>JAKSZU010000003.1:28346014-28688514 GCA_026018925.1 Tupaia tana | reverse complement strand
TTATTCAGAAGATGAGTAAGTGATTAAAACAACAATAATAGCAATGTAATGTGGTTTTTACAGCATACATAAAAAAAACTAATAAAGCAGTATGGGTATAAAGCTTGAATAAGGTTTTTACACTGTTTATGAAGTTGCATAATATTGTTTGAAGCTGCAGTGTTGTAAGATAAAAATGTATTTTGTAATATCTATGAAAACCACTAAAAGTAACAAAAAGAGATGTAGATAAGATGTCAATGTAAAGCTTCAATATATACCATTCATACAAAAGAAGGTAGTAAAGAAGTGACAAAGCAAATTACTAAATATAAAGTAAATGTCGAAATAAAAACTGACTTAATGTGGCCAACATAACACATATCAAAACATGAAATATATTACAACAAAAAATTAAAGAATACTCCCTTTTGAACACAGGTACAAAATTTCCTTTTTTAAAGAATTATTTTATTTAACTTTATTTATTTTATTTATTTTTATTTTAATTTGACCAGAGAGGGACAAAGTGTGTGTGAGAAAGAGAGAGAAGGAGAGAGAGAAAGCAAGCCACCAGATCTAGGACTCAAACCACAGTTAGCCATGTGGGAGTCCAGCACCCTTACCCACCATGCCGCCTGCCATCCCAAAAAATTTCTTAATGAAATATTAGCAAATAAAATACAGCAATATACAAACTATATACTAAATACACTGTGCTATGTAATTTTAATGTAATGTATTAAATTAAAATGTAATTTTAATTTAATTATTAAAAATAGGGACCAGGAGATGACATAATGGTTACTCCACTGGACTCCCACATAGCTGACCACTGATCGAGTCCCTGACCCTGTGGCTTGAAATTCATACCAGGTGAATGTGCAAAATTACAAGAGGAGAATGGAAGAAAAGGGATTGTAGTGTGGCCATCCCCCCCTGAGGTGATTTCTTGCTTTCTGTCTCTGTCTCTCTCTGTCTCTCTGGCAAGTGTACGCACCCTATAGCAAAAATCTCTCTTAAAAATTTAATAAATGTGAGCTGGCACCATTTATGTATAGGGAGTGGATCTCACATGACTGACCATGCTTCATATTCCAACCCTGGTGGTTAAAAAATATGCCAGCCACATGAGCATGAGTGCCCATAATCCTAAAAAAAATAGAGAAATGGAGTAAAGAGATTATGGTGTGATCATGGCCCAGTCAAGTGCTTTCTCTGTTTCCACCCCCCCCCTCTCTCTCTGTGTGTCTCTTTCTCTCCCTGGAGAGGGCATGCACTTTTAAAAAATTAATCTATGTCAGACATCAAAAAATTAGAATAAATCAAAACATTATATAATCATTTCAACAACTGCCAAAAAATTTGAAAAGTTAACATGTTATTTAAAAATCAGAAACAACAGCAGTAGCAACAGAACTATCAGCAAACTTGGAATACAAAGCTATCATTGAGGTCTGATGATGGGCATCTAGGAAAACCCGCACTAAACAGTACCCTTAATGTTAAATCATTAAACACTTCTCAACTTCGATAAAGAAAATAAGGCTGTTTGGCTCTTGCCACTTGTATTTATTATTTTGGCCTGTGTAATAAAACAAGATAAAAGAAACAAAAACTCTATTAATAAATTAAAATGAACTCTTTTCATTCATAGAAAATATTATTGAAATATTTCAAATGAAGTATCTTCATATAAACTACTTAAACATATGAGGAAGTTTAGTAAAGTCATGAGATAGTTTATATACAACAACTTATTTTGTTTCTATGTAACTATAACAAAAATTGCCCAAATGAAATATTTTTAAATGCAATATATGAGCATATAAACAAATATTTGAGAATAATTTTTTAAAATGTCCAGTGTCTCTAATTTAAAGCTACAAGTCATTACTGAAAACCTGAATATCTAAATAAGAGATACACAATGTTCATAAATCGATAAATGACTGTTTTCCCAAACTGGAATGCAGAGTCCAACCAGTATCCTTATGAAATTTCCAACCAATTATTTTTGAAGAAATAGACAAGATAATTCTAAAATTAAGTGAAAGTTTTGAGGGTACAGAACAGCTGAGTCAATCTTTAAAAAAAGAAAACTTAAAGAACTTAATTACTTGATTTCAAGAATTACCATAAAGCTACAGAAAGATGAGAGTGTTGAATTGATTTATGTAATCAAATTAATAAAGTTGACTTCATAAGTAGACTCTTACATAGTGAATAAACTGATTTTGACACAAATGCCAAGTCAATTCATAAAGAAAAAATAATAAATGTTGATATAGTTGGCACTCTACCTAAATAAATGAAAGTAATTCATTTATAATCCTTCTAAAATAAAAATACTCAGGTTAGCAAAGTTTTTAGGAGATAACATAGGTGGATATTTTCTTAGAGAAGAAACAAAATGTACAAGCTGTAAAACAAAGTAAGTTTTTTTTTTTAAAGTTAGCCAATATTTTAATTATCTCTTTAGCAAAATAAACCATTAAGAAGATGATACCCATATACTGGAGGACATAGATCACAGCACATATTTTTGACCAGAAACTTTTATCCAAAATACATAATGAAGCATATGTAAATCAATGATAAAATAATGAACAATTCTGTATAAAAAGGGTAAAAGTCTTGAGCATGTATTCCATAAATTAATGTATATAAATGGCCTATGAGCACACAAAAAGATGTTCAACCTAAATGGCCAAAGTGTAAATCTAAATTGAGCCCCTGGTGAAACACCATCACATACACACCAGAATGTCTGAACCAAAAAAACATACAACGAGTTAAAATGGTGAAGATAAGGATTCTCTGATCCATCCATTACTTGTGAGAGAACACAATTCCTCGATCACTTCGGAGACCTGTTTAGCAATTCCCTACAAATTACTACTTAACATAATAATTTCATTAATAGATATTTACATAAAAGTAGTGATTAAATAGATGTATATAAGAATAAATAAGCCCTCATCAATTATGTCATACAATCACAGAAACAACACAAGTGCCTAGCAGCAGGAAAATAAATATATAAGTCATGGCAAATATCTATCTAGTTGAATACTGTTTAGCAACAAAATTCAAATGGTACATACAACTTCATATACTTAAATATGCTGAACACCATAGGAAAGTTGTAAACAACTCTTTATACAGAATAATGGATTCATCTCAAAAATGTAATGATAAGGGGAAAAAAGCCAGACCAAAATGAATAAACACCAAAGGAATGTAGACTGAAAATTAATCTATGATGATTGAAATCAGAAAATGACAAGTTAAAGACCCCCACAAGGAAAACTATGGGAAACTAAAGAAAGAAATTGAAAATGACACAAAAAAAAGTTGAAGGACATCCCATGGTCCTGGATTGGAAGAATTAATATAATCAAAATAGCAATTCTAACCAAAATTAATCTGCATATTTTACGCAATCCCAAAGTGTCAAAGACTTTCTTCACAGATCTAGATGGGACGATCATACAATTTGTCTGCAATCATAAAATTGTGAAAAGCAATCCTGCACAAGAGTGGAGGGGGCAGCATCTCACTCCCTGACCTCAAAATATACTACAAAGCTGTGATAATCAAAATAGCATGATACTGGCATGGAAAGAGACAAGTGGAGCAATGGAACAGAATAGAAACCCTAGAAATAAACTCCCATACATACAGCCAACTGAGTTTTGATAAAGGGTACCAGTCAATACAGTGGGAAAAGAAAAACCTCTTTAGCAAATGTTGTTGTAAAAACTTTATATCCACCTGCAGAAAGATGAATATGAACCGCTACATCTCACCAAAGACAAAAATCAACTCAAAGTGGATCAAAGATCTAAACCTAAGACCTCAAACTATAAAACTACTGCTGGAAAACACTGAGGAAACTCTAGGAGACATTGAAGTAGGCAAAGATTTTATAAATAAGACCCCCAAAGCACAGTCATTAATCCCAAAAATAGACAAATGGGATTATATCAGATAAAGAAGTTTCTGCACTGCCAAGGACACAGTAATCATTGTGAATCAATGACCCTCAGAATGGGAAAATATTTTTGGGACCAGCAGTTAGTGTAATGGCTATGTCACTGGACTCCCATGTAGTTGACTGCGGTTTGAGTTCCGGACCCAGTGGCTTAAACTCAAGCTGGGTGTGTGTCCGTGCATGCCCAAGATCCCGAGAGGAGAATGGAGGAGAAGGGATTGTGGTGTGGCCATCTCCCCTGGGGGCTGATTTTTCGTTTTCTGTCTCTCTGTCTCTCTCTGTCTTTCTGGCAAGCGCACGCGCCCTATAGCAAAAACCTCTAAAAAAAACAAAAACAAACAAACAAACAAAAAAACAACAGATAGAACCATATGATCCAGCAATCCCACTCCTTGGTATCTACCCAAAGAACAGAAGAATGGTTAGTCAGAAAAGCACTTGCACATTGATGTTTATTATGGCATTATTCACCATTGCTAATAAATGGACCAACCTAAATATCCATGAACAGATGAATGGATTGAAAATATGTGGCACATATATTCTATGGAATACTACTCAGTCATAAAAAAACAATAAGACCCTGGCTTTTGACAGAAAGTGGATGAATATGGAAGATTTACTGCTGAGTGAAGCAAGCCAGGCTATGAAGGAGAGACATTGCTTGTCTCCACTTAATATATATTGAGTGTCCACACACTATAGCCAAAAGTGAATGACTAGAGGATATAGAAACATAGAAAATGATAATAAATACCAGATACAGTGTAGGAATAGGGTGGGAAGGAGGAGAGTCTGAGGAAAGACATTAAGGAGAAAAATCGAGAGGCAAGGTATTTAGGCGATTAAGAAATGGATTATAATCTGTTGAAGATATTATGTATAATATTCTCAACTGGACTGGTGAGAAACATATACATGTTGGAATATTCACTTTGCAAGCTAAGTGACATATGTGATTGAATGTATAAAAGAAATTAAATAAAAAAATAAAAAAGAAAATGATATGGTGAAGAATGAACTGGAAATGAGCATTGTGGACCTTTCTCTGGGATAAGAACAGAAGTATACTACAACTTGTTTTAGTTGATGGTCTCAAGGATCTGTTAAAACTCACATAAATGGAGGCCAGCAGGTGGCATGATGATTAAGGGGCTGGACTCCCACATAGCCGACTGTGGTTCAAGTCCTGGACCTAATGGCTTGCTTTCTCATATTCTCTGTCTCTGGTGGTTAAGTCATCAGACTCCCACATGGCTGACTGTGGTTTGAGTCCCAAACCTGGTGACTTGCTTTCTCATCATCTCTCTCTCTCTCTGGTGAGTACATATGCCCTATAATAATTAAAAATAATAATAATAATAATTAATTAAATAAAATAAGCTTTGAAAAAATCGCAAATGACCACTTTAAATCTGTGCATTTTTCCCAACAGCCATTGAAAGTAAAACTTAAATTTCTACATATATTAAAAGCTATAGAAATGTATGCAGCTCATAGGAAAATTTTATTCAGGGTACTGGTTATATGCTGGATGAAATGTCAGCAATAATAACAAAATATCTCCTTTGAAAACTTAGTTTTCTTAGCTGTTATCAAACAAAAATACTTACCACAGAGTACTGAAATGATTATTTGAATACCAACCATGATCAAGACTGCTTCTTTGCTGACTTGCCCTCGCAACAGATACTTATGAGATATTTATGTTTGTATTTGTGTTACTGGAATAAGATCTGTTTAAAAAGTATATGCATTTTATTATATTACTAAAGTTATAAGATTAATTAACCTCCAAAAAGTCAATACATTATTTTTTCAATTGATAACTAAGAGGATGTGGAAAAAGGAACTCCTCTGGTTATTAATTGCACTGCAATGTGATTTTCCCAACAGGGTGTCTCTTCTAAGTGGCACTCTACCATCTGCATCCCTTCAGCAATAAACTCTGAAGATGGATGAAACAGCAGCTTGAAACAGGACTTTTCAAACCAAGAGATGTTATTATTCTTTCCAGTGTGCTGGTATTTGTGTAGTAAGGCTATGTATATATAACGACTTAATCCCCAGGTAATTATAGCTTACTCCTGATTCTTGAAATCATAATGAGCCCAAAACCTGAGTTTTTGATAATATTGCAAGTTATTTTGCTAGCAAGTAGCTCAGTGGTTTATAAACCATGTATGCCTATTATCAGCTGGGGTTAAAAAGAAAAATAAATAAATAAAAGCTTTGCCTGAGCTTTTTCCAAAACAATGTAATTGTAATCTTAGGTAGTCGTACTAAGGTGTCAGTAGTTTTAAAACCTTAGTAGTTGATTTTAATATGTAGCCAGGCTGTGGAATCTCCGATAACAAATTCTGAATGTTGTTCCCTGTCCATATTATCAGAGCAAACATGTGGAGGGCAGGCAGGTAGGCAGAAAAGCCACACTCACTAAAACCTCCACACTAGGAAGCAAAATCAGATGGCAGAGAGCTGTGATTGGCAGCTTAGAATATGGGTTACCTTGAGCTACAAAATGGCTGAAAAATGAAGGTGGTTATAGTGGCTGGTGATTTTATGTAGAAAGAATTTTTATTAGTGCATTTTCTGTTCTGCACAAAATGAGATTTCAGGCATGAGGGATGCTTAAAGTAGTGGGTCTCATGTGCATAAGAATCACCTCCTATCCAAGTTATAAAAGGAGTCCTACTCTGGAGGTTCAGCTGAAACTGTTCTTTGGTAGAGCTCACGAATCTGCAATTTAGATCCAAGTTATTCTGATACAGATGGTCCACAGTTTCCACTTAGATAAATAGTAGTCTAAAGGATGAAGATGCCCCAGACAGAATAAATTGTGTGATCTAAAAATAAAATGAAAGCAATATCTAGAAAAGAACAAATGGATACAGAGGATAAAGGAAATAAGACTATCATTTGATTGTGTCCAGTCTTTTCATGGAAACAAACAGACATTTTTGGTAACCAAAAAATGAGAAAGAATCACAGGCACTATGCCAGCCACACTCGGTAAAAAGATGAATAAGATTACATCCAACATCAGCTACAGCACTACCACTTTACGATTCTTTAATCTTTACATGATGAGTAGGATTAGCCATCTATTTTTTACAAAGAGCTTCCAGTTTGTTTACAAATAAAGGCACTGGGTAACCAATTGATTAATTCTGACTCTGTGTGATTTAATACATGTCTTGATTCAACTGGATATTTGCTTTGTCTCCTCTCTATGTCACTAGTGCTAAGAGGTTGAAATTGGAACAACCTAGAGAATCTTTAAAAAGGACTGATATTTGGATCTCAAGTCTAAGATATGCCCGTGCAAAGCCTGACCACTGGGAATTTTTTAAAGCCCTTCAGTGGAATATTAATATGTAGCCAATTTTGAGAACAACTGCCTTTGGTTAATATTAAATATCAGTTGACTTATCACGTATTGTCCAACTAATTATGAAGAAACTGAGCTACTAAATGAAGCTCGGATTTATAACATTATAAAACAACTACGATATGGGTAACTTGAGTCTTTATTAGAGAACATAAAAGTTGAGTAATTTAACATAGTACTACAGGGGCCAGCAGATGGTGCAATGGTTATGTCAGTGGACTCCCACAAAGTCAACCACAGTTTGAGTCCTGGAACTGATGGCTTAAAACTCACACCAGGTGCATGTGTGTGCCTGCCCAAAATCCCAAGAGGAGAATGGAGAGAGGATTGCAGCATGGCCATCCACCTGGGGAGGTGATTTTTCTCACTTCCTGTTCCTCTGTCTCTCTCTGTCGCTCTGGCTAGCACAGGTGCCCTATTGCAAAAATCTTTTTCTAAAGAAAAAAAAAAAAAAAAAAACAGAAGAAAGTATTAAAAGATTATAGTAGCAATTCTGGACATTGTATCATGCTCCCCCTTTCTTTTCTCTGTCCAGGAAAACAAGTCACCCCTAAAGCAAATATAGGAGCATACTTTTAAATTTTTTCAACAGAAGTATTTATACTGATCTACATACCATTTGTTTATAATAGCTTATAACAAAACCTTTCAAAAGCCACTCATAAATCTAAAGTTACATGTAAGTGATAAATAATAATCACCCTTTGTGCTTGACTCTCTAGTCATTGATCATATTGTAGATCTATTAAGATCCTTTGACTCTGGAGTCTGTTCACCTGCCAAATATTTAAATGAAAGGCATTTCTAATGTTGCAAAACTGTACATAATCACGCTATTTCGTTTTAGGTATATGGCCAACAAAATTTTTGCTCCTGCAAAATGACAGAAATAATAGTACCATTAATCTAAATTATGAAGTAATACATTTTCTCCATTTTTGTGATGTTTTAAAAATTAATGAAAACTAAAATATATTTCTTGTAAATTAGTCACTTTAAAAATATTTTTTAGTGTGGCTTCGAGCCATACATTCAATATTGGATAGATAAAAAATTAGAGTTTGTTGTTATAAACCATTTTCCTACATTTTAAAGATTAGTATTATAAGACTTAAAAAAAATTACCATGAGCTATTACATCAAAGCATCAAAAGTGAAATGCCAACAAAATACCTACTAAACCCCAAAAGTACCTATTTATCTATTAGCTAAATAAAAGCTTTAAAAAAAGGCAAAGCTCCTAATATAAAACTACAAATTTATTGGAAAATTTTGAATATTAAAAATGTGTGTTTTGCTCTCTTTCTATGCCATCAAGGCTTTACCTTTGGGGCAGTGAGTGGGGGATTCGTGAGGGAGGGAGCTTTGGAAAAAATATCAACAGTCACAAAAATGCATGCAAACAAAGTGAATCATTTATAGAGAAGTGTATCGCAACACAGAACATAGGGTACTGCCAATCTAATATATACTTCCAAGGCCTGCAGGTGCTATGGAGGATAAGGAGCTAGATCTCACATGACCAGCTTCGTGGTTCCACTCCTGGACCTGGAGGATTGAGAGTCATGCCTGGCACATGCGCGTGTGTGTTCCAACTCATTCCATTTAGTAGTCCAAAGCCAACCCACTTTTTATCTCAGTGGGATTGTCAGTTTATGGATTTAGTCTAGTTAGCTGCTCCTGGCATATTTATTATCTTTCACCTTCTCTATTTCCTTATTTTCCTTTTAATCCAGCATAGATTCCTGATTTATTGTTGTCACTTTATTGCACATACTGCAAACTTCATTTTCCCCTAGGTATGACCTTCCTGGTTAAAATCAACTAGATCCCAATTTAAATACAGACAGTTGATCCTGCCTATAGAAAATTAGATAAATATGATGCTCTATCACTCCAATTTTTTAATGTAAAACTCAAGTTGGCACTTAGCACTGCATTCTGCAACATTTACCTAGTCATTCACTCCCCAACTATTCTGGACCAGTATTTAATAAGCTCTCTCTCCTCATACTCTTCAGATTTGCTTATTATTTCAGAGTGTAAATAGAAATAAAACTTAACTCCTCTCTACATATCAACCTACCTTTCGCTATCATACACATGAACTGAGATTAGTCTTCCTATTAAAAAGGATAAAATGGGGACCAGCAGGTGATATAATTGTTACTTTGCTGGACTCACATAGTCAACTGCAGTTCGAGTCCCAGACAAGGAAACTTAAAACACACCAGCCACGTGTGCATGCATGTCCCTAATCCTGAGAGAAGAATGGGGGAGAAGGGATTGTAACTTGGTCTTCCCTCCACGGGGTTATTTCTCACTTTCTGTCTAAATCTCTCTCTGTATCTCCAGCAAGTGAATGTGCCCTATAGCAAAAATGTATCTAAAACAATTTTTTAAAAAGGTATAATGTGTTTACTCCTGAGGCCAAATCTTTACCTTAGAACCATATCCCTTATATTGCTGGCTATTGAAGGACTCTGGTCTCGTGAATACTGTCTCCTTCATATTCCCTTAATACACACACACACACACACACACACACACACATACAAATCCTAAATAAATATACTAAAAAATAGTTTGATCCTTGACTTTCTCTCCCATTCTGGTCCCATATTTCTGTTTCTCTTCAAAACAAAATACTGCAAAAGAGTTTCCTATACATACTCTCTATACTTCCTCAGCAACTATTGTCACTTTACTCTAATAAGGCTTTAGACCTTGCCAGGCCACTGAAACTGGTATTATAAAGTTCATAAAGGAATTCCATCTTGCCAAGTTCAATGGTTATTTTCAGACCATATCCAACTTATCCAACTCTTAACTCTCAGCTGCACTTGATATATAATCAACAATGTGCCTTTCTCAAAACGATGTCTTCACTTGCTTTCCAGGATATTACATTCAGCTGGTTTTATTATTACTTTACAAGCTGCACCTTTTTTTTTTTCTTTCTCAAACTCAGTGGTTATTCTTTTTCTGATCCATGGTACTTTTAGAAAACCTAGTGAACTTCATTAGAATAAAATTTTTAAACATACCAAAAGCATAGATTTATGAAAGGGACAATTTGTAACAAAATTATCAAATATAGAACTAGGACTTGATCAACCGACCTTTAGTTTTTTATCGAAAATTACTTTCTATGATACCTCCACCAGTTCTGTGGCTTAAATCACAGTCAATTCACTTGCTGAAAATGCTTATATTTGCGTACCCAGCGTGAACTACACTGTGAGTTTCCGATTCATCAAATGTTCTATTTGGTCCTGATACTTGGAAAACGAATCACATCTCAAGCAAAACAAATCCAACAGGTTTCTTGATTTCCCTTACCTGCTAAAACCTATTCTAATCCTAGCATTTTCAGTCCCAATAAATCATACCATTAGGTGCTTAATATATCTCCCCTCCTTCTTTGCCTTCTAATATTTTGAAACAATGACCTATTCTTATAGCATAGTATGTTGTATTATGTAGTATAATGTAATAGAATATCTATTTATTTAACTTCCTGTCACTCCTTGCCTTCCAAATTTACTCTTCTTTCAATGTCTCCTGCCTTAATGACCTCAGCTCATTAGACAATTCTGATTTCTGTCAGTAACCTGGTATTTCCCTTTCCTTATGCTTCCAATAATCAATTTGTAACTCAAATGTACCAAATATTACGATGTAAATATATTGCAAAAGTATCTACTTCTCTCTATCTCTACAAATAATCACTCTAGACAAAAACACCACCATTTCTTACCTGGACTAGTACAATATATTTCCCTCCAACTTTGTGTAATGTTGCACTCTCCTCCCATAGGTTCATTACAATGCAGATCAAGTTTTATCACCCCTTTCCTTTCAGCATGAAAAGGAAACTCTATCCCCCTTTAAAGAACCTGTGCAGTCTGATTCTTGTCTATTTACTAACCTGTTATTGCAGGCATTTGCCTTCACTCACTTCTTTTCCTTCCATAAGAATATCATTTCGATCCATTTTTCATTCCATGTTCCTTTATAGAAAACCTTTTATGTATTTCTTTCCCATTTCCAGCAATACCCTTATTTTCATACTTTGTCAAGTTAATTTTAGCTATTTTCATCTGTCCTTGATTTTTTTGGAATAAAAATACCCTCCCTCTGTACAAGCTCACAATATCACATGCACAATTAGTACAACGGCAATCTTGATTTTCTTATCTAATTAATAGCTATCACATTTTCTAGTGATAAGGTCCATAATAAAAGACATTTTGCCTGAATTTGATTCTACTGATTTCTCCAGTTCTATCATAGGCTTCTCTTCACCTCTACAAATATCGCTCTGGACCAAAAACCACCATTTTTTATTTGGGCTCTACAAGGTGTATAGTTGATACTCATTAAATATCAGTTTGCTTGATGAATGGTTAGGAGTTTTGACGTACTTTTCACTTCTAGTCTTCTAGTATGCTTGTGATTGAGAAAAATGTGGAGCCAATTAGTGATATGCTGGTTCAATTGAATGCTATATTATATGACATTAGAATAACATAAATTGGTGAAATGGGATTCAACTTAACTAAGCTGCCATAAACTTTTCAGCTATTTCTTCTCATCTAGACATTTGGGAACATGTCACACCTCCTACATCCTAAATCACATATGATGAAACGTTAGGCTGGTTTAGAATCTGCCAGGGAAAAGCAAGGAATATTTTCAAGCTTGAAAAGAAAATGTGACTTGATATCTCATGTCTTCCTTTTTGATTCTCACACTTCCCATCTATTTCTCTTTCATCTGCTCAATTCCATCTGGATTCCCAGAATTTTCATGAATTCATCCTGTGATTCAAATTATTCTCACCCAATTCATGCCATCCCACTGTGAAATAATTAAAAATCCCTCTAGTGGTTTATAAAATACAAACATTCCAAATATCTTTTTTATTCAGATTAGTACTTTTTTAGTTTAGTTTATTTCTTCCATAAGAGAAACAGAGAGAGTGAGAGACAAACACTCTCCCCTTGGTCTCACCACATCACACTTGTTCCTCAGCTTTCTGGTCAGCCAAGATTATGGACAAGTAGAGTATGCTAAAGTTGACCCAACTTCTGTGCCCCAGCCCTTCCACACGGCTCCCAGCATTGCAGATTGATAACCTCCTGCCTATGCCAACGTGGATGATTTCAGAATGCTATTTTTAAAGTAAAGTTATTTTGGAGAGAGGAAGGCACATTATGGAGATATATGAAACTTTTCTTCATTCTTTCTTAAGACCTCCACTTTCACATATATCTGTGTTTAACATGAATTTGTTGTTGACTATTCTTTTGCCTCAGATATATTTTTCCAACTAAGAACCTCCTATTTTCCTTTGAGGAGATTTTACATTCATAGAACTCTAGTGTTAATATCACCTGTATTGCTAATAATAAAAATCATTCACTGTTTATTACATTATACATTCTAGTAGCATATGGTCACATATTGCTCTCTTCACCATGTTTCTCATATTTTCAATAAAGTGTGCATCCTATATTTCCTTTTTTTTTTTTTTTTTTGGAGAGGTTTTTCGCTATAGGGCGCGTGTGCTCGCCAGACAGACAGAGAGAGACAGAGAGACAGAAAGCGAGAAATCACCCCCCAGGGGGGATGGTCACGCCGCAATCCCTTCTCCTCCATTCTCCTCTTGGGATCTTGGGCACGCACGCACACGCGCCCGGCGTGAGTTGTAAGCCACCGGGTCCGAGACGCGAACCGCGGTCGACTACGTGGGAGTCCAGCGACATAGCCATTACGCTAACTGCTGGTTCCCCCTATATTTCCTTTTTAAAAAACATACAGCCATGCTGGAAAAAAAAAAAAAATAAGGTTTGGCAAAATGTGTAGTGAATGGTGGAAGTCATCATTATGAGTTTGAGAGACAGAGGATATCTTGTAATATGGATATTATATTTACTTGGACCTCTATTAATTTGTAACTCTTTGATTTTTTACCCCTTGCATTATCTTCCTTATTAAACAGAACAACCTTGATACCCTCTTAACCATTTCTCTTGTTTCGAAGGAGCCACTGATCCAGGCCACTACAATCACGTTTAATGCCATGGAGCTAAGCGAATTTGGACTCTTACTGACAATGAGTGATGAAGACATATTCTTTTTGTTTGGTTTTGGTTTTCAATGCATTATCTCATAGACTCAGTGTCAAACTAGTTATTTAATTTCCTTTTTCTATTTGGGTAAGATATTGTAATTATAGCTGTACGAGAGTCAGGCTGGTCCTACAGCCTAGTGCTTAAGGAAGCCAGATCCTGTATGGCCAACAATGGTTTCCCAACCTCGGTGACTTGAAAAAATTCCATGCCAGGCATGAGTGTGAATATGCCCACAATCCCAACAGGATGAAGAAATGGAGAAGAGATTGTGTCATGACCACACTTCTTCACTTCATTACTTCATTAGGAAGTAACTTCTCTCTCTCTCTCTCTCTCATGTGCTCATGCACTTTCTGAAAATTAAAATTTTTTAAAAGTTATCTGAGGGTCTGGGACCAGCAGTTAGCATAATGGCTATGGCTCTGAACTCCATGTAGTAGACCATGGTTCGAGTCCCGGACCCGGTAGTTTAAACTCATGCCAGGCACATTTGTGTGTGTGCCCAAGATCCCGAGAGGAGAATGGAGGAGAAGGGATTGCAGCGTGACCATCCCCTTCTGGGGGGTGATTTCTCGCTTTCTGTCTCTCTGTCTCTCTCTGTCTTTCTGGCAAGGTCATGCGCCCTATAGCAAAAACCTCTCAAAAAAAAAAAAAAAAAAGTTACCTGAGTGTCAAAAAATGTCTAAATCAATAACCAACTTTTATAAGTTTCAAGCAAGAAATATAAAATAAACTTTTAAAAAAATACCTATCTTAATAAAAATACCTATCTGTATTTTGAAGGTTATTTATATTAACACATTTTATAAAATAGAATTGTGATTTCTACTTTGTTATAGATAAAATGATAAAGCCATAAAATGATTATAAAACACTAAATCCAACACCAAACACGAAATATTTCTGGCGATTTTCTTTGTATATTATCTTTTTGTGACTAAGACATCCAGAATATTCTAATTCTTTCAGGTACATTTTGATATATTTTATATTTTGAAATTGCTTATGAGAAAACAAGTAATTTTCTAAGAACTTAAATATTACAAAAGTTGAATAAATTTACCACCTCTGATTCCAGAGTTTGTGGCAGATCTGTAATTTAAAGCTAGTGTCCCTTATAATGTTCAGATGCAGACTCATAAACCTATTATAAACAATATAGCAGGCTAGCTGGTGGCATGGTGGTTAGAGGTGCTGGATTCCCACAGAGCCAACTGTGGTTCAATTCCTGGACCTGGCAGTTTGCTGTCTCACTTCCTTTCTCTCTCTCTCTCTCTCTCTCCCTCTCTCTCCCTCTCTCTCTCTCTCTCTCTCTCTGTGTGTGTGTGTGTGTGTGTGTGTGTGTGTTTCTCTCTGGTCAAATTAAAAACTAATAACAAATGAAATTAAATAAATAATTCTTTAAAAATTAAAAATATAGCTATTTAAAATAATGATCTTTAAACACAAACACTGCTATAAACATGGAGGCAGCAGGGGCAATTTTAAATGTGTGGGGACATAGAACCCTGAGAGAAGTGTCACTCATAAATGCCGTCAAGACTTATCTTTTTAACCAGCAGACTGATGTCATTTATTTTTCCCATTTGTGTTTCAGTCTTCTACTGAACCAAAGAAATTTTTGTGACCTTCACAAAACTAGTTCCTTTCATGAATCCAAATCTTATTTCAGTTCCACTTTATTACTTCATTTCCCTTCCTTCTCCTGGCAAGTGAACCAAATCCACAGAACTCCTAATGGAACTTTCTGGACTCTTCTATGAATTTAGTTCAATCAACCCCTATGAGTAAGAATGCCTAACTCTCCCCAAAAAAGAGAAAAATCTAAGAAAATAGAGCTTATTGATAAAATAAAATATAGCACTCCCAGAAGTACAGTATGGGTGTAAAAATACTATGAGTTAATGTAATTCTCTTAATTTGACAATATGGGATAGACGACTTTTTAACAAAGTCCTTGTATCTGAGCAGTCAGGACAATAGAAACAGCTACAGTGAGACTTTGGGAAATAACACTAGTTACTTAAGGTACGTAAGCAACCTCAAGAAAGTCTTGGATATAAAATAGATTTTACAAAAGACAATATTTATTTATTTTTATTTATTGCCAGAATGCATATGTATGTAAGAGAGAAAGAGAAAGAGAACCCTCCAATGGGGCAGAGTCATACCATAATCCTTTTGTTTTGCAAGGTTCTCCTCAGAGAAACCAAGATGCCGGAAGTGGGAAAAAGATGCAAGGCCCCATTGGTACTGACGTCATGCTGTTTATTACTGGCTTAGTCCAGGCTGAGCCCACAGAGTTCCCCTCGCCAGGTGCAGTTTGTTTTTAACAGACTCATAGACGATAGTGGTTCATTGCTATGGGCAAAGTTATGTAAGTGACACCTGCTTATTACCTGTAATGACATAAGAAAGAACACAGGCTCAAATAAGTTGGCATAAGTTGTTTATCCTGTGGCCTGCAGTAGGAAAAGCGATGTAGCCAGGGAGCCAGACTGACTCTGATTTTGCAGCTGAATTCTTTGGAAGATTCCATTGTTGAGAAGGTCAAAGCCCTGTACCTATAACCTGCCACAACAAGCTACAGCAACACACCGCAAGAAGACAGCCTTCTCCTTCTGGATGGCTAACAATCATCGGCAAGTGGAGCCTGATTTAGCCTGCCATTCTTGTAGTGAGTCTTCTGTGAGATGTGTGAGTGATTTCCTGAATCTCAGAAGTGGCAAGTGAAAGGGCCGTGGTTACCTTGGTATATTGGTATGTATATCAAGTACGTAAATACAACATTCTGTACCTAACACAGGACAAACTTTGCCTTGTGCAGGGATAAGTAGGTCCACTGCCATCCAGTTCTGAAGCACTGCTTTTCTATTTGAAATACTTCATCATTTAGCCATAACAGTGCTTGTTTGGTATGATTCAATGCTCGGACAATATGCTCTGCCCAAGCAGTTATTTGGGTCTCTGCATATATATGAGAGCCTTGCAGGGAGAAAAGTAGCCAAATGATAATATTACCAGGGGGTGTTCTTTGCACCATATCTGGCTTTCAGGCTGCCCCAGTTTTGTAGCTTTTCTTTTATGGATTTTCATAGGGATGCTGGCAAGAATGATCGGCCCCAAGTATAGCATCCAGTCCAATTCCCAGGGAGGTATGGCCAGCCATGTCCTCCACAAATCCACGAAGTGCCCCAGGATATAGGAAACACCAAAGGGCAGCTGGTGGACATTTTCACATCCACCGTCGTCTCCCACAGAGCTCAGGAAACCCAGCCTACAGGATGGCTTCTGTCAATTTCTCTCCACATAATGGTGCTGGGGTCTGTAGTTCAACTGCCTCTACAGGGAGTCACGAAACCGCATCCCAAATCAAGTCCCCAGTTCTTGGCCACAAACTAGTGTGCCATTTCTTCACAGCTGAAACTATTTCTCTCTGGGCAGTATACCACTCTGTCGTGCCAGAAAAGTTAGAAAGAAACCACATCCAACTGGCATTTGTCAAGTAGTTATCCATAATGTCAGTTCCCTAAGCACAGCCCAGCTGTCTGTACCCACAGTGAGGGGTTCCTCCTCTCTCATCACTACCATCTATACAGCCCACACTTCAGCTCACTGGCTGCTTTGCCCAGTTCCAGTATCATACCAAATTGTATCTGACATCTGCTGTATACTTACCACAGTCCAAGAGGCTCCCATACTACTTGGGTATGGCCTCATTGGGTAAGACCTGGGTAGTCCCAGAGGAAATCATTGACAAAGTGCAGGCAGTTCCTCATCTTACCACTGTGGCACAGTTACAGAACTTTGTAGGCTTATTAGGCTGTTGGTATACCAAGCCATTTCTAGAACTGGGCCTTTCCTCTTCATATATGGGGAAAGGCTCAGGCTGACTTTTTAACTGTTACCTAGGGTCCAGTAATTTTTTTTTTTTTTCGAGAGGTTTTTGCTGTAGGGCAGGTGTGCTCACCAGAAAGACAGAGAGACAGAAAGTGAGAAATCACCCCTCATGGGGGACTGGCCATGCCACAATCCCTTCTCCTCCATTCTCCTCTCGGGATGTTGGGCACACATGCACATGTGCCCGATGTGAGTTTAAGCCACCGGGTCTGGGACTCGAACTGTAGTCAGCTACATGGGAGTCTAGTGACATAGCCATTACATCAACTGCTGGTCCCTGGGGTCTAGTAATTTTTTTTTTTTTGAGAGGTTTTTGCTATAGGGCGCGTATGCTCGCCAGACAGACAGAGACAGAGATAGAAAGTGAGAAATCACACCCCAGGGGGATGGCCACGCCGCAATCCCTTCTCCTCTATTCTCCTCTTGGGATCTTGGGCACGCATACACATGCGCCTGGCGTGAGTTTAAGCCACTGGGTCTGGGACGCAAACCGCGGTCGACTGCGTGGGAGTCCAGCAATATAGCCATTACGCTAACTGCTGGTCCCAGTAATTTTTGTCTGTATTGACAGGCCTCTGCACTTACTGAAGTTTCTCTGAGGATGAACTAGTAAAAAGTGTCCCTCTCTGCTCCAGGAACTCTCCCTACTTTGTTAAGGCTGGGAGTCTGCGCCTCTTCTATGGGGAGCTTTTAATCAATATTGTAGTCATCCCACAATAGAGTAGGAAGTTCTCACTAGTACTGGGGCTCTCTCTGTTACAGCCTTGGAAGCCACCAGTACAGCATACACTCCTGCCAACTGCTCCTCAGTTAGAGAGGATTGGAGCTCAGCTATTTTCCATAGTTGTGACCAGAATCCCACCAGCTTCTGCAGTCATTCACATCTCTGCCACAAGCCCCACACATGCCAGTATCCGTTACATGTACATCCAACTCAAAGGGTGTATGTGGATCTACTCCCTGTAAAGCCTAAGCATTTTGCACCAGGTGTTTAGCAGCCCGGAACTCTTTCTCCTGATTGGGGCCCCAATCCCAAGGAGAGCACTTTTTTGTCAAGCCATATTAGGGCTTATAAGTCATAGCTAACTGGAGAATAAACACTCTTCAACAGCCTAATAAGCCTACAAAGTTCTGTTACTGTGCCACAGTGGTAAGATGAGGAACTGCCTGCACTTTGTCAATGATTTCCTCTGGGATTACCCAGGTCTTACCCAATGAGGCCATACCTAAAAACTTGACCATCATGCCTGGCGTTTAAACTTTGTTCCTGTTGACCATCCATCCACATGTTTACAGATGTTCTACTATCTGTGTAGCAGCTGTTTCAAGATCTGCAAGAGAGTCATAAGTTAATAATGCATCATCAAGGTAATGGAATAACCATGATCAGCTTAGCCGTGTTGGCAGACCATCAGCTACTGAATCATAATACATGGTTGGACCGTGCAATTATCCGTGGGGAAGCACTTGGAAAGTTCACTGTCATCCTCCCCAGGAAAAAGCAAATTGCTCTTGGCTTCCTGTGGCTAGGCTAGTGGAAAAGAAAGCATTAGCCAGGTCCAATTCATAACAGTAAGTCCCCAACTGTACTGTTAGATAACCCATGATTGTGTGGATATCTACCACTGTTGCATGCAAGGGGGCCACCACCTTGTTCAGCTCACAATAGTCCATGGTCATTCTCCATGTGTCATCTGGCTTCTTAACTGGCCAGAACAGTGAGTTAAAAGAGCTATGTGTAAGTCTCATGAACACTGTCTTCTCTAATTCATGAACTGAGTCAGTGATCTTGTCAGGTCCTGCTGGTAGCAGCTATTGTTTAACATTCACCACCCACCTGTGTATAGGCAGTACTTGGGAGGGATGGTTTGCATGTCCCCAAACCACATTTCTACCACTCTTACCTCTAAATGAAATTTTCCAGTGGAAGTACATAGTTGCATCCCCAGTAAAATGTCCACCTCTAGTAAATATTCAGGAATAGGGAATGCACAGTGTATACTGAAGCGGGAAGTACCCAGTCTCCGGGGTCAAATATACTGCTTTCACGGTAGTTGTCCGACCTCCACAGTCATCTATGTAGGATACTTGTTCTGCAAACTTGGGGTTACCATGCACAAGACTACATTCAGCTTTGTGTCCACCAGGGCCAATACCCTCCATGCAGTTACCAATGCATAGTGAGTTCAACATGGGCCCTCAGATCCCTGCTTGTCTCTGATGTATAGGCACCTCAGTATGACCTCTAATCCAAAGCAAAAAAAACTTCTTTTTTCTGGGATGGTTTGTTTCTTAACAAAGTCCTCTAGCCTGGGTGCCCATATTGCCAAAGTCTCATGCTTTTCACTCTTTATGTATTGGTGCTTGAATTTTAATTGTTTCCCCAATGCCAGGAAATGCATTGGATCTCTTATCCAGCACATCTCAATTTACTCCCACTTCCAGTGAATCTTCCCACATCTGGGTATGAGTGGCTTTACATGGTCCTCCATCACCACTAGTAATATTTGATTTCTCCTTCGGCCAAGAGGCATTAACACCTTTTTGCTGGTTCTTAGATTCCACCTCACCCAGCTAGCCACTAGCCATCATAGTGGTTACTTCATGTATCAGCCTTCCAATATAAGGGGCCGGTATAGCCATGAGCGAGCAGAAGAATGAAGGTGATGCATTTTTAAGAATCAAGTCACACATGCCACTAGTAAACCATTCATCATCAGGACCCCTAACGTTCAAATTAAACATGGCCTGTCTCATGTCCAGTTCCCTAAGAATCTGAATCAACTCAGCATATGTTTGCCATTTACTCATAGTTCCTGGCAGTTGGCCTGCAACTTGCCAGACCATTCTGACAGCGCCATTATCCCAGTCTGTGACTGAGTGGTTTCCAGCCCTGAGTAGTGGCAACTGTCCTGAAAGTACTGGTAGAGAAGGATGGGTGGTAATCGAGGCCAACTTTTCCATTTCTTCACTGGAACAGATAATACCATCAACATCCAAATCCTACAACTGCAATAACCAAGTGGCTACTTACTGCCCCTGCTGCTGCTGCTGGAACTGTTTACCCACGTTCACCAGTTAGGCCTGGAAATATGGCACCTATGTAGTGAACACTGTTACTCTGGTAGGGAGGGGTGTTGGACTTGTGGATGCCCACCTGGTGCTACCAGTTGATCATGTTTCACTTTCTGATGCACGACAGGCCAAGCATGCACAACAAGCTCATTTCTCAGTGCTTATTTTAGTGCTCCACCACTCTGGATGCGCTCAGTTGTTTCAAAGTCAAGCTCCAGGGTTAATATACACTCACTAAAAGCTCCTTTTACTTGTAACTCTCTCACATTCACAACACTATGCAGGGCTTCCTCAATTGTTTGTCTGAGTGCCTCCAAAATAATCTATCCCATGCGGTCAGCTGCTTGTTTCTTTCTTTCCATCCCTAACTCCTGGGCCATGGCTTTCAAAGTTTTCTCAATATTGTTCAGCGTCCTGTCTTCCCCCATCTTACCCACTAGAGGGTAACCAGCAACTAACATGGTAACCACTGAGCACCACATCCTAGACATGGGCCGTCCTGGCACCTCGGGGGCTGAAGGGGTACTAGACATCTCCCCTACCTGCTTCAGATCCTGCTCACAGTGCCAAATGTTTTGTGAGGTTTTCCCTCCAAAGGACAGGTCTAACTAAGATGCTGGGAGTTAGAAAAAGATGTGAAGCACTATTAGTACTGATGTCATGCTATTTATTACAGGCTGAGTCCAGGCTGAGCTCACAGAGCTCCTGTCACCAAGTACTCTTTGCTTTTAAAGGATGCACAGAAAATAGTGGCTCGTTGCCAGAGCCAACATAATATAACACGTGCATGCATATTACATGTAGTGACATAAGAAAAAGCAGTCATGGCTATTTAACAAGCATGCAGGTACACATTAGCTAGTGACATAAGCTGTTTATCCTGTGGCCTGCAGCAGGATAAGCGAAAGAGCTAGACTGACTCCATTTTCTCCACATCTTTCTCTTCCATGTCTCCATCCCTTCAGGATTTAGGGTATACATACACACATGCCCAGCATGTTTTTCAAGATGCCAGGACTGAGATTCAAGCCAAGTTTGGCTAAGTGGAATCAAATTTTCTATGCATAGTTCTTAATTACTGGAAACAATACTGAAATAATGAAAGTACTTGACAGATTGGTGGTGTACGTGTTTATGTGTGTGTGTTTCTTTACAAAGTTAGCATATAAAAAAACTCCATCAACAGAACATGTGCTTGGGCTTTTATTCAAGAAGCCAAGATGGTTTCCCTCATTCTTTTATATTTTCTCATGCATATTACCAATAAAACATACGCTAATAGGATTGTATAGATCAATGGTCTCTGAACTTTAACATAGTAATTTCTTCATGTTAGAGTCTATTTTGCATAGGTTTTATATTTGCTAAGCTTTGACAAATTCTATCTATTCCTCAAAATTAGTATTTTCTTTACCTTTGAAACATGTTATGGATAGCTTCTAAGTTCAATCTAGTCATTCATTCTACTTGTACCATTTACTGGAGAAACAAAAGTTATAATGAAGACAAGTAATAATTACCTCTATGTGTTTCAACTTAACATATATGTTTGGGTAAGTTATGGAGAGTTTTAATTAAGAATTTTAATTTTATTCCTCTCATTAGGATCTTTAGTGACTCAGCTTAAGAGCATTTTATGCCATAAAGCTCATCTTAGGTTTTGCATTGATGATGTTAGTACTACTGGCCAACAAAGTCCAGATACTTCTCATGGTCAGTAAACAGGGCAGAGACTGGAAAAGAAGGGAGTTTATTTCTGTAACTGGTAACAGGGAGGCAGTTAGCAACTACCATCAAACTGTCTCAAAAAGCTAAACATATTATTGGTATTTAAAGACACAAGATACAGGCATGTATAAATCATTCCTAACTACAGTCATTTAGAGTTGCTTGCTTTCCCCCTGAGTAGTTATCCTGACTTCTTCAAATACCCCATATAGTGTTCTCATCTGACCATTCCACAAACAGATCTCCCTGTGGCTCGGCATTTGGTCAGTTGTTCTCCTTAGAGGCCTTGCTTAATTTCAAAATGGCTACAGCCCTTCTAAACCTTAAACTGATCTGCTCCACTATGCTATCATTATTAAAATATTTCCCTGAATGTATTTTGTATATTCAACATGAACCACACTATCTATTTCACATATTATTTTAGAATCTATTTATCGATAACAATGCACACATATATCCTTCTTAAATAAACTTTCCCTTTCTTCTTTTTTTAGGCATACTCCTCATTGAATTAGTTAATGCATGGCAAAGTTTTCTATTTATTTTTATTTCAACAAATTTGTTGAGCAATTATATTTAAAGCAGGCATTGAAGAAAAAATGAAATAAATCCAGATTTATCGTGTTCAGTGTTCAGAATTCAATGACTCACCAGAAGTAGATTGTTACTCTCATGGTTTACATTTGAATCATTTCAAATAACACTTATTCTTCATCCTCCTTCCTGTGATAAAGGCTACACTGAGAACTGTTATTAGAGGGACAGCACATTGACATTTAATTTACTAACATAGTTCAAACATTAAAGGATCTTAAAGTTGTGGAGAGCAGAACATTTTATGAAATAAGTGCTAGCTTACTTTACTGTAAATGAGTATTTATTGCCTTTCTTCATAGATGTTTTGGGCATATTATAGAAGAAAAAATATTTATTGAGATGAATCACTTCCCAACACAATGTTTTGGAAAAACATTAATAAGTATAATAAATGTGAGTGGCATATTTCATAAAACAGTCTGTCAGTTCTTAAGACATTGACTTATATTTGACATTTCTTCCTAAGAACCAAATTTATACCAATAAAAATGAACTAGGACCAGCCAGTAATGTGGTGGTTAAGGCAGCTGGATCCCACATGGCTGACTGTACAGTCTGAGTCCTGGACCTGACAGCTTGAAACACATGCTGGGAGCATGTCCGTGTTCTGAAATCCCAAAGAAAGAAGAAGGAATCGTAGTGTGACCATTCCCCATGAGGGATATTTCTTACTTTCTCTCTCTTTTTTCTCTCTATTACTCACTGACTCTCTCTGGCAAGTACATGTGCCTTCTGACAAATTTTTAAAATAGAAAAATAAGGGGGGGATTAAAAGGAGCTTTAATTTTCTAGTGGATATTTTCACTCTGTTCAAGTTGCTTTATCTTTGGAAACTAAAAAAATAATGGGTTACACTTTGACCAATTTATCTTATAACCATTTGCCAGTGAAAATAAAATTTTGACAAAAGGACTCCTTGTGTTTGTCTTTTTAATAGTTTATTTTATGGAATTAAACATGGGGGCCAGCAGATGGTGTGGTGATTGAGGAGCTGGACTCCCACACAGCCAACCACAATTCAAGTTCCAGACCTGGCAGCTTGCTTTCTCTCTATCTCTTCCTGGTGAGTGCATGTGCCCTCAAGAAAATTAAAATAATAATAATAAAAATAAATAAAATTAAATAAATAATTCTTTTAAAAATAAAAAAATTAGTATGAATCATAATTTTATAAATTTCGGTACTTGAAATATCTCAATTATCTTTGAAATCATATTTATATTGAGCTGGAAGAATTTAAAATTTTTTTTATTAGAAAGGTTGGAACTTTAACCTGAGACTCTGTATTTTATTTTATATTTTATTGTACTTTGGAGAGGTTTTTGCTATAGGACATGTGTGCTTTCCAGAAAGACAGATAGAGATAGAAAGTGAGAAATCACCCACCCCCCCCACCCCCGCCAGGGAGGTTGGCCACACTGCAATCCCTTCTCCTCCATTCTCCTCTTAGGATCTTGGGCACACACGCACACGTGCCTGGCATGAGTTTAAGCCACTGGGTCTGGGACTCAAACCACGGTTGACTACATGAGAGTCCAGCAACTTAGCCATTATGCCAACTGCTGGTCCTGCAACTCTGTATTTTAAAAAATATATTTTTCTCTTTACCTTAGTAAGGAATAGTTTTTTTTAATATTTAACTTTTCTTTTATTATTATTATTGTTATTATTTATACATTCAATCACTATACATAATTTAGAAAATCAACTCTGTTGAAGACTATACTGAAGTGAATGTAAATACTGTTTATAAGTGGAAAAATAAAATAAAACTTGAGAACATTCTTACAGAGAGGGCAACATATTTAAAGGGAGGATATCTATAGATAGTTGAATTTAATTTCTTCAATGGAATTTTTTTTATGTGTTAACATATACACTGAATGTGTGTGATAACAGAGTGCAGAATAAGGTTTTGTGTTTTGTTTTGTTGTGTTTCTTTTTTTAGAAATTTTTGTTATAGGGCATGTGCATTTTTCAGAGAGACAGAAAGTGAGAAATCATCCCAGGTGAATGATTATGCCAAAATCCCTTCTCCTCGGATTGCGGTGTGACCATCCCCCCTGGGGGGTGATTTCTCGCTTTCTATCTCTCTGTCTCTCTCTGTCTGTCTGGCGAGCGCACGCACCCTATAGTGAAAAATCTCTCCAAAAAAAAAAAAAAAAATCCCTTCTCCTCCATTTTCTTCTTGGGATCTTTGGCACAACACGCACACATTCTTTTTTTTTTTTTTTTTGGAGAGGCTTTTTGTGCTATAGGGTGCATGCGCTTGCCAGACAGACAGAGAGAGACATAGAGACAGAAAGTGAGAAATCACCCCCCAGGGAGGATGGTCACGCCGCAATCCCTTCTCCTCCATTCTCCTCTCAGGATCTTGGGCACGCATGCACACGCGCCAGGCGTGAGTTTTAAGCCACCGGGTCTGGGACGCGAACCGCGGTCGACTACATGGGAGTCCAGCGACATAGCCATTATACTAACTGCTGGTTCCCAACACGCACACATTCTTTTTTTTTTTTTTTTTTTTGCATTTTTTAAAATTTTTATTATCATCATAATCTTCTTTATATTACATTGGATTACATATAACTTTACAGTGTATTACATTGCTTTTTCAAAAGGGAATGCCATGCATGTCAGTCAATACAGAGACATTAATCTCCCTGCTTCAACATTCAATATCTTTTCTATGTTTTTCCCAATCATTATTATTATTATTCTAATTATATTTTAAAACAGTCAATCACTATTTCTCATTTTGCTTGTAAAAAGACTTTACACATCATGAAATGCTTCTTAGACCAATCCAGTTGAGAATACTATACATGTCATTATCTACAGTTAATAAACCATATCTGTTTCTCACTAACGTCTTACCTCTCTATTGTTCTCTTGCTATCTTTCTCTATCCTCTTCTCTTCACCTCCCCCATTCCACACTGTCCTATTCTCGTTAAGTACCTTCACTGCTTTTATGTCTTCCAATTTTTCACTCTCTACCATAGAGTGCAGATAGTCAGTATATATTGAGTGGATACATACAATACCTTTCTTTCATAGCCTGGCTTACTTCACTCAGCAATATATCTCCATATCTGACCACTTTCTATCAGATTCCAGGGTCTTGTTATTTTTTATGGCTGAGTAGTATTCCATAGAGTATATATACCACACTTTTCCAATCCATTCATCAGTTTGTGGACATTTAGGTTGGTTCCATGTCTTGGCAATTGTGAATAATGCTGCAATACACATTGATGTGCAAGCACTTTTCAGACTGAGCGTTCTCCTGTCTTTTGGGTAAATACCCAGAAGTGGGAATGCTGAATCAAATGGTAGTTCTATTTGTAGATCTTTGAGGAACCTCCATATTGTTCTACACAGTGGTTGAACTAGCTTACATTCCCACCAACAGTGTAGGAGGATTCATGCACACATTCTTGACATGAGTTTTAAATTGCTGGGTCCAGGACTTGAACCATGATTGACTACTTCAGAGTCCAACAATGTAACCGTTATGCCATCTGCTGATACCGAGGTTTTTTTTTTTAAGCTAAAAACAAATTGACCTTTAAAATTGCTATTAGATTTTTTAAAAAATTCCAAAAACTAGGTATATAATAATTTGATAGCATAGATCATAAAGACCTAAAGTAGAATGGTGATTGTAGGGTTAAGGAGAATATTAATGAGAAGTATTGGGGTCTTAGAATAAATAAATTTGGCACAAAATGAAATCAAAAGAAAAATTAACAATGCCTATGAGTCTCTCAAATTTGTACACCATAGAAAAATTTATTTCATGAATAGACATTGCAAAGTTAGAAACACAAGTTTTTTCAAGAAGTTTAAGAGAAGGAATTTATTTTAATGACCAAGCTGGAAAACATGCTGAAGCCAAAGTAAGCACAGAATTTAGCTTTTGAAGTTGGAACATGGAAGATTTTGAACATAAAGATAAACATCCTCAGGTCCAGCAAGTGGCTTGTGGTTAAGGGCATTGGACTCCCACATGGCAGATGGCAGTTTGAGTCAGGACCTAGCAGTTTGCTTCTCACTTTCCCTATCTCACTCTATTCCTTTCTAGTCAAATTAAAATAAATAAATAAATAAATAAACTTAAACAAAGTAATTCTTGGAAAAAAAAGATAAAAATCCTCAGGACCAGCAGTTAGCGTAATGGCTATGTCGCTGGACTCCCATGTAGTCAACCGCGGTTCACGTCCCGGGCCTGGTGGCTTAAAACTCACGCCTGGCGCGTGTGCATGCATGCCCAAGATCCCGAGAGGAGAATGGAGGAGAAGGGATTGCGGTGTGGCCATCCTCCCTGGGGGGCGATTTCTCACTTTCTGTCTCTCTGTCTCTCTCTGTCTGTCTGGTGAGCGCATGCGCCCTATAGCAAAAACCTCTCCAAAAAAAAGAAAAAAGATAAAAATTCTCTACTTAAGGGTAACTGTAAGCCATAGGTCATCTAGAATAAAGAATTTTTTTTTTAAAGAAGTGAATGAGAAAGAGAAAGGAAAAAACCAAGGAGTATTTCGTAGAGAAAAATTTGTATTCATATACTCTTAGCCCCTTGTGTTTATTTAATCATTCTTTGTGAAGTTTTGCTTCCATTCCAGATAAGGAATGTGTTCCTGCATGCTCACTGAAGTTGTCACTGTTTTCACATTGTGGTGTTGAGAGCCAGATGTGCTTTAGCCACTGCTGGTTTATGATCAACATTTGTTGTGTTTTTACCTTAATGTATTTATTCCTTCTTTCTACTAACAGAATTTTTCTTGGAGAAATTTCCCTTCCTCCAATATTACTATATATGACTTAGAGGCATTCATGTCAATTCTGATCACATAGACTTTACATAACCTTGCCATAACCAAACAGCATGAATAGTGATTGGTTCAGCAGAGACATTTGAATTGAGATCATCAAATGAAACTCAGGCTCTTCGGAAATGTTGAAAAGAGAGCATCTCTTTGCATGAACTTGGAGCTGTGTCAATAGGAATCTTAGTTGCATGGGGGAAAACAAGTGGAGAGAGTCTAAAAATGAAACCCAACACAAAAGAAAGTAGAGTCAAAACAGACTCATTAATGACTACATGATGAGTCATGGAAGCTCAAGAGGGTAACAAAGACAGCTCAGCTATGGGAAATAACAATTCCTCGATTCTATTTAATCCAATTTAATTTTTTTTAAATTCTAATTTAAATGAGAGTTAGCGGAATCAATATGGGATTATCACTGGAGTGAGTGACTCTTAGGTTCTTGACTTCATCCCATGAAAGAATTTAAGCACAGATCAGATAGCAAAGCAAAGTTTACCCAGGAAAGGTGAGCATATACTCCACAGGCATAGGGTACTGCTCTGCAGGAGACAGCAATGAGTAACTTTGGGGAAACTTCCTTTATGGGAGATTTACATGTGTGTTGATAAAAGGAGTTGGATTTTTATGGCTTAGAGAAAAACTTGAGGACCCCTGAGAGGGGGCACATTTGTGCATGTATTCTCTAGTTTAGCATCCAAGATCTGTTCCTCTGGGTGTGTTTCCTAGCATGCTAATGAAACAAAGATTTACTAGAGGTCATCTTTGATGCTAGTGAGTATGTGTGACTGTGAAGCTGCCACACATCATCATGGATAGAATTCTTAGAGTTTCTTTTTTTCTCTTGTGAAGTTTTTTGTTGTCGTTGTTGTTGTTTGAGAGGTTTTTGCTATAGGGCACGTGTGCTAGGCAGAAAGACAGAGAGAGACAGAGACAGAAAGCGAGATATCACCCCCAGGGGGGATAGCCATGCCACAATCCCTTCTCCTCCATTCTCCTCTTGGGATCTTGGGCAAGTACATACACATGCCCAGCATGAGTTTAAGCCCTGGGTCCAGGACTTGAACCACAGTCGACTACATGGGAGTCCAACGACATAGTCATTATGCCAACTGCTGGTCCCTCTCTTGTGAAGTTTTGCTATCAGGATTGGCCTGGTTCCCAGTTTCTTTCTCCTGTCTTTTGTCTTGGTCTCCTTTTCTGTGAAGCCTTGTTCTTAAGCTCACCTGATTTCCTTCTCCCACTTCTCATCCCCTGTCTTAGGGTGATGAAGAGTTTGGGGAGCATATGGCTGGAGTTCTGCCTTGAATTAAAAAAAAATCCAGGATAGCAAACTTGCGATGGAATTTGTTGACATGACATTCTATCCACCCAAAGATCGGTGTTGTTCAGTCTGGCCAGTAGAACAGCAACATTCACTTCTGCTCACCTGTTGACTTGGTAGAAATGTAGAATTCACCTCTCCCTTCCTCTGTTCCTACTGAATCAGAATCTACATTTTTGCCATCAGTTTGCACAAAGATTATGATTATTTCAGAAGCAAAGCTATAGATCTTTGTTAGGGCTTGCCTTGCCTATTTCTGTTTTGTGTCCTTCACATGAGTTATTCTCTCTGTACCTAGAATAACATCTCCCTGAGTTTCTACATAGCAAAGTTCTACCCTCTTAGAAGTGTTTCTGAAATGTTCCCTTTTGAATGAAAGCTATTAATATTTTTTCTGCATCTCTACAAGAATGTGAATTTCTGTGTTTATGTTTATTTTTATTTTGCAGTAGGGCACATGCTCTCACCAGAGAAACAGAGATAGAAAAAGAGATGGAAAGTGAGAAATCACTTCTCTCAGGGGTTATGGCCATACTTCCATCCCTTCTTCATTCTCCTTTTGTGATTTTGGGCAGTCACACACACACGCCAGGTATGTTTTTCAAACCACTAGGTCTGGGTCATGAACAGTGTAGTTGACCATGTGGAATTCAGCCACCTTAATGTCCACATCACCTGCTGGCATGAGAAGGTGAATTTCTTAAGGCAAAGAGTTTTGGGTCATTTTATTTTGTAACATCCTGAGCATCTAATACAGGTGCCTGACCAAACTCTCCTTGACCAAACTTTAGTCAAGCTCCTCTAATTCCTCATTTGATTTGGTCTTGACTTTGGGCTTTGTGGACATCCTTACAGGGTCCAGTTTTAAAAAGAATCATGCTAAATCAGTTTAGAGAGAATCTTTCCAGTCTTCATATCTGATCACCCTCAGTATCTAACCAAATTCTTCATTCCTCACCATTTTTTAAGTTATATCTGATTATACTGGCCTCCCTTCACCAAAAACCCTTTCAGGTCAGTATGAGCAAGCATTTTCACTATCCATGACATCTCCTCTTGGTAATTTTACATTTAGTGACTCTCCGACACTTACTCCAACCTGCTCCACAGCTACAAATCCCCACTTGTTCTGGTTGTATTCTGAGGTAAGCCAAGTCTCTGTCCCCTATTGATGAACTCTCAACACCTACTGCAGGAGTTCAAATAAAATGTTTCTTGTCATCTTAACAAATGTCAGAATAATCTTTTCTCTAATAGTATATTGCATTTAAGAATATTTGTTGAGTTAACTGATCATAGTCTGACATTTATAACCTACCTTAAGAGCCACTAAGGTTGGCACCCACCTAACCTCTTAGACAGCATCGTATATTTTCTCTCCTTATTTCATTCTGGTATAGATGCATTGTTTTGTTTTGTTTTGATTTTATTTATTCTCTTAATATAGTTAAATAAGTTAGTCCAGCTCAGGTCCTTAAGGCTATTTCTGGACATTTTTTACACAAAACTTCACATGTTTTGTTCCTATTCATCATTTAGGTCACAGATCAAATTTTCTCTTATTTTAAATATTTGATATTTTAACTTACATATATTATATTATGTATTCTTTAACAAGTTATTGTAATTACTACTATTTTTATGTTTGGTCTTTGAACCTTCATGACAATCATATAATTTATTTATACCCTACCACTACAATATTACAGAGATTTTTCTGAATCTGACCACACACTTTCTTTTACCTGTCAGAATGACTCTTTCATGTTTTCATGTTACTTGTCAGCATTCTGACTTCTCATCTTAAAGAACTCCCCTTAGCGTTTCTTGTAAGACAGGTCTGGTGGTGATGGACTCCCTCACCATTTGTTTATCTGGAAAATCATCATCTCGCATTTCTGAAGGACACCTTTGCCAGATGCAGAATTTTGGGCTGACCATTTTTGTCTTAGCACTTTGAATGTCTCATCCCACTCCTGGTCTATGAAGTCTCTGGTGAGAAGTGAGCTGCTATCCTTATGGGATGTTACATATTTTTTGCTTCTCTTCTCTCAGTGCTCCTGTGTCCTCTTCTGTTCTTGATTTTTGATAGTCTGTATTTCTTCTACAAAGAATATAGTTGAATAATGATTTTTAGACCATTGTGCTAATTCTGCCTTTAGATTGAAGTGCTTATTCCATTTTTAAAATTTAACATAATTACTGGTAAGGCAAGATTTACACCTGTCATTTTGCTATTTTTTATTTGTAGTAAACAGATTTTTTCTATATCCCTATTTTGGTTTTTTAAATTTTATTAGTTGTTGCTATGGGAATTATATTTTATATTTTAAAATAATTTAGCTTGTATCAGTATCAATTTATTATTAATACTGTACACAAATGTTGGACTATACAACTCCTTTCCTTCCAAGATTCTTTGTGTTATTATTGTTGTAATAATTGTATCTTTACACAATAAAATGCAATAAAATAATTTACATTTATTTATTTATGCACTTTTCTTTTCAATTATATAGGGAAAAAAAACTTGATCTTACTGAAAAGGCTGAGAAATAATTTCAGCTAGAAGGTCTTTCTTTAGTATTTATCATAGGGCAGGTCTTTCAGGGAGAACTTCTCTCAGTTTTGTTTATGTGGAAATGTCTTTGTATCTCCTTCAGTTTCAAGGGGTAATTTTGGTAGAGATAGTTCCCCCCCACACTTTGGTTAGTAGTCTTTTCTTTCAGTACATTGAATATATTATTCCACTGCGTTCTGTTTTCCACTATTTCTAATGGAAAATCAGTAGTAATTCTTATTGAGAATCCTTTTTATATGATATATCACTTTTCTGCTCCTGTTTCCAATATTGTAGCTCTATTTTAAACTTTGGACAACTTTTATGTGTTCTTTCCATAGGATGTATGTACATTTTTGTTTTAGTTTTTTTTTTTCCTACACAAAGTTTATTGACACTGTTAGATAGAAACATAATTGTTTTCATCAATTTAATTGAGAACTTTTCAGCAATTATTTATTTAAATATTCTTTCTGCTCTTCTTTCTGGTATTTCCATGGGGGGCACATTTGATTGTGTCTTATATTTTTCTGGGACCCTACTCATATTTTCTTATGATAACTTTTTTTTAAGTTTATTTACTTATTTCTTCTATAAATGAAACAGAGAAACAGAGAGATGAGAAGAGAGCACCCCAAATAGGAACTTGACCTCATGATCCACCCCTAGCCTCAAACTGCCCAAGATCATGGGCATGCATATGCCCAGTGTACTCAGAGAGGTCCCCAGATGCTAACCCAGAACCTTTCCATGTGACTCAGCCTCACAGTGTTATGTTTACCAATGTGCCACTGTCCAGCCCCCGTTTGTCTTCTTTTTGGAAATACAAGAAGAATGACTCTCTACCTCAGCCTGGGTAACAGCAATTGAACTAAAGGTTGAGTGTCCCATATCTGAAATGCTTGCAGCCAAAAGTGTTTCCAATTTGAGATACTTCTGGATTTGTGAATATTTCCATATACACAATGAAATAACTTGAGAAAGTAATCAAGTGTAAACATAAAATGTATTTGTATATATATCATTAACACATAGCCAAATGGTAGGTTTATATAATAATTTTATATTCCAGTATTTTTACTTCAAACCATCACCTCAGATCAGGTGTGGAATTTTTCATTGTGGCATCTCAGCACTCAAAGATTTATAGATTTGGGTATATTTCAGATTTCTTATTTTTGGATTAGAGGTACTCAATCTGTTATTTCAATTATTAAGGTTTCTTTCTTTCTTTCTTTCCTGCATGTGAGAGTGAGAAAGAATGACAGGTACTCCCAACAGCCTTCATGTCATGACCCACCTCCAGCAAGTCTGAATCACAGGTACAAGTGGGTAAGTTCTGTACGCATGGTGGAAACATTGGTTCATAAGCCTAGGACCTCCCAATATACGTCCAGTTGCATTACCACTGCACCACTTTCTGATCTCAACCTGGTTCATTAAATCATAAATTCTTTAAATTTCTGCTTTCTTGGGGTCAGCCGGTGGTATGGCAGTTAAGGTGTTGGACTCTTACATGACTGATGGTCGTTTGAGTACCAGACCTGGCAGTTTGCTCTCTCACTTTCTCTGTTTCTCTCTGGGCTAATAAAAATAATAAATAAAATTAAATAGATAATTCCTTTAAAAATTAAAAAAAATAAATTCCTACTTTTTTTTGTGTGTGTGGAGAGGATTTTGTTACAGGGTGCGTGCACTCGCTAGAGAGACAGACAGACAGAAAGTGAGAAATCACCCCCCAGGGGGGAGGGCCTTGCTACAATTCCTTCTCCATTATCCTCTTGGGATCTTGGGCATGCACATGCATGTGCCTGGCATGAGATTAAGCCACTGGGTCCAGGACTCAAACTCAAACCGTAGTCGACAACATGGGAGTCTAGCGACATAGCCATTACGCCAACTGCAGGTCCCCCTACATTCTTTTTAGAATTTCTATTTTTTAATCTTTGTGCTGATATATATATATATGTGTGTGTGTGTGTGTGTGTGTGTGTGTGTGTATTTGCCAAGAAAGAATTTTCATGATCTAAAAAAATTTCAGAGATGACTTACTTAAGTTTTTTGAGCATATGTGTTCACTATATTATGCACATTTTTCTGTTTCTTTACATGTCCAATGATTTTTAGAAAAGAATGTAATGGGATAACTCTGGAAATTAAACCTGTTCCCTTCCCTAGTGTTTGTCATTGCTGCTGCTATCTGTTTGCTCAGTGCCTTTTCAGTGCTAGTTATTTAAGTTTTTATTCTTTATCATATGCAGCTACTGAAGTCTCTTCTCAGTTAATTTAATGGTGCCTCATAAATGCCTTCAACCAATAATTCCTTGACATTTGGCCGAGGGGCTTATATGAGGTACAAATACATTTTATCAAACAGTTTATAACTCTACTTCAGCCTCCCCTTCCTATACATATAGGTTCAAATTCAATCTGAGGTGAGAAATTAAGGTTTTGTCAGATTTCCCCTAGGCATGGGAAATCTGAGTATGTATGTAGGCTTCTATTCCCCAGGAATAGGTCAAACATTTCAAAGTTTCCTACAGGCATTTTATTCCCTGATTTCATTGTAATGTTTTTGGTTACCCCATTGTCAGTCTCAAATATATCACCAATTCAGACAACTGCAATATTACACAATTAGGGCTGATCATTTACACCAAACATTCAGGGCATGTGACTCTGCTCAGTGTGGCATCTGAGTCAAGTCAAACAAAGAAAAACTCCGATTATCCAGCTTTCTCAGGAAGCTGCCAGAGAAAGTAGTGAGGCTTTCTTTGAATGAGGCATTATGAGACTTCTAAAGATGCTCTTACTCTTTTAGTTACAGATAAACTTAATTGTACAGCTATAATGCTTTTAATGCTAATGCTGTTTGTTTTCAAGGCTTCTACAGCGCTGGGGAGAAACAAATGGTAATATGCCAAGTTAAAGCTCAATAGGGTTTATTGGTCTTACCAGTATTAATCATTTTTTTCAATAAAATTTATCTGGTTGGTTTAAACTCTAGTTACTTTATAGACCTCTGGAAAAAAGTATTTTCTAGAAGTTTTCTTCTTGCTTTATGGATCAGTAGATTTTCATATAGCTTTCTTCTGTCATTCTAGGAATACTTCCAGAATTTAAATTTTCCAGAACTTAATTTAATACAGTTTAATTGAATTTAAATTTATATTCAGATTAGCCCAATTAAATTGCAGTTATGCAGTCACACTAATCACTTAAAAATACTAGTGGGCCAGTTCAGTGGCACAGTGATAATGCTTTGTTCAAATGGAGGTGGGACCATATGGAGAATCACAGGTTTAGTTCCCTGTCAACTTTAACATGTCAGGCGTGTGTACCCAATACCCTGGCTGGCTGGGAAGTCTAGGCGAGAATTATAGTGTGAGAACCCATTAAGGGTGCTTGCATGTGTGTCTCTCTTTACTTTTTCCACTTTCTCTCACTGCTATGGAAAAAAAAGATAAATGTTTTGGGACCAGCAGTTAGCGTAATGGCTATGTCGCTGAACTCCCATCTGGTTGACCGCGGTTCACGTCCCGGACATGGTGGCTTAAAACTCATGCTGGGCGCGTGTGTGTGCATGCCCAAGATCCCGAGAGGAGAACGGAGAAGGGATTGCGGTGTGGCCATCCTCCCTTGGGGGTGATTTCTCGCTTTCTGTCTCTCTGTCTCTCTCTGTCTGTCTGGCAAGCGCACGCGCCCTATAGCAAAAACCTCTCAAAATAAATAAATAGATAAATAAATGTTTACAGATAAAAGTACTTAAAAATGGAGCTGGTAGTACCTTGAAGATCTATATTATTTTTATTAACACCATACCTTTACTGGACAGTGCTATTCAATATTATTACTTTTCTACTCATTATAATACTGGTATAATAAATTGTTCATCTCTTCCATGCAGTGACCTACTGCTCTGACCTGCCCGGTCTATTAATATCCGGGTTTCTCACTTACTTGATCAGAATAACCACATAATAACATTTTTTCTGACAAGCAGAAAATTTACTATATAAGTGATAGAAAATAAGATCTACAAAATCCTTCATGAGGTATTTGTCTAGCATTGTGCATTCACATTATTGAAGTCTCAAAATAAAGTTTTATAAGCAGATTGAGACCCAATTTTAAAAGGATTTTAATTCAAAAATTGGGAATTCAGGCATATAATTCTATTTTGCCAAAACATAGGTCATCATTAGTGGTGGTCACCTATACTGTTCAAAGGTAATCTCAGGCCACATTAAGGCTTTACAGAGTAATTCCATGTTTAATAGCTTTTCCACACATCAAAAGGGTAAGACACAACACATTTGTTGCTTGTTAGTTAAACTGAAACTTTACAAATTTAGGAGAAATTTACAGAGCTTTCTTAAAATTGCAAAGGCCTTTCATATTCATTATCTGACTTTATCCTATAAATAACTTTGCTACTGATGATACTATCTGTCTTTTAGGTTAGGACACTAGCAGATTAATTAGCTGGCCCATGAAGAGTTGGATACAGAAGCATGATGTTTTGTAGCATTTTTTTCCTAGCTTCCACTTTTAGATATAAAATGTGGTATATTACATACTTTCTTCTGTGCAACTCTGAAAAATGCCATATTTCTTTGATTCTAAATTGTAATTTATTGTTATTTTAATAGTAATTTGTAGCAGCATTTTTTAAAGTTATAATTATTATTCACATCATTTGTAAGACCTTGAGATTTTCGAACCAGTAAATATAAAAAGAACACGAACATATAGTAACCTAAAATGCTAGAATTTTCAAAGTCAAACAAGACAGTTAAAAACTTTTTCAAGCTACCTCATGTCCTGGTGGTTACCTAAGTTGGATCCCACATGGCCTACTGAGTGGTTCAAATCCCAGTCATAGCAGCTTGAAAAAATCTGCTGGGTACATGTGTGTGCATGTACTAAATCCAGAAAAAAGGAAGAAATGTAGGAGAAGGAATTGAAATATGAAGTGCTTTTTCCCAGTCTCTCTCCCTCTCTCTCTCTCTCTCTCTCTCTCTCTCTGTGTCTTTCTCTCTCCATCTCTCTGGAGAGTGTGCATGCCCCTGGAAAATTTATTAAAAAGTATATTCTCACTTTTCGTTTGATCATTGTAATCAAAATTTTACATTTATGTTATGTTGGCCGCCGCCGCTGGCCGCCGAGCCAAGATGGCGCTGCTGGCTGCATAGGGAGGCGTGTACAAACAACTCCTTCTACAGCCAATCAGGACTTGCCTCGCACAGGTGAAGGAACTTGCAAGTGGAGCCGCAGGGAGGACCCTATATATACGGGGAAGAAGCTAGCTGGCTGAAGGAAGCTGCGAGAGAAGCTAGCTGAGGAGGAAGCTGAAGCTGGCTGAAGAGAGAAGCTAGCTGGTAAAGAGGGAAGAAGCTAGCTGGCTGAAGAAGCTGGTACCGGGGAGAAGCTAGCGGGAAAAGCTGAAACCTGTGAATAAAGACTGCGGGAGGAAGAACCGGGTGTCGTGCCGTCTCTTCTCTGCAGAAGGGGCGCCGACAATGTTATGCCAGTTGGATTCTTTCAGAGGCAGACATGTGAAAGAGGAGGGTCTAAGGAAAGACATTTGGGGGAGGGACAGGGAGGCAAAGCATTAATGGCACAAAGAAGTTTGGTATTATCTGTTGAAGATATTTCGTAGTTTTATCAACAGTACTAGGGAGAAATGTTCACCTATTGAAATATCCATTTTGTAAGACAAATAATAAAGTGATTGAATGTAAAAAAAAAGCAAAACAAAAAATAAATAAATCTATTCATGCATTACAAAAAAAGAAAAAAAGTTGTTTTAGAAGTTCAAAAATTTTATAGGGTAGTAACACCTATAAAAGAAAACAGGAGGAAGTAGGACTAAGTGGGAGAAGTTGTGGACATTTATGCAGACATGAGCAAACTTCTGCCTTCTCCCTGAGAGAGTCCCAGAGCAAAGATTGCCTTTTAGATTAGTCTTGACTTAGAACAGACTGTCTAGACCTCTGGGGCGCCTCCTTGCTCACTCACTGGCTGCACCCCATCCTTTGAAAAATATGACCTTTGCTCAATAGATGAGGCTGACAATGCAACAGTTGACAGCTGTTGCTAACTACACTCTAAGAAACTGGACATTGTAGGAGGATGTTGAAGAAGGATCTGAGTGTTGCATTTTTATGTTTGTCCCACACAGCTAGCAAAAAAATCAGCATATTTTAGCATACATAAATCATCACACCAAATTTTTATATTCTATTTAGTTACAAATATCCAAACAGCTTTACAAGATGTACCTCTTTGCTTATAAATAACTTATTTTTCTGCCAGTGGTCTTCTGCAAACTCAAAATGAAATATATAGACACTTAAGTAGAGACTATTTGGTATTAATTACTTAAATTCTTAAATCTTCTCAAATTTAGTCTAAGAATTTAATTTATATTCAGTAAGCCATATTCCTTAATAATACAAATTGGAGACAAAGTACTGAAAATTAACATATTTCAATAAATCTAAGCCTTCACTTATTGCAAGATGCAGCATTACGTGGCACTAAAGAAAATGACCAATTAAGCAATGACACAATTGTAACTTATGAGATTTATGACAAGATGTAATAAGATTTCAGAGATGCCAAAATATAAAAAGATATTTTTTCATTATAATCCCATTGGTGGCTTTATTTCAGAAAGAAACCAGTAATCATTCATTGCCTTGCCTAGAAGAAATGGAGTGACACATTGGAGAGTGTTCCTTGTATACAAGCCAGAACTGCAGACTCTTATTTCCATCTCTTCCTAATACTCTCTCCCTGGTCTTTGTCATATTTTTCCACTTATCATTTTGTAAAGTCTTGGTGATTAAATTCTCCCTTTATTATTAGTTAGCATAGGGCAATATCTCTATGGCTTTGTAAAAAAAAAAATTCTTATTCTTGGTAAACACACCTGGCATGAGTAGAGTTATTGCCACCTGTGTCTTTAGAGCCCAAGACTGATAAACACTCCCCTGTCTTGTGGTAGCAACACGTTTACATAGGACTTCTGAGTAGATGGGGGGGGGGGGTCTTCTCTGTCTCAGTCAAGAAGAAAGACATAACTTCAGCTCACACTATTTTTTAAATCTAATTACATGACCTCACTTAATTTCAAAGGATCTAAGTTTGTACTTTCTCTATGTGTCAAGAAAGGCAAAGAAAAACTGGGAGAAGTATTACTAGAAATCTCTACCCTTACTAGTAACATCATTATTACTCGTTTCTATTATATTGTCAAATAGTGTCTCCTAGAGGTTTCAGTTCCCAGAGGATATGACATTGATTTCACATAACTGATCTCCTTCTGAAACTATGGCTAATTCACAAATGTGAAACATGGCACTGAAATCTGTTCTCAAATTGTGATTTTGTTCATAAGATTTTCTGCTCTTTTTACATTTCCTATTCAAGAACTATCTCACTTGTAATTTTTCAACTGTCATATACACAAGAAAATTTTATGAATAAAGTATGTTTGCATTTTCCGATTATTTATTAAAATATTTATAAATGTTAAAAATCAATGTTTTGTGGGACCAGCAGTTAGAGTAATGGCTATGTCGCTGGATTCCCATGTAGTCGACTGCGGTTCGCATCCAGGATCCGGTGTATTAAAACTCACGCCAGGTGCGTGTGCGTGAGTGCCCAAGATCCTAAGAAGAGAATGAAGGAGAAGGGATTGCGGTGTGGCCATCCCCCCTGGGGGGTGATTTCTCGCTTACTGTCTCTCTGTCTCTGTCTGTCTGGCGAGCGCACTAGCCCTATAGCAAAAACCTCTTAAAAAAAAAAAAAAAGAAAAGAAAAAAAAATGCTTTGAGAAAACCATATTGTATACTATTAAGATATACAATGATTATGTGTAAAAAAAAAAATGAATTTGGGGCCAGCAGATGGCATAATGGTTACATTGCTGGACTCCCACGTAATTGACTGCAGTTTGAGTCCCAGACCCGGTGGCTTAAAACTCACTCTGGACACTTGTGTATGTATGTCCAAAATCCCAAGAGGAGAATGGAAGAGAAGGGACTGTGGCATGGCCATCCCCCACAGGGGATGAATTCTGGCTTTCTGTCTCTCATCTCTCTTTCTCTCTTGCTCTCTTTCTCTGGCTAGTGCACATGCCCTGTACAAAATCTTTCTAAAAAATAATTAATTAGGAATCTACTCTGCCTCTGTGTCCAGCTTCACTGCTGTAAACCCCTCAAGCAGGGTCCCCATTCCCATACCCCAGTGCTAGTCAGGTAGGCAAGTGCCTCTCTCCCTCTTGTTCTTCTCTGTCTCTTCTAACCTTTTTTCTCTTTTCAAAAAACAGCTTCCTGCCCTGTTCGTGACTTTCTCTTGCTAATTTGTCTCTTCTTCCCTCACCTAGGACAGAAAGCATCCAGGCTCCTCCATCTCTGACGCTGTTCTGCCTTTTTACATTTTTAACCCAATTTTGTTTTCTGCTACATGATTTCTCCTCTTTTTGTTCTAGTTCTTTTCTTCTTTTTTCTTTGCTTCACTTTTTCTTCCTATTTCTGTTTTCTACTTTCTTTCTTTTTCCTTACTTTCTGATTCTACTGCTCTGTCATTAACCACTGCTTAGATAAGACTAGGTGCATAGTAGCTAAACACCTGAACTTTGTGAGTTTTAGAGAATTCTTTACACCTCACTGTAGTAGTTGCAAAAAGAGGTGAAATTCCCCTTCATAAATCTGATTGCAAAACTCCTCTTGTGATTCCCACACTGGTGGAGATTCCCACACAGTAGAAGGGTGAAAATAGCATCCAATTATTTCACAGTAAGGGAAATACACAAGCTCATAGTTATAGAATCCTTCTCCAAAAAAAATCAGCCAAGAGTGAGTACATTACCAAATGACTAGAAATTGGAGAAGAGCCTCAGGATGAGAGAATCAAGTAATACATCTCTAGCCAGGGACTGTAAAATATTTGTGTGGGACACAAATATGGATTATTATCTATTGATGAGGATCTGTATAGTATTCACAGCTGGGCTGAACTGAGGTGTATATCATACTGGGTAAAGTCTCTTTACAATCTAAATGATGTATAGTGATTGGTTATATAAATACTACTAATAATTATTTTTAAAAGAAATTAAAATAAAATAATATATACAAAATATAAAAAAGAAATTAAAGGTTTTCTTATTTATATTCAGAAAAAAATAAATTTTACTCTAGTTCTGCATAGTCTACATGTCACTTAATAACACAAGACTTTTCTCATTGTACTTAATTTTCTCATCACTGTTCTTGTGAACTCCTCCATGTAAATTTTGAAAACTGTTAGATTGAACTGAAAACATTTAGTTATTAAATATTTTGGATGAAATTTTATTGAATCTATATAATTAATTTATATGAAATTATTATTATAATTATATTTCTGAAATATGAAGCATATATTTTTTAAATTTCCATTTATTTTTACCTTCAACTATGGTTCATTAACCCTTTTTATGTAAGTGATAGGTAATATTTTCAGTGTTCAACATTGTAGATTCTCTATTCACTTCTCTTTTTATGCAGCATGAAAGCAGTCATAAGAGAATCTGAGAATAATGGGAAGGTCTGTGTGTCAATTATATTTTATTTACAGAAATGGTGGCAGCTTACCCACTCCTTTATTGAAGTTTTTTTAGGCAATATTGATGAAATATTATTATATAATCCAAATTTAAACAGTGATCATCTATCACATTCTTCTTGAATTATTCCAATTTCTGCCTTCTGCCTCAGAGTCATGACTGGCACACATAAACAGGTGAAAGTTTTCTTCTAGGTCCCAAACTGCATGTCTCTCTATTTTTTATTTCTGTTGCACACTTACTGTTGCAAAGCCTTCATAAGGAAAACAGCTAATATTTTCTTGGTTTATTCTTACCTGAAAGTATCTATGTACTCTTACTAGTCAGTAAAACCAAATGATTTCTACTATTATGGTTACTAAATTGCATATTTGTGAAATAATTCAATATATCATAATATTTATCCCTTATGTATTAGAAAATGGAAACATGGCTTAATGAAAATGTCCACATTTCATATCTGACAATATCACATTTTGTTATGATATATAATTTTTGAATTTATATTTTATATAATAGCTATTATTTAAGGTTCTAGATTGTGGAATTTATTAGAATGTTGTGTGTTCAATTTTTTAAAAATTATGCATCTTTTTCTTATTGCAACAAAATATTTTGAATTGTAGGATTCTGATATTAATTAATTTTACCACATTGGACAAATTTTGGAGCATGGTTGAAAAAGTTATTAAATATCTTTAAAATAATGTATCTATACTTACTTTGTGCTTGTCGTCTAGGGCTATACGTGTGTCATTTTTGAACATTTTTGCATCAAAATAAACTCATACTTTCTTTTATTCCATTGTTTCACAAAAAAATAATTAACATAAAAACAATTAAAACCATGTATTTTCTAAAGTAGTTAAATATTTTATCCTATATTTTAAGGGATTAATATTTGTCTTGTATTTTATCATTCTCATAATTAATAATACTATAGTTATTGGTATTAATTAATCTGTTCTAATCTTTTTATTAAATGGGATCTAATGTATAATACAATAATATTCTTATTTGAAGAACCCTTAAATTAAGTCTTTTTATGTCTGTGCAGTCCCAGCTTATAGCTACAACTGTTCTATTTGGTATTGACTACATCTTGAAGATAGTAGTTATATAAGCCAAATTGTTCATTATGATATATATTAACTTTGATCATACTGTGATACACTTTAGGGAACTTCTTCTAATTTATTACTTTATAAATAATTAATAATTAGTCTTTACTCAATAGATCTAATGGATTCATATCTTTGTCACTAAACTTGTGACCTATACATGTTAATTGTGGTGCAAAGAAATATTTTCTCCTGGTTATTACCAATGTTTTCTGCTGTAATGTTCAATTTTTAATATATAATTTTGTACCTTTAGCACCTTTAATGGATAAGTGAGCAGGAAAACTGGCAATATGTTAATGTGGCCTTTCTGCCATACTTATTGCCTTAAACCATGAGCTGAATTCTATTTTACTGCATTATCTTTCATGACCTGGTTGACTGCCTTTAACAAAATGTGAACAATAAATTAAGGACAGACAGGTAACTGTCTTTGAACTGGAAGACTAGTAAAACTTTTGTAACTTCTTCAGCAAAAACACAATCAGTTTTTTTATTTAATTGTGTCAAGCAAATCATTTCAGCTTGAGGAGGAAATGGAATCACAAGTACTTACCTCCCAACCTGAGGGCACCAGTGACTTAAACTCCAAATGCTGAAGGAGAATGAAAAAAAAAAGAAATGAAAGAAAACAATGATTGAAAATCTTCAACTATCTTTCTCCCACTCTAACAGTCTTAACCATGAAAACTTTTGGAAACAGGGGCTTTTTATTTGAATATTTTGTTTCATATATTGGAGAATTGAAACATAATGAATTATGAGACCAGAAAGATCTGTTTTCGCATTGCAAGTCCCAGAGTTGTAATTTGGGAAAGTTAGAATTGATTTCTGTAAATGAGTAAAGATAATGATAATCCTTCTACTACATTTTTAAATTCCATATGCCCATTGATCGCAAATGAGAAATACTTTTTTGTTCTTTATTTTTTTCTTCAGTAACAAACTTAATTAGATTAATAGTGGATGTTTTTTTGGACTGGATTTTTAAGGACTACCTTTATTATTTTACATACAAAGCAAGGAAAAACTGTGCTTCTCACTCATTTTACTTGCCATTTGTCTATATTCCTATACTACATTTTTTTTTTTTTTTTTGAGAGGTTTTTGCATTAGGGAACAAGCAAAGCACTTGCCAGAGAAAGAGAATGACAGACACAATGAGAGGAAAAGTGGGAAATCACCCCATAAGAAGGATGGGCATGCTGCAATCCCTTCTCCTCCATTCTCCTTCAGGAATCTTGGGCACACACCCACATGCACCCGTGGTGAGTTTGAAGCCACCAGTCTGGAACTTCGATAGTCCACATGGGAGTCCAGCAATGTAACTGCTACGCCATCTGCTGGTCCCTACTGCATGATTTTTAGTACATTAAATGCCTGGGCCTGGAGGTGAAGAGATGGGATGTCCTAAGGGGAAGCAGGCAGTGGATCAAGAAAGCACAGACAGGAAAAAGTAGAGGTCGGGACACCAGGCATCTCTGATGGAGACGGCAGCGGTCCTGAGTTGTGCTGTGCTCATTCTTTTATGGGGGAAGTAAAGCCGGGTGCTTTCTATTACTGACTACAGCTGTGGAGCTTCTACACAAGTCTCTCTTGGCGCTCTGTAGCTAACACTCAGATCTGTACCACCCAAGAGTAGATTACGTCTTGTTAGAGCTTTCGCCTGCTCTGCAGTATCAGGGCAAAGACTAATATATCCACCTTAAGGCACTCTCTGCAATTCAGTAAATGGATTAAACAATAATGCAAAATTCTTATGATCGTATGCAGAGGCCCATGATTTTTTCTGCTGTATTGTTAAAATTCAGGGCCCTCTTTATGAGTCTGTTCCCTCCTGTTGTGACCCTGGCATTCACTGGAAATCTTTCTGTTTTCCAGAGAGGTGCCTGAGAGCCTCTAGCCTTCTCACCATGACAAGTCAGTCTCCTAGCAAACTGGGAGCAGTAATGTCCACTGAAGCAACTATCACCAGAGGCAAGAAGGGATTGTGATTGGATAGGATGAAATAGTTTGTTTCATACTCCTATTTAGCTTCGTGATAAAATGCGAGAGTTCTGGCAGTCAGAATTTTCCTTCTGTGCCTGGTGAGTGTTGAATCAGCAGTTTACAAGTTCTGAGTCTGAAATTCTGGATCCAGGAGAGGATTTTTTAATTAGATGTCTTAGTAGAAAGGAAGAGATACATTTGGGTAAATAGAAAAGTAATAACCACCATTTTATTCTATAAATGATAAATAACTTATGTAGTTATGAATATCTGCAGTCTTAATTCCAGCTATTGGTGAAGTGTTTTGGTTAAGAAGATTAATTCAAGGAGCTTTAGTTCAATAATAAGTTTGGAAAGCTGTTTTTGAATGAACAAAATATTAAATATTTGGAAGCTATAAATGATAAAAAGCAGGCTGTACTTCCATAATAGACATGTGAAATGCATGGACAAGAAATGTGTTATTAACTAGTTTTTACACAGAATAATATTACTTGTCAAATATTACAAAATATTAATTTAATTTCCTTTGGAAAGAAATCTGTAAGATAAATCATTTTTATTTTGACAGTGTTTTATTTTAAAATAATGATTATTATCCTTGAAATTTTAACAAGTGCTCATTATATAAGTATCAAAAAGAAAAAAAGAGATAATGTTATTTAAAAAGATGTAGTTGAATAATGAGATTTCTCAATTTCTATTGTATTCAATGAAAATGATAAATGTCTATCACATATTAGTCTATAGAAGTATAAAAACCAAATAATATCGTGGGAACTAAGATGGTTTGAGAATGAAGAATGTACCAGATCTAATAATGAAAAAAAACAGGTAATATTTATTACTGAAAGAATATTAGTAGAATTTTTTAAAGATACATTATAAAACTTACAGAAAAATATCAGGAAAAGTAGATACAACTTTTCAGCTAAGAATTAAATTCCAAGAGCTATTTTATACTACTAGCACCTGAAGAAATTAAAATGAAAATTGAGTAGCTTTGTTTTTAATTATTTCTGTTATGCTGTTCACATTTTTACAAATGTTTGAATATTTTACTATTATGATAGTTTTGAATAAATACAAGTATTTTTTATTATTTCTTTAATTTTGAATAGTGTTTCTTTTTTTACAAATCAAAATGTAGACTACACAGCAGTTCAAAAGACAAAGAAAAAGCCAGTCATGGAGAAATTTCATAGCAGTGCTACAAAAAAAAGATGGTTAAGCAGGTATGATCAAGGAACAAAGCAAAATAAAAGTAGTTTAGATAGGTATTAATAGCTTTGAGCTTGAAAAATTGCAAATCCCTGAGGTTCGCAATTGCAATTACTTAATACAGAAATAAATTACACGAAGTCAATCTTAGAAGGTATTATTGATGTCATGTTGTATCCCAGTACCATAAGAGTATACATATTATAATTATGGATATGCAATTTTTGAAATAGTCTTACCAAAAAGTTTATATAAAGCCAAACTCCTTTTGAAACTTTAATATAATTTACAATTTTCAGTCAACTTTACCATCTTCAAAAAAGTGATAAGCAAGTGATAACAGAAAAGTGCCTACCTTTGGCATTTGTTGTCAGGATGTCATCTCAATATCCAATTTCCCTCTCTGGTACCATTTTAAGTACCCAGTTAATATATTTAAGAAGGTGCCCCATAAGACTAACAAAATATATCCTTTTAAAGCATCATAACTTCAAAAATGCACATTCATTTATTAGTAATGAGTCAAACACCAAGTTTACAAAATTCTACATTGTAAATATGCAGAAGGTGAACATCTTCACTTTGACATACTATACAGCATGTCCTAAAGTCCAGATAACATGTTAACATTCTAAGGAAATAAGAGTTCACCTTAGGTAAGCCATAACTATAATTTAAAAAAAATAACCAGTTACAAGGAAATGATAATATAAAGGCCATCATATCAAGAAAACATCTAGCAATGTGTATGTGTTTTCCAGTTTGTCTAGGCCATAAAGTTTAACCCAATTTTGTTTATGGGGATATCATTTTAAATTTTCCCAACAAAGCTGCTCTTTACTCCTATAATGAAGAGTCAGTTAGAGCCACTAATAAGTACAATAAAAAATGGGGCTTGGGTTTTGTTATAGGCTAAATCATTATGTCTCCTAAAATTCATATATTGAAATCTAATCCTCAATGTGATGATCTTTGAAAATGAGATCTCTAGAGGGTGATTAAGTAATGAATGGGACTAGAATTCTTGTACATGACTAGATATCTGAAAGAATGCTAAGAAAAAAAATGTATCTGTGAGTACATTGTGTTGGTACATCATGTGACATATCTGATGGACCAATAGTTTGCATGATTTCAACTGAAACATTAGATGCTAGAAAAAACTAGACTAAAAATATTCACTCGAGGGGCCAGCAGGTGGTGTAGTGGTTAGGGTGCTGGACTCTCACATGCTCCGTCACTGTTTGAGTACCAGACCCAGTGGCTTAAAACTCAAATCAGATGCGTGGGTGTGTGCCTGCATACTCAAAATCCCTAGATGAGAATGGAAGAGAAAGGATTGCCCTGTGGCCATCCCTCTGGGGCATGATTTCTTGCTTTCTGTCTCTCTGGTGAGTGCACACACCCTATAGCAAAAATCTCTCTCAAAAGAAGAAAAATTCTCATTTGGTACTTAGAAAATTGGTATCACTTATGTGAAGTACGGATTTTCTAATTGCAGGAAGTTGAGAGTAGGATTTAAAGATTGGAGGAATCATCTGACTGCTATCATTCTATGAGGATTGTGTTAGGATTAAAAGAGCAACTAGAAAGTGTAGCTATTCTTCTTGTAGAAAAAAATAAGATAGAATTTTACCACAAAGTTTAATTTAAAAAGAAAGTAGTCATTCATTAGAGGAAATTTCTTGCTCCAGAGATAACTCTAAGACTACTTAGAGTTAAGAAACACATAATAGAAGCTTATCCACTTGATGTTTAGTAAGCAAGAAATGTCCCTCACATTGACATAGACACAGAGTACATCAATAGGATTCTTAAAAAAGAGGCCAATATATCAATAGGATTTAAGTTCTTATCCTCAATAACTCCATACTCTGTAGTTAGTGGAAAAAATGTAAACGTGAAAGGAAATATCGTATGTCAAGTGCTACAATTCTATATACAAAATATTAAAGAGAGATGGAGTTGGTTGTTTCTAGTAGTGTAGACAGAAAATAACTCCATTAAAATTATAGCATGAGGAAGAGAGGTGACATTTTCTAGACAGAGAAAAAAAGAAAGAGAACAGGTATTAAAAGCAGAAACACAAAATGTGTGAGGATCCTAAACTAAGTTCAATGCATCTAAAACCAGGATAGAAGTGAGAGAGAAACACTGAACGGAATCTGTAGGAATAAGAAGTTCCAGTTCTTAAATGCTGGGATGCAATGTTGTTGCTATTGTTTAATTATATTAGTGAAATTTAAATATTTTAAACAATGTGAGTGGTGTTTTCAGAGATAAATCTTAAACAGCGTAAAGTGTAGACATGTGACAGAGTCAGTGATGGAGTACAGCTGTTTGGAAACACTACCTGTAACGTAAGTGAAGAAACTGGCAATTGTTTAGATATTAGGAAAAAGAGAGGAGGGAATTAGAAACTCTCTCAGTAAACTGCTAGATGATGATAATGTCATGAGATGCTAGGAAAATTAGAAACATTAAAAGCAGTTTCTGAGAGGGTGTTTTTTTTTTTTTTTTTTTTTTTTTTTTGGAGAGGTTTTTGCTATAGGGCATGTGTGGTCACCAGAAAGACAGAGAGACAGAAAGTGAGAATTCATCCCCCAGGGGGGATGGCCACATCGCAATCCCTTTTCCTCCATTCCCCTTTTGGGATCTTGGGCACGCATGCACACGTGCCCGGCATGAGTTTAAGCCACCAGGTCCCAGACTCGAATCACGAACGACTACATGGAAGTTCAGTGACATAGCCATTACGTCAACTGCTGGTCCCCTGAGAATTTAATTTTTTTTCCTAATAGTTTTATATGTATGTTTTCTGAATGATAATGAAGATGATAAATTTGAAGTTTTCAATAAGTTGAAATGGAAAAATATATTAAATAATAATATATGTATGTTAAAATGAGAGTACAGTACATGTATCTGGAGATTAAAGACAATTTCTGGACAGTAGAAATTAAATAAATAATTTCATTTACTTATTGAAGTCATCCGAGTAAATGACTTCAAAGAAGTATGCAGAGATTGATTTCATACCAATTAAAAGACAAGGAAATCTGTCTAGTATAACAAGAAATTAAAAAGCAGGGATACTATGAATCCGGTAAGTTAATTTTTCTGTGATTTTATTGGCCTAGTTTTACTTAAAGGGTTCATCTTGCACTCAGCTATCTTTCCTCTTCCTCATACACAGCTATTGGATACACCAAGCAAATGCAGTTAGTTTTACCTCTGAATTCACAATCCTCACCAAAATCCAGTGTTTAAAAACCATAGACAATCATTAAAATCATACAGAGCATTTGTTAAGTATTGATCTTTAAGCTCTGCCAATTATACTTCATCAGCTCTGTGTAGGACTCAGAAACCAACAGGTATAATACATCCCCAAGGTTTCAACTACTAAGTTTTAGAAACACTACCCTTTGTAATAGTGACTTATTTATTGACTAGTTATCTATAAATATGTTTGACCAAATAAAGAGGGTGATAATGAACATAATATGAACTGATAAAGTAATATTTTTGAAAACATAATATTTCTATGCACATAATATTTATGTATAGACTCGGAATTCTATAACCTAATTTTATGACCTGGCTAAAAGTTAATGGATTGAAGAAATCAAATTCAATGTGCTACTGCAATTTATTTATTTATTAGAGAGATTTTTGCTATAGGGCTTATGCGCTTGCCAGAGAAAGACAGAGTCAGAGAGATAGAAAGCCGAAAATCACCCCCCAGGGGGTATGGACATGCCACAATCCCTTCTCTTCCATTCTCCTCTCGAGATTTTGGGCACAGACATGCACACGCCCAGCATGAGTTTTAAGTCACCTGATTCAGGACTTAAACCATGGTGGACCAAGTCCAGAGATGTAACTGCTACGCCACCTGCTGGTCTTTGCTATTGCATTTTAAAAGAAAAACACAATAAAAGGGTCCACAGAATATTTACATGATTAAAAAGCTTAGAAAATAAGTTTATTTAATTTTTAACTTTGCACAATTCCACGATACAACTACATGTGAAAGTCTGTTTCACTTCCACCAGTCAAGGCAAATAGAATGAGTTGGTGAGCATAGAGGGCTATAAATGGAATTTAGAAAAGGATAGTAGAAATCCAAAAGGGTTGAAGGAGCCCAACAATAGTGGTGTGGTGATAAAACAGTGTGAGAGGCAATCTCATGTAGGAAGACTTGTAGTTTAAGTTTGGAGAGCTCGAGAGCTCCCTGACTATGCTGAGCACATGCTATGCACAATCCAGGGCTGGCTGCGGGCTGGGTTAGATTAAGATGCTATGCACAATCCAGGGCTGGCTGAGGGCTGGGTTAGATTAAGACCTTATTGAAGGGACCAGCAGTTAGTGTAATGGCTATGTCGCTGGACTCCCATGTAGTCGACCGCGGTTCGAGTCCCGGACCCGGCGGCTTAAACTCACGCCGGGCGCGTGTGCGTGCGTGCCCAAGATCCCAAGAGGAGAATGGAGGAGAAGGGATTGCGGCGTGGCCATCCCCCCTGGGGGGTGATTTCCTGCTTTCTGTCTCTCTGTCTCTCTCTGTCTGTCTGGCGAGCGCACGCGCCCTATAGCAAAAACCTCTCCAAAAAAAGAAAAAAAAAAAAAAAAAAAAAAAAAAAAGACCTTATTAAAGGTTCTCTCTCTCTTTCTACCTATGCTTGTAGATATAAATAACTTTTAAAAACTAATAGAGGGGCCAGGGGATGGTGTAATGATTACATTTCTAAACTCTCACGTAGTCAATCATGGTTCATGTTCCAGACTCAGCAGGTTAAAACTCAGGCTGGTACATGTGTGTGTGTGTGTGTGTGTGTGTGTGTGTGTGTGTGCCCAAAATCCCAAGAGGAGAATGGAGGAGAAGGGACTGCAGCATGGCTATCCTCCCTGGAGTGTGATGTCTTGCTTTCTCTCTCTGTCTCTATGGGAAGCACATGCACCTGATAGCAAAAATCACCTCTCTCTGGAAAAAAAAAAAAAAAAAAAGGAAAAAGAGATTAAAAGACTAAAAGAATTGAAAGAAATGTGAAGGGATTGGCTGCTCAATGAGGACAGAGTAAGAAGATTAGGACTCTATTGTCTGTAATAGAGTACAGTAGAAAGGTAGTAGGAACATATACAATATAATAATTAAGAGATAGGATCTTAAAACATGAGAGAGGATAATTTAGAATCTCAAATTGGAAGCCATATATTATACAACAGATATTAAACTAAGAAAATAATTTTATTCTGTAGGCTAATATACATTGATGTTGTAAATTACAAGAAATGTTTAGATACATTTGAGAGTTAAATTCCACAGTGTAACCTATATTGTTAATATGTAAGAAATATTGTCATCCCTACCTAAAACCAAATGTTTTACTTGCCCCGGATCCTATTTCTTTATTCTTGATCAGAACAGTCCAGCACTTCTACTTTCTCTTTCCTGCATCATTTATTTTTCTCTCTATATTTCATTTCTATCAATAAGAAACTGGTTATGTTGTATATTTTACATATCATTTTTTCTAAAGATTTACTTCCTTTAGGTTATTATTCCATTTCTCTGAATATAAGAGAAAATTTCTTGAAAGAACTGTCTAAATTTGTTGTCATTATTACTCTTGTTATTATCTATTTTTTAAAATAAGTGTTTTAATTGAAATACAACATAGATATAGGAAACTGCATACATGAGTGTTCTGTCTAATGTATTTTCACAAAGTGGACACATGGGGTAACCAGATTAAGAAAGGCAAAACCAAAAATCCTTATCTCCACCCTAAAAACTCTGCTCTTGTCCCATCTCACAACCCACATTATCATTTCCTTAAGGTAAGTTCCTATTCCACTGATAAGCCTTCCTATTTTTGAACATCATCTACATGGACTATTACAATTAGTTTTTTATATCTATATTAGAAAAATACAGTAATGTCTCACTGACATCTCCATTTAATTACTGAAGTTTAGGAACTTTTTGGAATTTTATTGGCTATTTGAATATCTTCTTTCATGAAGTTATTATGTGTCATTAATCATTTGGAATGACATCTTTTTTTAATAGGTATCTTTATATATCCTGCAAAAGAGTTCTTTGTCAATTATATGATTGCATATGTCTTCTTTGATTTATGACTTGCTTTTCTTTTTATAGTTTTTAATTGGCATATAATATTTATGGGGTACAATGTGTGTTTGTGTTTTAAGGTTTTTGCCATGAGACATGTGCACTTGCTGGAGAGACAGAGACAGTGATAGGGAAAGTGAGAAATCATCCCAGGGGGTATGGCCACACCGCATTTGCCTCCTGGGGTTTTGGGCCCACAAGAATACACACCTAGCATCATTTTCAAGCTGCCAGATCTGGACTGTGTGGGAGTTCAGCATCTTAACCACTACACCACCCGCCGACCCCACAATGTGTTTTGTTTTGTTATTTAATACACGAATTTAATATGTAATGATGAATCAGGGCAATAATCATATCCAAACATCTGAAGTATTTATCATTATTTTGTACTGTGAACATCCAAACTTCTCAACTTCTGGAAACTTACATTTCACTCTCCACTTCTTTTTTTCTTTTATTCCAGAAGGTATATGCACTCACTGGGGAGGGAAGGGGTGAGAGAAAGAGAGAGAGCGAGAGAGAGAGAGAGAATCCTCCCCATGAGGGTCACACCTCAGTTCCTTCTCCATTTCTCCCTCCCTTTGGGATTTTGGGCACACACATATTTGAACGGGGCATACTTTTGAAGTCCTAGGGTCCAGTGCTCCAACTGTAGAGTCAGTCATGTGGGATCCGGCTGCCTTAACCATCACGCCACCAGCCAGGCCTCACTCTCCACTTCTTTGCCAACAAATCTTCAGCTTTTGTGAGAAAGTGAGGACATCTGGTGTTTGTCTTTCAGAACCTAGCTTATTTTACCAAGCACTATTCCCTCCAAGTTCATTCATGTTGCTGCAAATTACAGCATTTTATCATTTTTACAGCTCAGTAACATTTCCTTGTGTATGTATATCACATTTTCTTTATCCATTTGTCAGCTGGTGGTCACTTGTTTGATTCCATATTTTAGCTATTGTGAGTAGTGGTGGACTAAACACAAGAATGTGACTAGCTCTGACACACACATTATCTTTGTTTTTTTTTTTTTTTCTTTTCTTTTCTTTTTTTTTTATATACCCTGTAGTAGGATTACTGAATCATGAACTAGTTCCATTTAGTGTTTTGAGGACCCAACATACTGTATTTCATAATGGCTTTACTACTCTACATTTCTTCCAATAGCGCAGGAGAATTTTCCTTTCTCAGCACCAGCACATGTTTTACTTTGGTTTTTGGACAATGGTCATTTTAACTGGGATAAGATGATACCACATTGTACTTTATTTATTAAATTTCATTTTAAATGTATTTATTTACATTCATTCACTGTACATCATTACAGTATACAGAATGAGATTTTCCATCCAGAACACATGTATATTGGCTCAATCAAGGATATTGCCATACATGTTATCATCAGTAAATAATTTTTATTTATATTTCCCTGATGCTTAATGATGTTGAACAGTTTTTTACATACCTATTGGCCATTCATATGCTTTCTTTTGAGAATATCTCTTCAGATCATTTGTCCATTTTTAAATTGTATATATTTTTTTTCCTGGTGAGTCGTTTGAGCTCCTTGTATATTCTGATAGTTAGTCCTTTGCAGAATGTATAAGTTCAAATATTTTCTCCCAATCTGTATATATCTCTTCCCTCTATTGATTGTTTCCTTTGCTGTGCAGAGGCTTTATAGTTTGATGTAATCCCATTTGTCTATTTTTGGTTTTGTTGGCATGCTTTTGAGGTCTTATTTTTAAAAATCTTACTAGACCAATGTCCTATAGAACTTGTCTATATTTTCTTCTAGAAATTTTATGTGTTTGAATCTTATATTTAAGTCTTTAACCCACTTTGAGTTAATTTTTAGATGTGGTGAGAGATGAGTCCAGCTGGATTTTCTCTTCTAGGTATGGATACCCAGTTTTTTCCAGCACCATTTATTGAAGAGACTGACATTTCTCCAAAAGATGTTCCTGAGATATTTGTCAAAAATCATTTGGCTAGGGACCAGCAGATAGTGTGATTAAGGCTCTGGGTCCCTACATGGCCAACTACAGTTCAAGTCCTAGACCTGGAGGCTTGCAAATCACACTGAGCATGTATGTATGCATACCCAAAATCCCAGGAGGAGCATGGAGAAGGGATTGCAGTGCGGTCATTCCCCCTGGGGGGTTGATTTCTCACTTCCCCTCTCACTGTCTCTCCCCAGTGAATGCACGTGACTTGAGGCAAAAAAACTAAAAAACAAACAAACAACAAAAACAAAGAACAAAAACAAACGATTTGGCTGGGTCAGTCAGTGACATGGTAGTTAAAGCGACTGGATGCCATATGGACAACTGCATAGTTTGAATTCTGGACCTAGTAGCTTAAAAAACATGCCAGATGCACTTGTATACCCAGAATCTCAAAAAGAGAGAGGAGTGGAGGAGATGGGATTGCAGCATCATCACCTTCTGGGGAGTGCTTTCTTACTTTCCCTGCCTCTCTATAGTGAGTGAACATGTTCTAGCAAAATATTTTAAAAATCAGTTGTCTGTGTGTATGTGGCTTTATTTTTGGGTTTTTCACTCATTTCCTGTTTCTTTGGTCTATGAGTATGCAAAGTGATGCACAGGTTCAATGCAATCTCTTTCACGATAGCAATGGAATTTTTCAGAAAAATATAAGAAACGATCATTAAATTTGTATGGAATCATAAAGACCCCTGAATAGACAAAGCAAAAAGAACAAAGCTAGCAACATCACACCACCTGACTTCAAGATAGACTATAAAGTTACACTAACTAAAACTGTATGGTAGTAACTTGTCTTTTACTTTCTAAATAGTGCCTGTTTCTGATACTTGCTCATGACTTGAACGTCTAAGTATTTGAGTCCGGGATCATGTCTCCAAATGTTTCTATTCATACTCATCTATAACATAGTATCGAATATAATCTATGCACTCATAAATCTCATACTTACATCAGCCTTAAGATTTCATTCGAGCTTGCTATTCATGTTCATTTGCTCTCTTGACATCTCAACAAGTAGGCAATTCAGTCTCACCAAGCCTGAAACAAAACTTTTGATTACTCTACTTTGTCCCACCTATTTTTATTGCAATTTTTTCCCAACTCAGGCCCCAAATCATCATCTTATAGGCACTGTTGGTTTTTCAGCTTCTTTTATGACCTGGATGTGACTCATGCACGTTTCCAAAATATCCTACTCAATTATACCTGGTTACCCTACTGTTTTTCAAAATCACCAAGCATTAGGCTCTTTTTCTTTATTTCTTCCTTTCTTTCTTCAAAAATGATTTATTTAATTTCAGTTGTTATTATTATTATTATTATTAGTAGTAGTAGTAGTAATTTTACCAGAGAGAGAGAGAGAGAAAGAAAGTGAGAAAGCAAGCCACCAGGTCTCGGTCTCTAACTGCAGTCAGTCATATAGGTGGGAGTTCAGTGCTTTAACCACCTGCTGGCACTATACTCTTTTCAATGGTGATTTCTTTCCCCTCAGATACTCACTCTTTCACCAGATATCAATAGGGCTTGTCTCCTTCCTTCCTTTAGGTCTCTGCCCAAATGTATCTTCCATGACTAAGGTTGTCACAGATCAGCAATAAGAAAAATAGCAGTCCCCAATATACAATATATATAGGAACATGTCTGGAGAAAAGTCCTGACATAAGGGGACCTGTTCTAAGCAGGCATCAGGGACATGCTCTGAGCAACATCACATATCTCTTAGAAGCCATAACAGAAGACTTGCAGCTTGTCCCTTCCTTAACCCTTCCTTCAGGCAGAGCATTCAGTGGAATTTACAGGGGCTGCTCTGGGGAAACAGCCTTACCCCACTAAGTAAAGACCAACCCCTGCTCTGCTTCCTGTAATTTCTGTAGCCTCTTTGATGTATGCAAGAGTATGTACTCACCACATCTGCAGATAGGTTTCACTTCACTAGATAAGTAATTTATGGGAAATTTCTTTGTTTTTGCTGTAACCAAGAGATACACATGGCACCAGCATATCTAAATCTTCAAGGATGAGAAGGCCGATACCACTTGCTTTCTATCTCTGAACAATATCAACCAGCTCTATGGAATGCCACGAAATGCACATAGGTAGTGTTGCTTTGCCCAGTTAATAAAGACACCCAGCTTGTCTGGGCGGCAAAGGCTCAGCAGGGTTAGGCTGCCTGTGTCCACCGCTACTCTCTGTCTCTGTGTCTCTTTCTTTCTGTTTCCTCTTGGGTTGAGTTATATTTGCCAGCAGACGCCAACACAATATATACCATTATATGTTCCTATCCTTTTTTTTTCCTCCACAGTGATAACTACTATTCTATATTATGAGTTATTTGTTTATTAACTATCTTACACTACAAAACTGCAAACCTCATGAGTCTACAGAATCCATGATATTTGTTCATGACTACAATACCAATATTTATACCATGGAAATATTATTAATACATGAATGAATGAAACAATGAATGAAATATAATGAAGAGGGGGAAAAAGCATTTCTAAATTTTAAAATCATCACTAAGACAAAATTTTTAAAAAATAATAAATTATTTTTAAATGTCATCAAGAAAATTAATGGACAATGCTTATGGCTTAGGTGGGCATGATTTTGACACCTGTTAGGGGAAAACTATCTGGGAGACGAAAGTCATTCAGAGAGGGATGACAGGAACTACCCTAACCAGGCGATTGCTTTACCATTTTTCTCTGATTGTTTCAGTTGCCTCTATCTTAAGAAGCTAGCTTATTACATTGATATAAGAATCAAGGAACAATTTGGTATTTTGCCTTCAGCAAGCTATCTTATAGACATTAATAGAATTAAAACAATAAAAACAAAAACAAAACAAAACAAAGAAAAATCCCAAGCTGTTGTTATATGCAATGCTGCCATTGGTTAATTTTAATCTTTTTGAAGAGTTAGTACTTTTTTTTCATTAATGCATAATAGAGGCTCAATGTGCATGCAAACTGCGCAACAGTTTACGTTGCAGTACAACAATATTTACTAATGAAATTCTGACAAAGAAGATTTCTTAATGCAGAATTTGGAGATGACTGCTGGAATTGCTTTGTTCTCTGAAATGCATAGTTACAGTACAAATAGTGCTATTATTTTTAGCTAAGTGCAGTATTATTTCATGTAGATTTAATGGTGGCATGTAAAATGATAAGATAGTATGTGAAATGGAAGAAAATTATAATTTCTTAAGCAAGGAAAACAGATTATGCTATGTAGTCACTGCTGGTGGTACTGTAATAGCCTGAAAAGACTTTTGACGATCTAGCAAGAAATGACCCAGTAGCCTATTAAAAATTGAGTGTGAATTGCCTCCATGATAAAACAGTTTAATTCAGCCTCTGGTGACCTCCACCAAAAAGAATCCAGACAGAAAACCAGAAAGGAAAATACAACTCTGGAAGAATTAAAAAGAAAACATTTGGAAACACACTTGGAAAACAATGCCTTATTCCTGCTTAGAAGAGATAATATAATAAAATACCATTTTATAGATATGTACATGTAGTTTTACCAAACTGTATCAATTGCTTTCATGCTTTAATAATTGTTTCTGATCTATACATATTTTTCTATTGTAAGACATTAAAGTGTCGGAAAGCTTTGGATAGAAAGATACATGGGGGCATTTATAGAAGGAACATAGGTAAAAAGTTGGAGCTGACAAGGTTCAGGCTACCATCCCAAAATAAGGCATTGTGGCATTGGAGAAAATAGCAGAAGCAGGAAGTTCTCTCTGATCTTTTCTTGCCATTCTCCCGTGAAGCAGGTTTATAGACAGATTGCTCTTTCCTTTTTTTTAAATAATTATTTTATTTAACTTTATTTATTTACTTATTTACTTTAATTTAACCAAAGAGGGATGGGGGGAAGGGGGGAGAGAGAGAGAAAGCAAACTGCCAGGTCCAGTATTCGAACCGCAATCAGCCATATGGGGGTCCAGCACTTTTAACCACTGCGCCACCTGCCAGCCCCAATATAGATGAGTTTTCTAACCATTCTCTATAGTAGGTCATGGTATCTTCATCCCAGAAAACTCCTCCCTGTCCCTGGAAAAATTAAGTGAAGACACAGAGACACAAAGAAATATCTGAACCACCATTACTCTGAGCTTTCTGCTATTTTATTAACACTGCATCACACATCTTTTGACCCAATCATACTTCTACATGACTTTTCACTCGTCATCAAAAGTAAGCATAATTTACAGTTTTACGTTTCTTTGGGCCCTCATTTCTGAAGGTTACCATGTCAAGTCAAATTTATATTAAATAAATTTGTATCTCTTTACCTTATGGTCATGTCTCATTGCAGGAACCTCAACTGTGAGCCTAGTGTTGTGTGAAGATGAAAATTTTGTTTTCACTGAAGAGTAGAAACAAAAATAATAGGCCTTTGTTAACTTAGTGAAATTGCTGTATACTGAACATTTATTAGCTTCTTGGAAAAATTACCTTAGTCAATCCCTACTAGAATACTTTGAGTTATACATTTCAATCTTCATTCTACAGGTAAGCACCCAGATATTAAACTTTGTTAAAATGATATATTAAAGGTCATGAACATTAGGTAATAGAAGTCAAATTCAAGCTGCATATGAATACATATCTCCTTTCTCTATAATAAAAAAAGAATTTGTATTATATTAATCTACCTTTGATTACATTTACATATTAGACATTGGGCTTTTTTTTCTCCCAGCATTATATTATACACTTTCCTATATCAAGTGCTTTTGTTCACAGCAATTTGATTTCCTTTTCTCCCTTCCTCAGAAGGTATGTATTATTCCACACAGGCCTGCACATACCAAATGCTTGTGACCTGAAACAGGATGTAGTAGAGGAAAAGTATTTTTAACCCAGGCATCTTATAGTGACAGTGGAGCCCCATCTGCTTAGACTTCAACATAGATGAAAATTTACATATGTAAGATACAATAAACCAGAAGTGAACTATGTCTCTGAATAACTTCTGGGAATTATACTGATACTATGAGAAACATTTCATTAATGAAAACAATACAGTTTTCATCTTCAATACAGCTTTACAGTCATAGGTAGGTTGAGTTCGAAAAGACAGGTGGCATTTTCTGTTTATTGTGCCTCTTTCCTACAACCTGTGCCCTTCTAAGACATTTTATTATTTACCCTACTTTGCAAATCATGTCACAAATAAGGAAAAAGAATGTCCAAGACATATTAAGAGGAGTGAATATGAAATGCTGCAAACACTACCTTTGTTTTCATATCAAATAATACTGGTTTTAAACTATGTAAATTAGTCACCTATTAAAGAATGTGCTATTAGTAGGATTTTATTCCTTAATTATAAAACCAATCACCTTGCCATACTGACATGTACTTTTAATTTCTGCCTGTGCTAGGAAGTAATATGAAGTGCCAATATGGTTGTGTTAAATTGATCTTTTAGGAATCTTACTGTTTCACTAAATTTCTTTCTTTAATATTGAGAGAAGAGGAGATCATAGTTCGAGGTCCAAATCTGGCAATTTGAAACTCACCCCAGGCATGTGTGCATGTGTGCCCAAGATCCCAAGAGGAGAATGGAGGAGAAGGGATTGTGGCGGGGCCACCCTCCTTTGGGGGTGTTTTCTTGCTCTCTGTTTCTCTGTCTCTCTCTGTCTTTCCAGTGAGTGCATGTGCTCTGTAACAAAAATCTCTAAAATAAAAAATGATAGAAAAATGTAGGAGACTGTAAGAGGAAAAAGAAGAAGCAGAAAAATGACTTGAAAACCCTCTTCAAGGAATGTGATCATTAAGTAACTTTTCAAATTCATTTAGGTAGAAATTGAAAATAAGTTTGAGGATATAAAAGACAAAGGATTATTTGCTAAATACCTTCCTGAAAAGACAAAGAGAATGAGATTCAAACCATACATAGAAAATTTCTTCTTTTCTTTTAAGAATTATTTATTTAATTTTATTTATTATTATTATTATTATTATTATTATTATTATTATTTACTTTGCTATAGGGCACATGTACTGATGACAGAGAAAGAGAGAAAGTGAAAAGGCAAGTTACCTGGTCTGGGACTTGAACCATGGTTACCATGTGGGTTTCTAACACCTTAACCACCACACTACCTGCCAGCCCCAGGGAAATCTCTTCTAATATACCTAGAAGGAAATAAAGAAGGATAGGTGTCGATGTACATATATTTAGTAATTTAATGGTAAAAACACAGAGGTGCCTTTTCTTTGTGTTAGACTATATTTTGGCTGCAATAATATATTCTATCCCATGAATTCTTCTTCAGAGAGTAAACTTGTCACATTGCCATTAAGAACTCATCCTTTTCTCCACTACTTGGAATTATGGCAGGCCTTGTACTTTCTTTGACCAAGAGAATATTGTGAAAAGTGTTCTATGTCATTTCCAGGATCAATATTTTGACATCGTAGCTTCTGTTACCTTCCTCTTGGAGTAATGGCTTTTATAAACCAGACTTCATATACAAAGTCAGACTATCCCACCAACAGTGAAAGAGAGTTCCCTTTTCAGCCTTGCAAGCGTTTATCATTATTTATTTACTTTCTAAATTTTAGCTTTCCAAGGAGATTTTAATTTCTTGTATTATATTCTTCATTTCCAGAAGCTCTGTTTGATTCTGCTTTAGAGTATCTATTTATTTGCAAAATTCCTCTTTCATGTCTGCAAATGATTTTCTCATTTCCTGGAACTGATTGTCTGTTTTCTCATGCATCTCATTGAGATTTATCACTACGAAAATTCAGAATTCTTTTTCTGACATTTATGTATATTTCTCTGTGCTATCCACTGTCAGTGAGGGTCTACTATGCTCACCTGTGAGAGAGTTACCTCCTTGTTTTCACATGTTTCTTGGAGCACTGCTAACTTTTGGTCATCTGATGCAGTATTCCCTGTTTCCTCTTTATTGGAGAAGATTCTGTAGTATTGGAAGATCAAATTTCACCCTTAGCTCTCATGTGTGTTCCTGTTAGAGAACTGTATCTCCCAGATCATAGCAGTTATGGGTAACTTCAGGTGCTTGACTCTTCTACCAAATGTTCAGCTCTTGATGAAGTGGTAGCAAGCTAAGAGATATAACTTAGGGAAGAGGATCAAGTCACCTGCTGCACTGGCTGCAGCACACGGGGGCGGTGTGCCGAAAGTTCTCAAGTTACTCTCAAGGGCCTGAGGGTGCACTGATGAGAGGAGGCCTGTGGAGACCAGACTCAAGTCTCCTGGAGGGTAGGGTGAGCCGATGCTGCTAGAGCACCAGGTGATAGAGTGGCAAAAGTTCCAAAGTTATTCCTAGACCCCAAGGGTTGACACACGAAAGGAGGCCTACTGAGGTCTGGCTCAAGTCTTTGTAGGTTTCATTTAAATCAAGCAGTTGGAGACCCTGTTCAGGCTTGAAAAGAAAAATATGTAGAATAGGTGATCTTTGTATGATAAACTAAAAATTATTCTAAGATATAGAATTGAAAGTTGTGAGGTGGGAAACTAGAGGACACAGAAAAGTTAAATTTAGAAGACACATTGTCAGGCACATGGTGAAAATTTCTGAGATATAATTAAGTAGAGAACTTTACTAATTAGACTATAACTAGGGATATAGAGTTTAAGTGTTTATTAGATTTTTAATGAAGCACATCTAGCTAGGTGGACATACATTTGTAGGAATTAGGGGACCTTCACCCAGTGTGCCAATAGTCAGATTATCACTATTTTAACATTCTGGCAAAGAAAAGTTCATTTGTTTTCTTCAAGTGTAAATAGACTCTTGAGTGGTCAGGTGTCTAGTGTAATGATCTGAGAATAAAGTAGTTTACCAACAAATAGTCCTAGTAAACTCAGCATGAAGAAAAAAGGTGTGTCTCAGTTTCAATGATAAAAGTTGATGTTTAAGCTAAAGCAGAAATCTCAGTGAACAAGTCTTACCAATGTAGAACTGTGCCTATAGTTTATTAAATACTTTAACTCATTGACCTTCATGTCAATAATTTTTTTCTAAGGTTTTTGAAATAGGGCATGTGCACTAACCAGAGAGACAATGAGAAGGAAAGTGAGAAATCATCCCTCAGGAGAATGGCCATGCCACATTCCCTTCTCCTCTGTTCTCCTCCTGTGATTTTAGGCATGCATACAGATGTGCCTGGTGTGATTTTAAAGTTTCCAGGTCCACGACTCAAATTCTGGTCAGTCATATGAAAGTCCAGGGCCTTAATTATTAAGCCACCTGCTGGTCCCTATGCCAATAAAATTTAACATGTAATTCAAAATATATGATAGGAAACCTTGCCTCATTTGTACAGATTTGAATGAAAACAGTAACATATACTAACGTCAATTAAAATCATCTATCTGATGGGCCAAGAGGTGGCATAGTAGTTTAAGTGCCGGACTTCCACAAGGTTGACAGATTTGAGTACTGGACCCAGTGACTTGAAACTCACTCTGGGAACATGTGTATGTGTCCCCAAGGTCCTGAGAAGAAAATGGAGGGGTAGGGATTAAGGGGTGGCCATTCTCCCTGGGAGTGATTTCTCACTTTCTGCCTCTGTGTCTCTCTGTCAAGCACACATGCACTACAGCCAAAATCACTCTTTCAAAATAAATAAATAAAATACATCTTATAATGATTTTCCAAATAAATGCTATTCATAGTTTTGAGGAAATTTAAACTTTCTTGGCCAGAGAGGAGAGCTCAGAAAATCAACACTTTTGTTGAAAACTCTGTTGCTATCAAATTGTGATGATTCAGCTACTTTACCGTTACCAGCCTTAAAAGCGATCCAAGTTTAGCAAGATCAATAAATAAAAACTTCAGACTTAGCCATTTTAGAGCAAATATTTATGTTGAACTTTGTGCTGGAGGCTGTCAGGATGTAGCATGCATTATGGAATCATGTGACTCAGCAGCCTACTCACTAGGTTTAGAATTAGGAAAATGGCAAAAAAAAAAAAAAAAAAAAAAACTAGTAAAAACGAAGCATAATCTCATACCTTAAATGAGCATTTAAATCACCACCTCAGAAATAATATCTCTTGGTGACAGAAAGAAGTGACTATGCATTTGGTATCAGGAGAAAATTCAGATTAATAATGAACATCCAGCTCTATGCTTGCATGAATAATAAATTAGAAATGTACATGAATAGAGAGCTTAATTTCAATTAGAAAAGGAAAGTTTGAGGAGGCATAATGAAAAGGAAAGGCACCTAGTTAAATAACATAACGTAATGTAAAATAAAATACAGTTTTTAATAATGTAAGATAAAGTATAGTTTCTTATTAACTTTCTTCTTTCATTTCCCCCACATTTTTTTGGTCAGCCTGTCCTTTATCTCAGCAAAGTTCTGCAGTGGAGCAGGACTATAGGGATCACTTGAAAGGATTCAATGACTTCCCACTGTTTACTTAACAGTTATTTTGAAGTTCCAACATTTATTGACTTCAAAGTGTTTGAAGGTTTTTTTTTTTTTTTTGAGTTTTACTTTTCTTTATTATGTTTTGAAATAATAATAAATGTAAAGGCAGGTAGTTTCCGATTATGTGGAAGCTCCCTTCTCTATTTTCCATTATTGTGCATTATTTTTAGGACACAGAAAATCTTTAAAATATTTTCTGTGTTGAACATTTTCTATCTATTTACTTAGTTTACAAGTGAATAAAATCAGTTTGTCTACATCTTCTTATATTTTCTTGGTATTGCACATAATTAGAAAATATGTCCAGCTTGATTTCTGTCCTTGCAAATTTACTTACCGTTTGATGTAATTTTTAAAAATTTATTTAAAAATAACTCTTCCAAAAACTTTTTATTTCCAAAGGTAAATACCTTGAAATTGTTCATTAAATATACAGTTGCTAAATGTTTATGTCTAATAATTAAGTTTATAAAATTCACCTTACTTAAAGATTTAAGATTTTATTTCTTGAATCACATTCTCTTAAAAATTAAACTGCACTGTTGAATAATTTTTAACTTTTTTTTTTGGAGAGGTTTTTGCTATAGGGCATGTGCATTTGCCAGACAGAGATAGAGAGACAGAGAGACAGAAAGTGAGAAATCACCCCCCAGGAGGGAGGGCCACGCCGCAATCCGTTCTCCTCTGTTCTCCTCTCGGGATCTTGGGCTCGCATTCACATGCGCCCGGCGTGAGACTTAAGCCACCAGGTCCGGGACGCGAACCACAGTCAACTACATGGGAGTCCAACGACATAGCCGTTACGCTAACTGCTGGTCCCAATAATTTTTAACTTTTATCATACAGTAGTGTCAGGGAGAAATTTCATGTTCTGTCATTCATTTTTCAAATTTGTTGTTAATAATATTTGATTATTTTCATCACTGTTAGATTTTTGCATCATAAGAGCTGCTGTGAGTTTCTCTCAGTCATTTTGATTTGTAAATGATCCCAGATCAAATCTGAGATCCTGTCAACCTGATAAAGTCAATATAAATGATTTTAAAAAATAACAAAAAATTTAAACCGCACTTAGCATATCTCACAACTGAATTCCAAACATTTAAATCTCATACGGGAAAGAAGGCATTGATGTTCATTCTACTCATTGAGGCTTATGCCTAAAGTTGGACTTATGTTCATAGAAATGTATATACCAGCTGTGCTTGCTATGAAAACATTTAGATTAATTAAGATCTTTAGTGACTCAATAAAATGTGGGGGGAAAACAGTATAGAAAGCAAACACAGATACCAGAGACAGTGTAGGAGGAGAGTGGGAGATTGCAGAGGGTAAGAGATAGGGAATCAAGGACGAGGAAAAAAAAGCAAAACATACAGGAAACAAGAAATGGAAAATTATTTGTTAACAATAACATGTATGCTGATGTGCTTGATTGAGACAATATACAGTGTACCCGGGATGGAAAATCTCATTTTGTATGTTGTCATGATGTACAGTGAATGAATGTAAATAAATAAATTTAAATTATAAAAAAGAAGGATCATCGCATAGATGACAGAGAAGGCTAGAAATACGTTTTCTATAGAATGTTAAGAGAAATAAAAGAAAAAAAATAATACACTCTCCCAGCCACAGTGGTTCAGTGGGGACGCAACACTCTGCAATGCTGGAAGGCGTATGGAGGGTTTGATTCACAGGTTCATCTGTACCTGCCACGGTCACATGTTGGAACCTGTCATCCTGTTTGGCAGGGAGAAGGATTGTGTTATGAAGCCTTGTTGAGGGGGCTTATCTATCTTTCTCTTTCTTTGTTTTCATGTTGGAAATAAATTTTTAAAAAAACTTAAATAAGTGCACTATGTAACTTACTGTTAAGATTTATTTGAAACATAACATAAATAGGGGCCAGCAGGTGGCACAGTGGTTAAGATGCTATATTCCCATATGGTTAACCAAGGTTCAAGTCCCTGACCTAGAGTCTTGAAAATCATGCTGCGCAAGTGTGAGTGTATGCCCAAGACCCCAGGAGGCAAATGGAGGAGAAGGGATTGTGGTGTGACCAACTGCCCTTGAGGTTGTGAGTTCACATGCCCTGTTGTAAAAACCTAAAAATCAAAAACAGAAATGCTCCATAAATAGTTATATCAAATTAAATCATTGTGTAAAGATTCTTGGTGCTAATTACCCTAGGATTATAATTATTCTTAATTATATATAGTCCTAAAGTTTTAGTATATCATTTTAATACCTCATGATATTTACAGATAATTTACCAGACCTAAAACTAAGAGTATCTTTACCCATATAATGTCATATGATCTTGTTTTCAACAGATCATATGAACTGTTTTGTTTTATTCTTTTGTTTTTTTCTTTTCAGTTTGCCAGAATGCATGTATACTGACCAGAGAGAGACAGAGGGAGACAAGGAAAGTGAGAAAGCACCTTAATGGGGATTGGTTACCATGCAATCCCTTCTTCATTTCTCTGTCTGTTTGAAATTTGGGGCACACGCTCAAGCCTCTGGGTCGAGACTCAAACCGCACAGTCCACTATGTGGTATCCAGCCACCTTAACCACCACTTGACTGACTGGCCCTAATTGATTCTTTTAAAAAATTTTTTAAAATTATTTATTTACTCATTTATTTATTTTAATTTGACCAGAGAGGAATGGAACAAGAGAGAGCAAGAGAGGAAAAGTGAGAAAGCCACCAGGCCCAGGATTCGAACACTGGTCAGCCAGGTGGGAGTCCAGCATCCTTCACCATCATGCCACCTCCCAGCTTTGGCCCTGATTGATTCTTAGTCTGGGTATACAATTTGACCATTGATGGAAAGGTGATTTACAAGAAAATCATTGCACCTGACACCAAGCTATTTTTTTCATAGATAAACTTCAATGGATGAATCAATAGCATTTTAATTCTGAGTTTGATTCTTTTTTTTAATAAGTTTTGTTTTAATTTTTTAAAAGGATTTTGCCTTAGTGCACATACACTCATCAGATAGAGAAAGAGAAGCAGTGAGAAGAAAAGTGAGAAATTATCCCACAAAGTAAATGGCCATGCCTCAATAAGTGATTTTTGTGTTCTTTATTCATCCCCTTTCAAAAGTGTATTTTGTAGGTATTCTACAGATGTTCCACCTTATACTTAGGATGCCTGATAAAGTCATAACATTCTGTTTTTATTCATAGATCTCATATTGATAAAGGTCTCATTTGAACCTAATTTCCAAGTACCACTGCCTGTATTGGAAAGTTCTGTATATGACACATCAGCCCTTAGCTCAGCTCAATGCTGTGATTGGACATAATTCAATATGGATATTTGATGGGTGATCTTCTGGTTTATGATTCAAGGATCTACAGGCTTTCTACTCTGGGCCACCACAGCCCCACAATTCAAATCAAGTGTCGTAGCTACTAGCCACATGAAACTTCTGAGCACTTAAAATGTGGCTAATAAGAACTAGGAACTGAGTTTTTACTTTATTTTCATAAATTGATTTTTTTAAAAAACCTAATGAGTAAAATATGTTCTATATCAAATACAAATAATATATTGTGCTTATTATACTAGTATTTTAAACATTAACTATTATTCTAGGTAGGGTATTACAGTTTTGTTATCAGGTATATGTTGCATTTTCCTAACATTTATAGTATTATACAAAACCATACCATGACTCTAGTAGATAATTGCTTGATTCTTTTCTAAACACACTATTATATCATATATAATATGCTTATTTGATGTTATACAAACAGCATAAATTGCACTATAAACTTTATTTTGTAATAAAATTAAACATTTGTTATTTTAATTATAATTAAATGAAATTATTATTCAATAAAAAGTAATGGCAACGGGAACAGCAATTGGTGTAATGGCTATGTCGCTGGACTCCCATGTAGTCAGCCGTGGTTCAAGTCCCGGATCCAGTGGCTTAAACTCACGCCAGATATGTGTGCGTGCATGCCCAAAATCCCAAGAGGAGAATGGAGGAGAAGGGATTGCAGCATGGCCATACCCCCTGGCGGGGTGATTTCTCACTTTCTGTCTCTCTGTCTCTCTGCCTTTCTGGCAAGCACACACTCCCTATAGCAAAAATCTCTCAAAAAATAAATAAATAAATAAATAAATAAATAAATAAATAAATAAAAAAGTAATGGCAAGATTTTAAATTTCAAACAAATCCATACTACTAATGCAAAACCTTGTGGTATGCAAAACTAATAATACAACTAAAAGAGTAAATCTTCAAAAGAAACCAAAGAGAAGTATCACACATTTCACTGTGATTGGCACTTGTAATTTCCTGCTGTGGAGCAACAGAAAAAAGCCATGTCTATTAAATAAAAAGTTTAAAGATGATAAAGTAGATAATGCCAAGATATAATTTCACAAATACATAGTGATTTTTGATATTTTCTCAATGGTCAGAAAAGGACCCATGACATTAATCTCCTGAAATTAGAATGAAAAATAACATGTAAACAATCTAAACACTTTTACAGTATTTGAGCCTGTATTGTGGCTAGCTTTAAAAGTACTAGAATTCTCATATAAGAAAGCCATTTTTACATAGAGAGATTGTAAGATAATTATTATGTCATTGAATTGTGTTAGAAAACTATGAGGAATAAACTTCCATATTTCATAAACATTTACAAAAATCTCCTCCCACCAAAGGATAAAAAAAAAAAAGAAAAGAAAAGAAAAAAGAAAATCCTCAGTTAAGCCAAGGAATAAGTCTCCATAGGGGGGAAAAAAAAACCTTCTGACAATATAAAATATTCAATTCAATGAAAAATTATAGTATAAATGATTGTATACATATTCTAACATGAATCAATATACAGAATATAGTAATTGTAATCTACAGTGTTACATTAATTTTTTGCAAACAATACAGGAAAAAAATTGGAGAATGCTTTGTTGATATTAATGAATTTAGAGTGCTTCTCAATTTATGATTTACTTCAATTCAATTTTAATCCTATAGAATTGATGCAAAAGTTAGTGAATTTACTTAACTGAACAGACATGGTCATGAAAAAAAATCATTATTCTGCTTTGAAGTCAAATCTACTCTTCTAAGAAACAACCAGTTTCTTTCTTCTGGAAGTAAATATTAAAGAGGAATTGCCCATTATTGGATTCAATTGTTGGAAAACATTTATATATTTTTGGAACAACATGGATATGTTATTTGCTTTCTTAACTGTAAATTTTATAACATTTAAGTAGCAATCAAGTCTTTTTAATGTGACTTTTATTAAATTGCAATTAGTAATGATACTCAATAGATTAAGCCATCTGTTGTACTCTATGAATTCAAAGGATGGAAGAAAACAGTAGTTTGTGGAGAGTTGCAGTGAAGTTTTATTTGGGCCAGAACTGGAAGGAAATAGCTTACCACATTGCAAGGCATTTCATACAGAACTCAGTTCCCTGGTCACACCAACCGACAGGTGAGTTTGCAAAATGCAACACAGCTCTATATCCAGGAGGAACAAAATATAGGCTTACAAACTCATAGCAGTCTCTTGCACTATACTTTCTAGTTTTTGACTATTTCATATGCTCTCTGAAAGGGGACTAGAATGCCTCCAAACTTAAAGATTTTTCTCTTTGTATTTCCCTTAAATGTTAGCAACATACCTTATTACTTTCAAATCATGTTGGTGAACTGTACTTATTTCTGATATTAAATATTACTATCTTGGTGCCAGCCCTGCAGCCTGGTACTTAAGGGAACCAGATACTACATGGCTGATGGTGGTTAGAATCCCTGCTTGGGACTCAAAAACACACCAGGTGCATGTGCTTGCATGCCCCAATGCTGATGGGATGGAGAAATTTTAAAGAGGAAGGAGATGGCATGACCATGCTCCATGGTGGGGTGAGGAGGAAAACTCTTGGAGACAATGGAAAATACAGAGACTTCTTAGAGAAGACCACCAAAATACAGGAAATAATCCCAAAAATAGACAAGTGCGATTATATCAGATTAAAAAGCTTCTGTAGAACAAAAGAAACAATAATTAAACAGAACACTTGGAATGGGAGAATATATTTGCAAACTATGCCTCAATTAAGGAACTCAAACAGCTTAATCACAAAACATAATCCAATTAAAAGATGGAATTTTTAATCTTTTCCTTTTTGCCTCTCTGTCTCTCTCTGTTGAGCACATTCATCCTCTGGTAATTAAAGAATAAAAATGAAAGGAAAAAAAAGGAAAGAAAGAGGAAGAGAGAAATAAAGAGAAAGAAAGAGAGAAAGGAAGAAAGAAAAGGAAAGGAAAAAGAAAAGAAAGAGAAGAGAAGAGAAGAGAAGAGAAGAGAAGAGAAGAGAAGAGAAGAGAAAAGAAAAGAAAAGAAAAGAAAAGAAAAGAAAAGAAAAGAAAAGAAAAGAAAAGAAAAGAAAAGAAAAGAAAAGAAAAGAAAGACAAAGAAAGAAAAATATATTCGGCCAGCAGTTGGCATGGAGATTAGAGAGACTGGATCTCACATGGTCAATTGAGTGATTCAAGTTCCAGACCTGGTAGCTTGAAACTCACACTGGGCACGTGTGTGCGCATGCCCAAAATCCCAGGAGGAGAATGGAAAAGGGATTGCAACATGGCCACCCTCCCTTGGGGGTGGTTTCTAATTTCCATTTCTCTCTTTCTCTCTCCTGCAAGCATGTATACCCTATAGAAAAAAAAAAAAGTCACTATTTTATGTTAGGCTTATCTTTTTAAAACTTTACTTATTACTTCCATGAGAGAGAGAGAGCCCCTAAAAATCCTAACACTGCAATCAATCCCCAGCCATTAGCCAGCCCAGTATCTTGGGCATGCCTATGCCCACCACACTCGGAGAGGTCTCTGAATACAAATCTGGTGTAGCTCCCTATGTGGGTCAGTCTTGAAGAGTTCTGTGTTTTATTACTACACCATCCAGATATCTTTTTTTAATTCCTTTTTTATCTTTTACTTTCTTGTTTTACTTATGTTTAATCACTGTACATCTTTGCAGCATACAGAATCAATCTTCCCTGCATAAATTCACTGCATATTAGTCCCATCAAAGATACTACCATACACATCATCATTAACACATAGATTTCCACTATGTGTCCGTTAAATGTTTTGTTTTTCTTTTTTTTCTTTTTCCATTTGATTTCCTTGATTCCCTCCCTCTCACCCCCAACTCCCCACCCTCTTCCCACAATATCTATAGTTTTCACAGCTGCACTCCATGCCTTTATACCTTGCAATATTTCACTTTCTCTTAGAGTATACAGACATTCAGTGTGTATCAAGTGCCAATGTACAATGCTTTTCTTTCATAATCTGGTTGCTTCACCTGGCATTAAATCTTACATATGTGCCCACTTTCTATCAAACGCCAGGGATTCAATGCTTTTTATGACTGAGTAGTATTCCATAGCATCTATGTGCCATACTTTCTCAATCTATTCATCTATTCTTGGTCATTTGGATTGATCCTATGTCTTAGCAGCTGTGAATAATGTTACTATAAACATGGATGTGCAAGTGTTTTTCCAACTGAGTGTATTCCCATCCTTTGGGTAATTCCACCCAGGAGTGGAATTGCTTTATCATATGGCAATTCTATTTGTAGGTTTTGAAGAACTTCCATATTGTTTTCTATAGTGGCTGCACTAACTTACTTTCCCACCAACAGTATAGGAATGTTCCCTTTCCACTTTACTCTCACCAGCATTTATCATTCTTTTTTATTTATTTTTTTAATCTTTACTATTCTAATGGGTTAAGTGATATCTCACTGTGGTTTGATTTGCAACTCCTTTATGATAAGAGGTGTTGATCATTTTTCATATGCCTGTTGACTGTTCATATGTCTTCTTTGGAGAGTTGTCTGTTTACCTCATTTTCTCATCTTTTAATTCAATTATATTTGTGATTAAACTGTGATTAGGCATAGTTTGGAAATATATTCTCCCACTCCAAGTGTTCTCTTTACTCTGTTTAATGTTTCTTTTGCTGACAGAAGTTTTTTAATCTGATATAATCCCACTTTTTTATTTTGGGGATTATTACCTGTGTTTTGGGGGTCTTCTTTAAGAAGTCTTTGCCTACTCAACATCTCTAAGAGTTTTCCTCCAATAGTTTCATACTTTGAAGTCTTGCTGTTTCGATGATCAAAACCATGCTGTTTTGATTATCACAGTTTTGTAATATATTTTTGTGCAGAGAGTGAGGTGCCTGCTACTTTATTCTTTTTTGAGCAGTATTACTTTGGTGATATGGGACCTTTTATGATTCCAGACAAATTTTGTGATTTCTTTTAATTCTGTGAAAAATATCTCTGATAATTTGATCAAGATTCCTAAATTTATAAATTTTGGGGGGTACATCGACATTTTTATTATATTAATTCTTCCAATTCAAGAACATTCAATGTCTTTCTACTTTCTCTTACCATTTTCAATTTTTTAAATATTTTTTTCAATTTCTTTCATACATTCAATCACATATGTCACTTACTTGTAAACTATGCATCAGATAACCAGAATACACAGGGAACTCAAATAGCTTTCTTGGAAAAAGATGACCAACCCTATTAAAAGATGGAAGAATGGGGACAAGCAGTTAGCGTAATGGCTATGTCGCTGGAATCCTATGTAGTCGACCGCGATTCGTGTCCCGAACCCAGTGGCCTAAAACTCACGCCGGGCGCATGTGCATATGTGCCCAAGGTCCTGAGAGGAGAATGGAGGAGAAGGGATTGTGGCGTGACCATCACCCCTGGGGGGTGATTTCTCGCTTTCTGTCTCTCTGTCTCTGTCTGGCAAGCACACGCGCCCTATAGCAAAAAAATCTCTCCAAAAAAAAAAAAAAGATGGTAGAATGAGTTGAAAAAAACACTCTCTAAGGAAGACATATGAATAGCCAAAGGCATATGAAAAAATGTTCAACATCCCTCATTATAAGGGAGATGCAAAACAAAACCACAATGAGATACCACCTAACCCCAGTGAGAATGACTAAGATTTAAAAAATCATTTTTAATTTATATTTTAGTTTTTCATAGGTTTATTTGTAGAAGTCTTTGACTTCTTTAGTTAGGTTTATCCCTAGGGATCTTACAATTTTTGTAGCTATTGTAAATGGGATTGCTTTCTTCAGTTCTACCTCAGTCTGTTTATTGCTGATGTATAGAAATAGTATAGATTTTTTCTTTTTCTTTTTTTTAATTTTTTTAAACTTTATTTATTTATTTATTTTTGAGAGATTTTCGCTATAGGGCGCGTGCGCTCGCCAGCCAGAGAGAGGCAGAGCGACAGAAAGCGAGAAATCACTCCCCAGAGGGGATGGCCACACCACAATCCCTTCTCCATTCTCCTCTCGGGATCTTGGGCATGCACGCACACACACCCGGCGTGAGTTTTAAGCCACCGGGTCCGGGACACAAACCACAGTCAACTACGTGGGAGTCCAGTGACATAGCCGTTACGCTAACTGCTGGTCCCCAGAAATAGTGTAGATTTTTGTATGCTGATTTTCGTATCCTGCCACTTTACTGTATTCATTTATCACTTCCAGAAGTTTCCCCCACAGGGGTGTGTGTGTATTCTTTTAACTTTTCTATGTATGTAATCATGCCATCTGCTAATAGAGATAATTTCACTCTTTTCCCTGTTTGTATGCCTTTGGTATTTTTCTCTTGTCTAATTGCACTGGCTAAGACTTGTAGTATTATACTGAGAAAGAGAGGAGAAAGTGGGCAGCCTTGTCTTGTTTCAGTTTTCAGTGGAAAAGTTTTCAGTTTTCTCCATTCATTATAATGTTAGCCATGGATTTTTCATATATGGCTTTCATTGTGTTGAGAAATGTCCCTTCTGTTCCTTTTGCTGAGAGTCTTGATCAAGAAGGGGTGCTGTATTTTATCTAATGCTTTTTCTGCATCAATTGATAAGATCACATATTTTTTATCTTACCAAGTGTTAATATGATGTGTTACATTTATTGTTTTGCATATGTTGAAACACCCTTGCATTTCTAAAATAAAGTTTACCTCATCATGGTATATAATCTTTTTAAAGTGTCATTGGATTTGATCCCCTAGTAATAGTTGAGAACTTTTGCATCCGTCCTCATCGGGGATATTAGTCTGTACAATTCTTTTTTGTTATGTCTTTGTCCGTTTTTGGAATGAGGGTGATGGAGGCAACAGAGCATCTTAATCATTAATATTATTGCTCAAAAAATCATGTCCATCCCTTATCTTGATTTTTTCCAGTTTTTGATTTTTAATTCGGTTTTTAGAGTTTTCACACTATGTTTACAACTCTTGAAATGGTGCTTTCTAAACAGAAAATAGTTGTTCCTTTTCTCCTAACCACCATGCTCCTCCTCCACCGTTAGTCATCACTATACACACCATGATGCCCTCATCTAATCACCTCTGTCCTTTCTTAAATTAAACCCACTAAATTTGAATCAATGTTTCCCCTCCAAATTTTTGCAAATAGAAAGAAAACCTTCTGAATATCGTTACATACAAATATTATATTCCTGAGACTCTTATCTTTCATGTTCTACCAGAAGTGTGAATACTTTTACTTACAAATTATTTGCTTACTGAAGAAGTGTTGGCTGAACCACATAACATGATTATGGGGATTATCAATATCCTATACTAGATAAGTCAAACATAGGAGCAATTTTTCTTTCTTTTTTTGGAGAGGTTTTTGCTATAGGGCGCGTGCGCTCGCCAGACAGACAGAGAGAGACAGAGAGATAGAAAGCAGGAAATCACCCCCCAGGGGGGATGGCCACGCCGCAATCCCTTCTCCTCCATTCTCCTCTCGGGATCTTGGGCACGCACGCACACGCGCCCGGCGTGAGTTTAAGCCGCCGGGTCCGGGACTCGAACCCCGGTCGACTACGTGGGAGTCCAGCGACATAGCCATTACGCTAACTGCTGGTCCCAAACATAGGAGCAATTTTAATAGTAGGAGATAAGTAATAAAAATCTATGGACAGGTACAAAGAGAAATTCATGGGTCACTTAGAATAAAAACTCTACTTTCATTCAACATTAGTTTTTAATTTTTAGGTATCTCTGCATCTGTGTTTTCTAACTTGAATTTCTAGTACTTAGTTGGTAAAATCATGCCAGCTCTAATCATTTGGCATCGTTCTTAATATAATAAAGTATACAAATAGATATTGCACAGTTTAAAAACTTAGTTGTTTTATGGCAGTGGTCCAAATCTTTCTGCACAAAAGACTGATTTCATGGAAGATAATTTTTCCATGGACAGGGAAACAGGAGTGGTTTTGATGATTTCATCACATTACATTTATTGTGCACTTTTTTCTATTATCATTACTTCATAATGTATAATAAAATAATTATACAACTCACCATAATGCTGAATCAGTGGGAACCTTGAGCTTGTTTTTCTGCAACTATATAGTCGCTCCTGTGAGAATCCGATGTTGCCAATAATATGAATAATTGGGAGCGGCCATAAAGAGGAAGCTTTGCTAGCCTACTGCTCACCCCTTGTTGTGTGTCTTGGTTCCTAACAGGCTATGGATTACACCAGTCTATCCAGTCTACGGCCCAGGGTTTTGTTTGTTTGTTTGTTTGTTTTCTATAGGGTGCTGCACTCACCAAAAAGACAGAGAGAGACAGAGAGATAGAAAGTGAGAAATAACTCCCTGGGGGGATGGCCACACAGCAATCCCTTCTCCTCCGTTCTCCTCTCATGATCTTGGGCATGCTCACACACATGCCCAGTGTGAATTTAAGTCATCAGGTCTGGGTCCAGGACTCAAACCGTGGTTGGCTATAAGGGAGTCCAGTGATGCAGCCATTATGCCTTCTGCTAGTCCCAAAATGGAGTTGTTTTTAAAAATATGTATTTTTAAGACAATGTTAATTAAAAAAATGTTACTATAAGTAACATTATGAAAATACTATGCTTTTAAAATCAGCTTTAAAGGATTATCTCAGATTTCAGCCTTTTTCTTGTGTGTTAATTATTAATTTCAATATTTGGCTTAGTATTTATAAATAAAGTTATAAATCCATTATTTGGAAATTATAAAAAGCACACTTTCATACTTGTAAATAAATAATTTATTTATTTTGTAAAGTGATAAAGACATAATTAAATTCTTAGTGATAAAGAATTAGGGGTAAAGAAATAATTAAATGAAGGAGAACTTTATTTATTTACTAAGAGATTTTTGCTATAGGGTGTATGTACTCACTAGAGAGACAGAGAGACAGAAAGCAAGAAGTCAGCTCCCAGGAGGGTTGGCCACACCTCAATCCCTTCTCCTCCATTCTTCTTTCAGGATTTTAGGTATGCATGCACACATGCCTGGTGTGAGTTTGAATCTGCTGGGTCTGAGACTCAAACCGCAGTTGGCCATGTGGGAGTCCAGTACCTCAACCTTTACACCACCTGACAGCTCCCAAGTTCAGGAGAACTTCAACAGTATCTCAATTCAGTTATTCTTGTTTGACCATTTAAATTACTAGTTTGTCTACAAAGCCATGTAAGAACTTGAAATCCAGGACTTAGTGCTGGAAGTTTGTATATTATCAGTTAAAATATAGAATATTTGCATCTTACTTTGGTTATTAACTGATTATCTATACATTATGCATCATAAAATTTCTTCCTAAATTAATTTTTAAATGTACATAGTATTTGTGAGCTTCAATGAAGTTCACAACATGAAAATTCATAATTTTTACAACTCAAACTTCTGCTAAGAATGAAGTTACAATCCTAGAAGTAGAATTTAGTCCTACAACATTTCAACTGTAGAACAAATAATAAAATTTAAAAATCAAAGTCCACATATATCAATGAATACAAAATCACTAATATCAGGATAAAATCAGACCATTCTGTAATAAAAACAAAACAAAACAAAACAAAACAAACATGGGACCAGTGATGGTGTAATCGTTATGTCAGTGGACTCCCATGTAGTCGACTATGGTTTGAGGTCAAGACCTGGTGGCTTAAAACTCACACAAGGCACATGTGTTTGCATGCTCAAGATCCTGAGAGGAGAATGGAGGAGAAGTGATGGTGGTGTGACCATCCCTCCAAGGGGTGATTTCTCATTTTCTGTCCACTTTCTCTCTCCCTTTCTCTCTCTCTCTCTCTCTCTCTGGCCAGCACATGCACCCTATAGCAAAAATCTCTAAAAATTAATTAATTAATTAATTAAAGAGTTAGTTTCACCCATAAATTCTTATGCAAAATGTTTGTAAATTTACAAGGAATTGTGGATTTGCATAAGAGTTTTATGTAGACCAGTATATAGGCCTAGAATAGTGTGACCTATAGAGTGAAATATGAAATAGGAATGGGGTCAGATAATTAGGGTACATGGTTCTAGCTAATTAGGTTCAAACACCCCAGTGTTGGGCACAGAGTGGAATAAATCAAGGCTATTTGCCCAGAAAGCAAGTTAACAAGAAACAGGACTTCAGGTATCTCAGACATGCAATAATTCCAAGATCAGTTGGCAACTGATAGGTTAAACTAGATGAGAAGAGGAAATTTAGTTATAAAGAGCCTAAAACAAATATGGTAGCCAAGGGAAGACAGCTGTCATCTCTGAAGATTCCCAAAGTCTACCCCAGACAAAATGACTTTTACTCAGTGCTAAAGTGTTAATTCAGTAAATAATATTTTCCTCTGCTTTGTCACATCACCCTAAAGCAGTGTTGACTGAGGACATGGAATTAAGGGCCAATGATTATATCTCAACAAGTGTTTTTACATTTAAAGGCTATAATTCCAATTAATCATTTCAACAACTATATTATCTTCCTGATAATATTATCAAATACAAAAGGCAATATCCTTACATATTCAGATACATTTTTTTTTTAATTTGAGTGCTATAAGAGGCCTTCAAAAAGTTTATGGTAAAAGTATATTATGGAGAAGAAAAAGCTATGTGTGTACTTCAAAAATGTTTTACACCAAAATAAACTTATACTTTGATTATATTTTTCTGTGAACTTTTTGAAGTATCCTTGTATTATCATTAAAAACTTTCCCCAAAGCCCTAGAGCTTTAAGTATTTCGCTAAAATATGCCTAACTTCATGAAAAGTGTTCTAAATTACTCCTACTTAGAGTAATTTGAGATTTCTCTTTTTCACTGCTGTCTCTGAATTGAAACATTTTAAATGATGTTCTTTAGTGATTAGTGTTAAGGCTACAAATACACATTTGTAGATGCTATTACAATAAAAACTGTGCAGATTAACTGACCATTTGACACTGACTATTTCATTCAATTACTTACTGTATTTGAAACTTCTTCCAGAAAAGAAAGGAAAGAATTTAACCTATTAGATTTTTCATAGTGAAAAAGGGCATTTGTTCAAGATTTTATTACTAATATTTGAAAAGAAAAGGCAGAGGCTTGTAAAGGTTTCTATTTGTTGAGAGATTATGGTTCCATGCCTTCCTTTTGAATGCAGGGAGAAAGTATTATTCTTTGTTTTTACTGATTTTGACCAGTGCGTGTGTGTCCTTTGTCATTTCTATACCTATGTGGTAGCCATGAATCATACCATAAATGTATTTAACCATCTCAGGTACATAATGATATATTATAAGCATTTTGAGATCTGGGCTTGAACCCAAAAGTGCTGTTATGCTTATGAAAACAAAACAAAACCAAACCACAAAAATAAAAATTAACTTCTGCTCTGTGAGACAAAGTCGTTTTAAGTTAAGTTGTGTTATGCAGCTATAAATACTGATTTGAATATTTGTTTCATTGTTTCTGTTGCTGCAGTTGTAACCCAATGAGGATACTAAATGATCTGAATACAAAATTAACTAGGTATAAACTCTAGTGATTCTGTTAACACCAGACCTTTTATTTTTATTAAGACTACGTAATTTGCTATTAATTTATACATTCAGCAAGTATTTTTAAATGTGTACCATATTCTAGGAATGGTTAGATAGAGAAATGCTATAAATAAAGTAAACACGACATGATTCTTCCTTTCAAAAGGTTTCCAGTAGTAAGAAGAAGGAAGGTAAATTAAAATTAACACAATAAATTCTTACCAGCGATATGACAGATAGAAATCTTTATAGAACACAGTGGATTCCTACAAGAGGTCCTTGTGATATACATTCTCAGGTTAAAAAAGGATTCCTAGACAATGATTCTCCTTCTTAAGCATAAATTTTTTTGAAAAAAATAATTATAGTATGTATGTTTTAATTTGAAAATCATATATATTTAACATGCTTTCATTTTTCTTCTTTATGTTTAAGAGTTTGAATAATTAATGATTTATTTGCCTGGACTTTCAGCTATTTCTTCACCTACTCTCTTTTTCTCCTCTACCTTTCCCTAGAAATTCTTAAAATTTCAGTCTGTACCCATAGGCCCACTTGATTTTCCTGGTAGAACTCACTACTGAAAGATACGCAAAAAAAACAGGGATATAGATAGAAAGTGAATTTGGATGGGTAAGCAAAACATATTCCACACTTCTTGAATAAAGAGAATAGACATGTAAGCTTCTTAATTAATCTTTATGTGTTTGCTTTTCACTTTCTGATTTCAACTCGACCCTTTATTTAGTATCCACTGTATAGAAATGCTGTATTAAAAATAATAAATAAGGGACCAGTAAATGGCATAATGGTTATGTCACTGGAATACCACATGGCTGACTGAGGTTTCAGTCGTAGACCCTGTGGCTTAAAACTCATGCATGCATGCTCAAAATACTGAAGGAGAATGGAGAAGGGATTGCAGCATGGCCATCCCTTACAGAGGGGTGATTTCTCACTTTCTGTCTCTCTGCCCCTCTCTATCTCTCTGTGTCTCCAGTTAGTTCATGGACCCTAGAGCAAAAACTCTCTAATAAATAAATACATAGAAATGAAAATAAACACAATCTAGACTTCAAGTTTCAGAATCAGTTTTTCCTACTTATTATGACAAATGTGACACTTTTTGTCAGCCTACCAAGCATTGAAAAAAAAAAAAACTTATCTTTTTTAAATGTCTTACCTTTATTGGTGGAAGCTTGAAAGAGGAAAATTTGAGTATAGCATTTAAAAAATATATTTTTATTTCTTCCATGATTGAGAGAGACACACAGAGATGTTTTCTCAACAAAGTCTTCATATTATGATCTATGCCCAGCTTTAGCCATCCCTGAATTGTGGACACTTATGTGTCTGGCCTACTCATGAAGGTCTTTGGACACAAACCCAGAACCTTCCCATGTGGGTCAGCCTTACAGAGCATCACGTTTACCACTGCTCTACCATCCAACCCCTGAGGGTAACCTTTTTAATATTATTAATTTCCACTACTATACTTTTATATGTTTGTTTTATGAAGCATTTGAACTTTGTTCTTTTGTCCTAAGGCAAATTCAATACAAATGAAAACAGAGAAATGGGAGAAAATATCTTGGAGCTATTTTGTTGTTGTTTTTGATAATCGTAGAACAACACACTATGAAAATCAGCACAAAGGAAACAAAATTGAAAAATCAATGACACAATGCTTAAGTTTATCAAGAGCAGTGATTAATAAAAACTATTATAATGTGAAAATTACGTATCTACCGGGTTAGTACCCCTAAAATTTAAGTTTGTATAAAAGGGCTTTCATAAATCTCTAAAGCAGTTTATCAGCAAAGATGTGGTCTCTTTCACAAAAGAATATTCAGTTGAGATAATAAGATTTGCATTTTTCGAATGGTTATTCCATAAGCTATGGGAAAACGGATTCAGCGTGAGGGAATTTGTATTGCCTCTGTCCTTTGATGTCATTATAGAGTTTTCTGACTGTTTTGTTCCCATCAAAATCTTTATGCTTTCAGTCAAAATGCAAAACTTCCTCTTACCTCCTTTATAGGCAAGGAAATGGTCTCATTTAGCATTTTTGTGTAGAAAAAGAGACTATTAGTAGCAAGACAGGGAAGACTGCCTTCTCCTTCATCCCACATCTTCATTACTTTCTGCCAAATCAAATACAATGCAAAGAAATAAGGCTGCTTTTATATTTATTTTTACAGAAGTATCCATTAAAGTATTGTTTGTTCTCCTATGAACAATGATCTTATGTTTATTTTGTGATTGAGAAAAATAAAAAAAAAAAAAAACACTCCAGATGTGCCTCACTTCTTAAACTCTGTGTTTGGTGTGGATCTCCTCTAAAACTGGTATCATAAATGGATTTAAACATGGGGGTCCGTAGGTGGCGTGGTGGTGAAGGTGCTGGACTCCCATATTGCTGATCAAAGTTCAAATGGCAGTCCTGGCAGCTTGAAAATCATGATGGGCACATGTGTGTGCATGCCCAAAATCCCAAGGGGAGAATAGAGGAAAAGGGATTGTGCTGTGGCCATTCTTCCTGCGGAGTAAGTTTTTACTTTTCCTCTTACTGTCTCTCTCTGGTGAGTGCATGCACCCACCCTATGGCAAAAACCTTAAAAAACAAAACAAACAACAGAAACAAAAACATGTCAGTGTGCTAAAGTTATGCACAAATATTAAATAAATCCTATATTGGTTTGCTTCTGGCTTGCGCCAGAAGTTGATACAAAGAATGAGAAACAAAGACAATCTCACGTTCTTGCCAAAGAAATCTGTGCTTTGTGTTGCAGGAAGCACTTTACTTAGTCAATATGTGGTGGGGGAGGGCGGGGGGACCCAAAACCTTAGACAAATGCAAGTCAATTGAGCAAACTAGAATTGATAGCAATAGAAGAGGAAAGAAATATTTGTACATGACCTGGAAAAGAATTGACCAATCCATAACCTATCTAAGACTGTGACCTATCTAACCTATCTCCAACACACTGAAGTAGAATATCGAAATCCTGAATCTATAGTGTAGAGACTCAATGGGAAAGTCAGATTCTAGCTGAAATGCAACCACATGCTTTGGTAATACCAAGGAATCCAGCAGCAGTCAAAACGTTAGAATGGACTTCTAACCATCACTCTGCAGCTACATCTGTGGCTTTTTCTTTAAATAACTATTTATTGCACTTTATTTATTTATTCATTTTATTTTAATTTGACCAGAGAGAGAAAGAGAGAGAGAAAGTGAGAAAGCAAGCCACCAGGTCCAGGACTCAACTCGTGGTTGGCCATGTGGCAATGTCCAGCGCTTTAACCACCATGCCACCTTCTGGTTCCTCATCCGTGGCCTTTTCTATCAAAGGACTCCTCAAACTTTCACTACTCTTATTCACACAATAAATCTTACCCTTGCAATAAAAGGGAAAAAGGTCTATACTCTTACAACTTGCTTTAACATTGTTTTCAAATTGAAGTTTAAGTTTTTAGTCTTTAACCCTTTGCATAAATATGTATGACCCCTTTCCTAGAGAAAATATCTTCTACTTTCTCTAGTTCGAGAATTACTGACAAAAGCAAGTCATTTTAGACTTAGAATTTTATCTAGTAGTCCCATTTCACAAGTTTTTTTCCTTATAATTTCTTTTTAATTACCACCATGTTCCAACTCTAAAGCACTTTGAATAGAAACTGGAGAGCCCCTCCTTATTAGCATGTCATCTGGCTTAAAAGCGCATTTTAGCAATGTGAAATGTAAGTAAAAAATTAAGTTATGGGGCCAGCCAGTGACACGGTGGTTAAGGTAGCTGGATCCTACATGGCCAACTGCAGTTTGAGTCCTGGTCCATGGCTAGAAAAACAGACTGTATGTGTATTCTCAAAAAAAAAAAAAAAAAAAAAAAGAAAGAAAGAAAGAAAAAAAAAAAAAAAAAGAAAAAAAGAAACAACCTGAGAGAATAGAGACCATATTGTGGATATGGCCATCATCCCTGGAGTTGGGGGTACTTTCTCACTTTTCTCTCTCCCTCTCTCTCTCTCATCTCTCTCCACTCCTTCTCTCTCTCTCTCTTTATCTCTCTCTAGAGCATGTGAAAACATCATGCTCTATAACAATTTAAAAAAAAAGAAATTAAGCTATGAGTTTTAATGCCTATTAATCTGAAGTCAGATATAATAATATCATCAATAATAGCCAGACTGCTTTTGGAAACAACATGGTATATGAATTGAAATGTAACCAAAAACTGATAAATAAAAGTAAAAAAAGAAATCATCGTAGTTAATGTAAACTGATAATATTACTATTTAACTGTATGCATTGTGTATAGAAAAGCTGATCTTTTTCCTTATTTTTGATATTTATATCATGCATCTAGAAGAAATTGTACCAAAGAAATTGAATATGCGCGTGCACACACACGCGTACACATACTCATATTGAATTAGATGTCTTAAATTTGAGTTAAAGTTTTGAGCATCTTTTATTTTTTAAAGAATTACTTTATTTGTTTTTATTTATTTAGTTAGTTAGTTTAACTTGAATAGAGAGGGATAGAGGAGTGAGAGAAAGAGAAAGAGAGAGAGAGAGAGATAAAGCAAGCTGCCCAGTCCAGGACTTCTACCATGGTTGGCCATATGGGAGTCCAGCACCCTTAACCACCACACCACTTGCCGGCCCAGTTGTTAGCATCTTTACGTCAATAAAATTTATTTAGAAATGTGGTTCATGAGCCAAGTGGTGGTGTTAGGATAATTCAGCTGGACCCATTTGAGAAAGGTCCTGGCTCACACCCTAAGACCTTCATGAATGAACCCACAAGGCACGTGCACATGCTCATTACTGGGCGGGCTGAGACATGAGTGGATCCCGAGGTGGCTAATGGCTTGAAAACCCAGTTAGGGTGCCTATACCTTTGTCTCTGTCTCTCTCTTCCTCTCCCTCATAGAAGAGCTAAACTTTTTAAAACTGAAATTTGATTCATACTTCAAAATTAGTTCCAAGTTGAATGCTGTGAAAATAAATTTCAGAAAAATGGACAGTTTTCCATTTTCAGCTTAATCCTTATTTCTGTGGACAAACCCCTTTGACCAGGTAGTCATTTCTCTTTTATTTTCTTCTCTTATTTCTCTCCCTTTTAATAAAGACAAATAAACATACCTCTAAAACCTCACCCCCAGTACAAAGAGTAGATAAACTTCTGTTTTGTTTCTAGCATGTCAAATAAATATTTTGGGTCTTAATCGTTTGAAACATTCTCCTGTGATTTATGCCTGCTTTCTCCTAATCTTGTCTGTGTGTGGGTTTATGAGTGCGCTCACTGAGGCTTAGAATTAAAGACTCTATTCTACACAATGCATCCACTCTATCAAGAGCCAAATTCTTATCTTGCTTTGAACCCTCAGGGATCATTGACTTCAAAAGAATATATTATGTTCCAAAGTGGCTCCATACAGCTGTAGAGGAAGGCGTAAAATTGGTCCCGAGAGACTAGTTCCTCAATTCAATGTGATGTTATTCTGCTGCATACATAAATAGCTGTCTTTCTCTCTGGTGCATGCCTGTTGTGTGCTTGTGATCAGGCATAGTTAGACAAAAGAGGATTATAGCATGCTTTCTGCAATTATTCTCTGGGTAGAGATAATATTATCAGAATCAAAATTCATTAATATTTTAAAGTGAAGTCTCCTTTATGATTTATGCTACTTTGAAATACAAACTAATAGTAAGTCAGATTAAAAAAAATAAAAAACATATTTATCGTGAATAAATGGCTAATTCACTAGGTGCCTTCCAACTCAAAAGACTTCCAGGATCTCTCTGTTTACTTGTTTATTGAGGCAATCATGGTGGAGATGTGAGATAAAATAAAATAAAAACTTCATTGTAGAAAATAAAAGTGTATAAATGCCACTCGACATATTTAAGTATATGAAGTAGGTGTATAACATTAAATTTAAAAATATCGCATTAAACATTTAGTTTTTTTTCATTTAGTTTTGATGGTCAACCTATTTTCAAAGAAATGTGCATTTCTAGATACTAATACATCTCTTTTAACTTTCTCTTGAGCGATGAAACTTATAATAGCTTTACAAAATAATTTGGAATTTACATTATTCTGTATTGTTCCTTTTTATTTTGCAAACTGTATTTCTGCTTAAAAAGGAGTTAGAAAGAGATCAAACAGGGTTCTAAGGTCAAATATATTTGGGAAATGTTGGGATAAAAAATATTAAACTAATTTCTTTTATTTAGTTGATTACAGAGCTTTTACCATGCTACATTATTCTGTAAGCATTTCTAAATGACCACAGAAACAAAGCCACTCCCTGAGCTCAAGCTTGTCATAGTGTTAGGTTGGCATTTGCAAGGTTTTGCACTTTTACTGTATACTTTGATATTTAGTAAGAAGCATTCCCACTGGTTCTTTTAAGTTTCAGTTTCCAAGTTTTTAAACTTTTTTTAATTCCTGGAAAATGGGCATTACCATTAATTGCCACGTACCCTCACCATTTTGCATTATTTGACATTTTGAATTTGTATCGTTGCATTAAGTTGGGATTTTATCCAATGTAATGAAAATTTTCTGGCTCTAAATATTTAATTTTTCCTAAAATATTATGTGTAGGAATAGCTAATAAGGCTGAGTGATAACTTTAGTTATAAATGAAACAGAAAAATATTTGCTAGATACATTGAAAAACACTGATATTCTCATTTATTCCCTTATAATTAGTTGTTATTACCATTCCTTCGTCCCATGGCAAATATACTGACCTCTTATTAAATATTGTTGTTAGGAGGTTTATAACTTATCATCTAGTCATACTGGAAATTTATACTAAATAAAGCAATTATATTTTGGCGCACAGTGGATTGGCATAAATGTAGAAAAATACATTTCAATGATACCAAGTTTGTTATTATTTCTAATTTTCTTTAACTTTATCAGCTAGTAATTAATTATATTCTTATTGTTCTTTGCAGTGTGTTTTTATAAAGAAATCACAAACTAATAAGGTAACAGAACAAATAAAATTCTCTCAGTAGGTCAGACATATTCATAATAAGGATATATTTGCATCTAATTTATAAGTATATGCTGCCTAATTTTCCAGAATCAAATCATGTAAGCAAAGAAGCAGTTTGTGTTTATTTACTGAAAAAAATTTGAATGTTAAACACCATATGATAAATGATTTGCCCAGCACATTCCGTCACTTCTTACTCTTATGTATAAAAATTAAAATAAAATACAAAAATAAAAAAATAAATATTTATTCCAGAGATAGAAAAAGAGAGGAACTTCGAATAGGGTCTACATGCTGCAATCCCATTGCCAGCCTCAGCTAGCCAGGATGATAGCATAGTGAGACCTTGGGACACAAGCTTAGAACCTTTTCATACGGTCTCAGTGTCACAGAACATGGTATTACTGCTATGTCACCACAGCTGACTCAGTACTAAAATTTGATGGAAAGAACAGAACCCTGTTAACAAGAATAATATGTAGGTAGGTAATAGGCATGCAAAAATCAGTAATCCTAGGTCTAAGAGTTTTCATAAATGGTATAGGCAGAAGTGTTACACCCAAATTGATCAGCGCAACTCTTTTTATATAGTTACTACATGATGTCTCATTATTTCAATCTTTCAGGCCTATAAATTTTGTTAAAGTATGTATAAGCTATCATTTGAAGGAAGACTGGATTTACATCAAAAAAGTAAAATAAATAAATAAATGCACCATGATTGTATTTATCTCCTATGTAAAATCCTGTATAGGTATATTTACATAATTCCATCACACTTTATTCCGTCAATAAAATAATAAGAACTTTATTTCTGGGTACTGTTTATGAGAACTTGTGAATCAAATAGTGGCAGAAGATAAAAAATAGATATTATAGTACAGACAAAATTCAAGAGTAAGAGGGATAATTTTCAAATATTCAATGTTTTCTCTCTTTTTCTTTTTGCTAATTCCAAAGTATATTGATATTTAAAAAATGAGTTTTATTTGAATTTACAGTTTCTGTTTTACAGTTTCCTCAGGAAAATAATGATCATACATGAAAATATATTTTGCCATAGGGCGGGCGCCACCACACCCATGAAAATATATTTTTAAATTTGTTTGAAATATGTACAGATTATGGGCAAATTACCTAAATTAGAAATTGATAAAATTTAATTTTAAGAAGTCCTGAGCACAGTAGGTTAAATGGGTACTGCTATGATTTTATGAAGATCTGCACTAACAATTTAAAGACTAAGGTGAATATTTAAAACTGATTTCCATAACTTGAAATCTTCTGAAAAATGATAGTTATTGTTTTTCCTATTGTAGTATTCATTATTAGTAGTAGCAACAATAACATCACCACCATTAATATTATTTGTCATAAAACTTCTGTGAGAACCACCTGGAAATCAGAGGCAGTTTTTTTTTTTTTTTTTTTGGTTTTGTTTGTTTGTTTTAGAATTTTTACCACAGGATGTGTGCACTTGCAGGAGAGAGAGAGAAAGAGGGGAAGTGAGAAATCATCCCCCAGGGAGGATGGTTATGCTGCAATCCCTTTTCCCCCATTCTTCTCTCATGATTTCGGACATGCACACACATGCTGAGTTCCAAGACACAAGAGCTTGAATTATGATCAGCCATGTGAGACTCTAGTGCTTTAGCCACTACACCAACTTCTGGCCTTGAGGCTGTCTTTTAATATTAGAGTCTGTAAGTCCAAGTTAACTGAGTTTGTTTTTGTTTTTGTTTTTTAATTTAATATTTTATTTACCAAAAGGCACTTAGGCTCACTGGAGAAAGACAGAGAAAAGGGGTGCAAGAAAACACACTTCAGGGGTCATGATCACGCCACAATCACTTCACCATTTCTCCCTCCTTTCAGAATTTTGAGCATGCAATGTACACACCCAGCCCAGTATGTTTCTCAAGCAGCCAGGTTTGGGACTTGAACCACACATTCAGCCACGTGGGATCCATCTTCCTTTCCCACCAAATCACGAACTGGCCAAGCTGAAATTTTTAAATGACTATATTTGGAATGTAGTTACATTGACAATTATGTCAATAACCTCACATTGTAAGAACTTTTACAGCCATGAAACTATCATGGCTGCAAAAATCTACTATTGGAAACACAATTTAGACAGTAAGTAATTCAAAGTAATTCAAAATCAAATTCATAGTATCTTTTCTGTAATCTCCCTCCCTGCATTGGTATTATGAACCTCTTTTTTTTTTTTTTTTGGAGAGATTTTCGCTATAGGGCGCGTGTGTTCGCCAGACAGACAGAGAGAGACAGAGAGACAAAAAGCGAGAAATCACTCGCTCAGGGGGGATGGTCATGTCACAATCCCTTCTCCTCCATTCTCCTCTCGGGATCTTGGGCACACACGCACACACGCACACACGCCCGGCGTGAGTTTTAAGCCACTGGGTCCGGGACGCGAACCACGGTCGACTACGTGGGAGTCCAGCAACATAGCCATTACGCTAACTGCTGGTTCTCTGAACCTCTTGAAATAAAAGAATAAGCTATTCTACACTGTACAACTGCTTAATAGAGAGCATTATTGTATCACAATAGACTCTGTGTAACAGGTACTGTAGTTATAATCTCATTTTAAGATCCAATGCTTTACCTTTAAAGATTTTCACAACCCATGGAATATGCCAACAGCTGTTTTCACTGTTTTTTGTCTTGATCTGCAAATATATGTTTAAGCTGTCATTAATTTCAACAAACTTACTGGTAAAGTCGGTTAGCAGTTTATCTTAGATATATAAAACTATCATGCTATAGTTAATAGGAGGTAACTGCAGGTTTTTGAGCTCACACTGCATGCTGTCTTCCTAAGTTCTCAAGTATATGATAAAAATAAGAAAAACACTCCTTTTATGCATGTCTATATTTTTATAATAGTACCATCAGGGAATAACTTTAAAATTTAAAATAATCATTTTCTTATGAAAAATGTTTTCCTCAGCATATGACTTTTAATAACAACCCCAAATAGAGTATAAGAAATATAATTTCATAATAAAATATTTTTAATTATTGCAAGGAAATATACAATATATGAATAGCTATGTACCTGTAAATTGTCAATTTATGTAATTCAAATAGTCAGGTGTTTGCATAAAATTTCACAAGTCCACGATCATTACATAGTTCCCATAAAACACAATGAGTGTGCTTTATTCATGTATATATGGGAAAGGGGATAAAGAACAGGACCAGATTTAAGCAACAATTATCAGCCAAATGAAAACTGCATTATTGACGTTTCATGTTTTCTCATTAAGTTAACACAAAGAAAATGTGTAAAAGCCCGTTGCATATCCTACCATATTATTTCCTTCATTGAACTAGAACTTTGAGACAACCTTACCAAAAAAGTTCATAATACTAGGCAAATTGGTTTTTTTTAATTTCAGTCTTTGAAATACACACTCACACACACACACACACTCACTCACACACACACACACACACAATCTTGTATAGACTTTATCCACATGATTTCACTGATCGAATCTGCCCCCCCCCAAAAAAATCCTTCTGTTAATTAGCAAAGAATTCTACAATAATGGAGCAAAAGAAACTGAATGAGCCTCTTTCTTTCTTTCTTTCTTTCTCTTTCTTCCTTTCTCTTTCTTTCTCTTTTACTTTTCCCTTCTTTTTCCTTTCTTTTTCTTTCTCTGCCTTTCTTTCTTTCTTTTTCTTTCTTTTTCCCTTTTTGTCTTTCTTCCTTCTCCCTTCTTTCTTCTTTTCTCTTCTTTTTTCTTTCTTCTTCTTTCTTCTTTCTCTTTCTTTCCTTCTCTTTCTTTCTTTTAAAGTTTTTGCCATAGAGTTCATGAGCTCACCAGAGAGAAACAGATAGAGAGAAAGTGAAAAAATCACCCGGCGTCAGGGGAGGTGTTTGATGGGATGAATAGCTATTCTGCAATCCCTTCACTTCCATTCTCCTCCTGAGATTCCTCCATTCTCCTTCTGTCATTTTCAGTATGCTCATGAGCTCAGTGTGAGTTTCCAGTCACCAGGTCTGAGACTCCAATCATGATAGGCCATGTGGGAGTCCAGAGCCTTAACCACTACTCTACCTGCTTGTCCCAATTTCTTTATTCTTTACCTGTGCCTAAAATCCTGAAAGAATTTCAAGAATGATGTGAACACTAAATTGTATAAAAACAACAAGAAAATATATAGCTTTTCTGGAGGCAAGTATTTATAACATTTTCAAATATGCCTGTATAATCTCAAAATTTAGCACTATTTTTCAAACCATATAATCTTTTTTTTTTTTTTTTTTTTTTTTTTTGGAGAGGTTTTAGCTATAGGGTGCGTGTGCTCGCCAGACAGACAGAGAGAGACAGAGACAGAAAGCGAGAAATCACCCCCCAGGGGGGATGGCCACGCCGCAATCCCTTCTCCTCCATTCTCCTCTCTGGATCTTGGGCACGCCCACACACATGCCCAGCGTTGGTTTCAAGCCACTGGGTCTGGGATGCAAACCGTGGTCAACTACATGGGAGTCCAACGACATAGCCATTACGCTAACTGCTGGTCCCCAAACTATATAATCTTATCACATCAACAATTCAGTTTACTTAACTACAAACAAACTGGTGAAGACGGTAACAGGCTGAAATATGGCAATGCCTTGGCCCTGAGCAGATATAGAATTCAATATAGACTTACCAGACTTCCTAAAATTCCTAGAAATATTTTTATTCATTCACTCTAACTTCCTGAGATACATACTTATACTTATTTATTGTCTCCACTAGAATCAAATTCTAAAAGGAGGATACTTAAGTTTTTGTGTTTATTCCATGAGACAGAAAGAAATGTATAGAAGATATAGATATATAGATATAGAAAGATGGACAGACAGACCATACAGACAGACAGAGACAGGCAATTCCTGTCTCATGCCATGATTCATCCCCAGTCTTAGCTAGTCTAGATCATAGGCATGCATGTGTATGCCCAGCATGCTCAAGGAGTTCCCCTGACATGATCCCAGGATCGTTTCCATGTGGAACCAGTTGCATTGCCAGTGTGTCATCACCTGGCCCTGATAATATTTATATATACATATGTATGTGTTTATATATATATATATATATATGTGTGTGTGTGTGTGTGTGTGTGTGTGTGTGTGTGTCTGTGTGTGTGTATAGTTGCGCTATCTCCTGGGCTGGTCTTAGTGTTTGGGGAAGCCAGATTCCAGCCCCAGCAACTAGAAAAGCATATTGGGCACAGGTGCATGTGCATGTGTTCCCCAAATCTTGACAGATGAAGAAATGGAGAAGGGAGTGAGGTATGACCATACTCCACTGAGGAGTGCTCTCTTTTTCTCCTTCTCTCTCTCTCTCTCTCTGCATCCTCTAAGGCAAACATACATGTCCTCTAGCAAGTAAACAATTAAAAATAATTTAAAATTACACTATCTCTTTTGTCTAGAAGAGTTTCTACATGGTAGATGTGTAATAAGTCCCTGTTTTGTGAGGAAAACCTCTATTGAGGAAAGTTTAAGGGAAACCAAAACTTGATAATTAACTCATGATTATAAACAGCTCTTAATAACATGATAGTATAAATTTCTTTTAATAAAAGTATAATTCATATAATGAAGGGATAAAGTAAAAAAGAACTGGAAACTCATAACCTACAGAACAAATGTCAAGTAAAGGAAATGCTAACAGTGTATAGCTTGAAATGTTTCTGTAGTAGCTTGTCTTCAGTGTGGCCAACCTTGATCCCTTCATTCTCTCTATGTGAACATCATCCAGAGTTGGAATCTATTCCTTCCTTCTTCCCACTCCTTGAATCTTAACTGTAACTTGATTGACAACAGAATGAGTGAGAGCGATGTCCTTGAACCTTTAAGGCTCAATGTTTCACCCAGACCTATTGGAATATTCGTTCTAGGGAAAGCAAACGAATGTGGTAGAAGTCTAACCACCCTGAGACCCATGTGGTGGCACACACAGCCATGGACAGACTGCAGATATTAAAATGCAAAGATACTATCAGGAAAGAAGAAAAGACCAAGGAGAATTGAAGCACTAGGTATTTAGGTAAAAATGAGCTCTTTCTAAAAATTGTATTCTGTCACTTTAGGAGTTTATAAAGCTGTAAATTAAAGATGTTTGACACTAATGAAATATATCACTGATGAAAAAATAAATAAAAAGTTCAGGAAAACAAAACAAAACAAAAAGAACATTTAAAATTGGACTCACCTGAGCTAGATAGCCAGGTGATGTCACCAAAGATCAGAAACAAGCCATCCAGTCAAGATCCTTCATAATTCTTGACCCATACCTCATAATAAAATAAATTTGTTGTTTTGAACTGTCACCCTGAAATAGATGAATAGAACAATTTCCAATATCATTGCCATATGGCAGAGAAACCAGCACTTTGAACCTCTGGTACACGAGACAGGGGGTATTTGCTTCGAGTTAAATTATGCAGCATGTGCCAATCACACTGAAATTTTGGACACCAATTTAACTGAGACTATTTGAGTTCAAAAGATAAGCTACAAAGAAACTTATGACTGGAAGAGTCTAACTTTTGGGTCAGAGAACACATTGGAGACTCAGCTACTGTTGTGACATATATTTTTATCTTGTTGCCTTGCTTTCCTGCATCATTTAGGTATAATAACCATAAAAGAGGGCCATTGCCCTGTACTGACTCTACTAATGTTTTATTTATGATATGAAGGTCTTTCTTTGCCTTTTTGCTGGCTCTACAGGGATATTTCAATGAATTTTTAATCTTCATTTTTACCCTCTTTTAAAGCAGAGCTACAAGTGAGTCGTACAGAGGGCTGTGCTGAGCAACCAGGTATTTGTCAGGCTGCCATATGAGTCATTTTTTCAATGACAAAGCAGGTGGTTGCCCTGGAGGGGAACATAAAAGGAATCTCAGCAATCATGTCCTACTTGAGTTGCGTACACATTGCTGACTCAACAGCTAGCTGTTACCAGAAGAAAACAAGGCAGGAGATAAAATACAAACTAAAAACAAACAAACCAAAAGAAAAAAAATGTAATAAAAGCACTTCTGAAATAATCATCAGTTTTTTTCTTTCAAAGAATGATATTTCAGCACACATGCTTTAAATGAAAATCTATAAAGCAAATTACAAACAGAAATTTTAACACTTTACAGAACATTGAATCAATCTGGAGTTTCATCAGCAAAACTTGCGAGGAAAATTGAAATCACATAATCCTCAATTCCTTTCTTGTTTGCTGAATGGAATATCTAAGCACAGGGGATATAAGTATTCTAAACTGGATCTCAGGTCAAGATCTGAGTCAGGAAATACAAGGCCACATATTTAACACATGATTTGCTTCCAGAATTTTATTTCATAAAAGGTAATGTAACTTTTGGGAAAAAAATCTTGACAATATAGTGGAGACACATCATTTACTTTAGCCCCATATTGAATGAGAAAAATACCTCTGGAGAATGCAGGGCCTGGATAGCAATCATCAAGGTCTAGGAACATTTAAGTAGGTTTCTTAGACAAGACAGTTTTCTGTGTCTGGTAAGGTGTTACACTTTTTCTAAAGTCATAAAAATACATAAAAAGATTATAATTTCTGGAATAATTAATCAAAGAGAATACAGACAGGAACAAAGAACAACAATGATTGATGTTGATAGAAAATATTGACAGGGTTAAATTTCTACCTAAAACTAGGGGATGCATATATGGTTGTAGTAAAATATGTTTGGGAGTGACTGCCAAAATATCCTCGGTATTATGAAGAGTAATAAGAAGAACTAGGAAGAGCAAGAAAGGAAGAACAGAGAGAGAAGAAATGGGCAAATCAGTTTGAAAGAACGTCAGGACCGTAAATGAAAGCTAGAAGGCCTGTCTCAAAGTTTCCATGCCCAGTGGCCTAAAACAAAATGACGAATGCATCTGTATAAAATAATGAAACATTTTTAAATGTTTCTATGTTATGATTATCATTTCCTGACAAAATGATTTTGCAACTAATCATAAATGTTTATGCTTCAGATTATTCCATAGATTGCCATCACTTCTAAAACAAAAATCAAACATCTTCACCGTAGAAACGAGAACTTGCAAGGTAATTTCCAACCTTCCTTTTTTTGGGGGGGAGAGGTTTTTGGTATAGGGCGCGTGCGCTCACCAGACAGACAGAGAAAGACAGAGAGACAGAAAGCGAGATATCACCCCCCAGGGGGATGGCCACGCCGCAATCCTTTCTCCTCCATTCTCCTCTTGGGATCTTGGGCACGCATGCACACGTGCCCGGCGTGAGTTTAAGCCACCGGATCCGGGACTAGAACCGCGGTCAACTATGTGGGAGTCCAGCGACAGCCACTACGATAACTGCTGGTCCCATTTCCTACCTTTCTTTGCTCAGTCTTCTTATATACAACTTTTCCTACAAACCAGGCATATCAGTCACTCCAACATTAGCTGATATTCAGTCTCTTTCAGTCTCAGGAGCTTCGTATAGGCTATTCATTCCATTTGAATACCTTTCTGGTTCTTTACCACTGACCCTTTTGGTAAAGGTCCAATATCTACAACTCTAATCCCTGTAAATTATATTTTTTTCTTCAATTTTTAAAATACAAAGGAAGACCGTCATGGAACACTTGATCAAAACTTTCAGACTAGTCTCACAAAGACCATTCTCCAACATTTGATGTTACTCTTTCTTATGATTTCTATATCTTTCTATAACAATGTCCCCTATATCCTGCTAGAAGGTACATCTCACAAACGCAGGCATCATGCCTGCCATTTTAATCACTATATCTGACAGTCTAACATGAAGTCTGTAATAAGAACTTAGTGTTACATAAATGATAAGTGACAAATATGACAATATTAAATGTATATGTTTAATGGTTAAAAATAAAATGAGTTGCTAAGGAAATTTTGATCACGTCTATAAATGATCTTAATGTAAATATAATCACAAAGAGAAGAGTGTTGTTTATAGCTCAACACATGCAAGTTTCTATATCTTTAATTATTGAAGCCATATACCCATTAGAGAAATTTTTAAGAAGGGCAGTACAATAGAATTTTCAGCAATGATAGAAGCATTTAATACTCGCATTGCAACTATTAACTGCATATGCCTCTTGAGCATTTTAAATGTGGCTAATGAGACAGAAAACAATTTTTAAATTTTATTTGGCTATAATTAATTTAAATTTGAATAACCACAGGTGGGTAGTGGGTACAATATTGGATGGCTAAATAATGCTAAAGCGTGTGTAGTAAATGCCCTTTAATGGTTCATCATTAAGAGTAATGAATAGAAGTCAAAATCTATAATCTGTGGAGATACTAGCAATGAAGAAAAGTATCCCATCTTCATCTGAGAAAATAACTCTTAGATTTTGATGGAAACAGCTGTAAGGAACCCAAAGTATATTTCATACCTTGTCACCTATAGCATCCTGGGAAAACAAAGTAAATTGATATTTTCAAATGTTTATTATAACAAATACCAGATTTTGGCAGAAATCCATCACGGTTTCTGTGAATAATTAATAGTAAATCCATTTCAATATATATCAGGCGGTTAAAAATATTTACATTTACCATTTTTCTCACACTGTGGGTCAGATGCTTGCCATATACTGCTATGTTTCCTCATTTTGTTAACAAATATCTGAACATGGCATTTCCTGCACTTTCGTGCATATATTTGAACTTTGTAAACATGTCATTGATTAGGGACAATTGTAGCTCTGCACTAGGGCTTATTAAAATTCAGGACAGCACATGTCTGCTCATGTAAAAATGTAGAAGTAATATCCATCTACAGAATCTGAGTGCCATGCTCAATTAAATGCCAAGCATAATTCCAGTACATCTGCTGGGTGCATACTCTGGTCACAGACTAATGGTCAATTGTGCGATGGCAAATAAATGTATAACATAGTATGTTGAGATAAATTCTTTATTTTAGTAAATCTCAACAATTATGAATTTTGATTCTTTGTGCTTGAATATTTATTTGGAAAATAAGCTGTACTTCCGTGTTGTTAACAACCTGTATAGCTTTTTTTAATATACATTGTTATTATTCTTTAAAGCTGATTTATCAGTTTAATTGAAGAGTACAAACGTAAGTCATTAAAATGTAACTTTTTAGCGTTGTGAATCAGAATTTTCTCCATAGTCTATGAACCGAAATGGCCAATCAATTATATTGCATTTTCCATTATCTTTAAGCATGACTATGCAAGTTTAAGTGTATCTAAAATATTTCATTTCTTTTGACAAACGTCTTAATGTAAAAATACTGTTTCTTTACATTTATAAGCCATGTTTATTCTAATAAAATATTACTTTATGTATATAAATCAGATGTTTCAAGAAAATATACCTTTCAAATTTAGAGATTTCAATTTCCAGTAGATATGAATTCTTTTTTCTAACATGGGCCATAAAAATGACACATTTATCTAGTTCATTGAAAATCATTTTTAATATCCAAGCCCCAATTATGGGAAGAAATTTTATCTCAGTCATTATTGGGTTTCTGTCAATGGTAGAGTCAGGCTATAATCATAAATTATCGGCATTCATATATATGGTCCACATGATTTCTAAAAGAAGATAGGTTTACTACAATGTTCTAAAATCTACTGTGATTAAGATCAACTTTCTTAGGGTGACATGACATCTTTTCCTATGAAATACAGCAAACAATATGAAGTGCCTAAATACTTAGGGAACTCAAAATCCTCTCCTTTCTGTAGTCTGAGGCTAAGTTTGTCAAGCGCTTACTGAAATTTTGCCTAGTTATTACCACCCTTTTCAGGACATAAGGGTTTCCAGAGATGGTATAGTAATAGTGCAAAGGATCATCTGCTTAAAAATCAACTAGAAAGCTGGAGAAAATTGTCAGTTACTACCAGTTTGATGCTCCTGAAGTTGACCAAACATAAGCAACAATTTTAAAAATACTTATTCATTTAAAAACTGCTTAACATTAGGTAAGAATGCTGGGATTCTATGGAGTCTTACCTGGGCTGCCTTCACCAAATCCCATCTCCTAACCAATCCATGAACATGGGATATTTTTTTCCATTTATTATGTTTTCTTCAACATTTCATAGTTTAAGTATGCAGTAGCTTTATAGTTTCACTTCTTTAAATTTATTCTGGTTTTATATTGTTGATGATATTGTGAATGAGATTGTTTCCTTATTATCTCTTTTAGAGTTTGTGATTAGTATATAGAAATGCTTCTGATTTTTTATGTTCATTTTATATCTTGCAACTTTACCATTTTTGTTTGACTCTGTTTTCTATCTATAACATTATCTTATCTGCAGGCAAAGACTATTCTACTTCTCTTTTTCCAATCTGGATGCTTTTATTCCTTTTTTTTTCTCTTTTTCTTTCTGATTTTTTTAATTCTTTTTTTTCTCTTTTTTGTGTTTTTTTTTTTTATTTTAATTTTTATTGTTATTTATACATTTAATCACTATACATCATTTAGATTGTAAAGAGACTTTACCCAGCATGATATACACCTTAGTCCAGCCCAGTTTAGAATACTATACACATCTTCATCAACAGATAATAAACTATATCTATGTCCCACAAATGTAATTCTTTTTTCTTGACTGATTATTCAAGCTATGACATCCTGTACTACTTTATTTATCTTTAAAATTTACATTTAATAACTGTTCATCTTTACAGTGTACCACATGATCATCCTGTACTATCTTTAATAGTAGTGGTGAGAGTGAGCATTCTTTTTTCTCCCTGATCTTAGGGGAGAAACTCAGTTTTTCACTCGTGAGGATGATGTTAGCTGTTAGTATGTTACATTGGCCTTTATTTTGTTCAGGTACACTTCTATTCCTAATTTGTTGAGAGACTTTGTGATGAAAGATGTTGAATTTTGTCAAATGTTTTTTTCTGAATCTATTGAGATAATCATATGACTTTTACCGTAAATTCTGTTCATGTGGTGGTAAGATCTGAATGATTATAATTCCCCTAAATTCATATGTTGGAACTCCAACCTGAGGATAATGAATTAGGAAATGGGATCTGAGTAGGTCATGATGTAAGAGTCTCCATTAGTGCTCTTACAAAAGAGACTGAAGAGAGATTCTCACATTGCCATACTAGTCTAAGAGAAAATTTCAAGTCATTTATGTTTCAGTTACTTCTTTCTCCAGCATGAACAAAGCTGCTATTGAACTCCCTATTGAATTTTTTATTTTAACAATTATATTCTTCAGTTCCAGGATTTCAGTTTGGTTTAATTTTTGTCACTGTTATTTAATTACTAAACTTACTTTTTTCATGTATAGTATTCCTGACTTCATTTAGTTATATCTTTTTGTTTATTATAGCTCAGGTAAGAATTTTACTTTATTTTTATGCCACAGGTCATATGCATGCACGTGATAGAAAAAACACATACCCAGTATGTTTTTCAAGTGACTAGGATCAATATTTGAACCTGGTCAAAAACCTGTGGGATTTTTTTTTAAGAGATTTTTGCCTTAGGGCATGTGTGCTTCCTGGAGAGAGAGAGACAGAGACAGAGACAAAGACAGTGAGAGGTAAGAAATCACCTCCCAAGGTGCATGGTCATACTGCAATCCCTTCTCCTCCATTTTCTTCTCAGGAACTTGGGCATGCATGTACTCATACATGCACACATGCCAAGAGTGATTATCAAGCTAGCAGGTCTGGGATTTGAACCACAATTGGCCTATGGGAATCCAGCAATGAAATCGCCAAATATTGACCTCAAGGGATCCAGTTTTCTATGAGAGTAGCCTGAATATTTTATTTTTAACCTTTGTCAAGCAGTTAACTGATCTTCATTTCTTTAGGGTCAGTTACTAAAGCTTTATCAGGTTCTTATTGTGTTATCATGTTTGTTGGAATCTTCATTATGTGTTTTAACTTCTTATTGATTTGTGGTATTTCATTGCACATTTTGAATACACATCCTTTATCAGATATACATTTTTTTTTTAAGATTCCTTAAAAAATATGGAACGCTTCACGAATTTGCGTGTCATCCTTGAGCAGGGGCCATGCTAATCTTCTCTGTATCATTCCAATTTTATCCTGTAAGTTACCTTCAATCCTGTAAGTTACCTTCTAATCTACTGGTGATTGATAAACTATTATTCATAAATATATATATATATATTATATATATATAAAATATATATATACACACACACAAATATATATACACACACACACACATATATATATACACACACACACACACATATATATATACACATATATATACATATATATATTTGAATAAAATACAAAAATGTAAATTTAATTTATGGAAAAAGTAAGTTATTTGCAAAATGTTTGAGAATGTACTGATTCAACTGACACCTAAAATCAAGCTTTCTTTGTTTTTGTTTTAGTGAATTAATTTAGCTAAAAGAAGGAGAGAAATAAAAAGAAAAGGAAAAAGAAAAGAAAGCCTATATGTTTTAAATAGTAAGAAATGACAAATTTATTAGCATAAATTATGGACTTATATTTTTAATAAGCTAGTACAATTAGTGTTTTCCTAGAATTCTCCATGTTAAAGGTATATGAATTGGTCTTGATTAAACACAGAAACATCAGTCATTAGTCTTCCTCTCAAGGTTCTTGGTAACAATCAAATTATCTCACCTATGCTTACAATGTTTGTTTCCCTACCTTATTAACTTCTTTACCATCTTCTCCGTTTGATGGCCACACCACTTTTGATTATAATGCTGTTTTTATTTAAGCTCCTTGACTCAGATTTGCTATTATTTTTTATAATTCTTAAGCTTAACATACTGTCAAAAATATTAAATATATCTATTTTTCATTAGTAACTGTGCTGAAAAAAACTGTCAATATCCTTTTTTGTTGACTAGGTCACAAACAGTCCTTTGATTAATATTGCTTTGTTTTACCAGATGGCCACTATTAGATACTAACCCTAAGATTCAAATATAGAAGGACATACAAATGTCCTTCCAGAACATTTTGTTTTCAGAATAATATTCTTCTTATATTAGTCAATTTTTACTGAATAACAAAGTATCCCACAATCACAGAGACTTAGAAACAAAAAATGTCTATTTCTCTTACTTAATGGATCTGTATGCCAGGCAGAGTGACTTTTCTCTAAGCTTTGTTTTTTTTTTTTCTGGTCTGTTTCATTTGTCTTTATAATTCTTTATAAACCAGTGTTTACTGTTGAACATGCTTCTAGCTAATGATTATAAGGGTAACAAGAAAATCAAACCAGGAAAGCACTTCAAAAACCTCTTCCTATATCAAGTAAACTGCCCAGGCTCAACTGGTTAGGATAAAAAATATATATATATGTTTCTCTTAAAGGGAGAAACGTTGCAAATTTCTATGACCAAAAACTATTTGAAAATTTCTATGAACAGAAACTATAGATGTATAACACGAAGTGATAACTGGAATAGCAACTCACTGCATCGTCTTCCTTTCAATGAAAGTATGCTTCTGATGTTGAGAACTTACTAAGTGTGTTTATCTTGACCTTCTTCCTCCTTCTCTTCCTTAGAAAGTATTTCTGGGGACCAGCAGTTTGCATAATGGCTATGTCGCTGGACTCCCATGTACTCGACCGTGGTTCGAGACCCAGACCCGGTGGCTTAAACTCACGCCAGGTGTGTGTGTGTGCGTGTCCAAGATCCCAAGAGGAGAATGGAGGAGAAGGGATTGCAGCATGGCCATCCCCCTTGGGGGGTGATTTCTCGCTTTCTGTCTCTCTATCTCTCTCTGTCTGTCTGGCAAGCACACGCGCCCTATAGCAAAAACCTCTCCAAAAAAAAAGTATTTCTAACAACACAAATGCTCCCACATTAGGCCCTTTTCGTCAATTAGTTTTTGCTACTTATGCTTTATATGCAGCCACAGAAACCTAAGTACCATGTAACAATAAACTTGTAATCCTTGCTTATATTTGTAGTTAGCTGGGGAGGTCTGCTTCAGACTATTGGACTATGGAAAAGCTAAACTGGCTCTCTGAATATTTCATTTTTGGATCAAGAAGAAACTATATTTAATCAGAAAATATAAAGAAGATTCTGGGAATCATAGTAATCAGCCTTAGAATACAGTAGCGCTAAATCTACAACAGAAAATCAAGCATGGTCACGTTTTTACAAACAGACATGCATCATTTTAGTAGTTGAGTTCCTTAATCTGAGATCTCAATACACCTTGGATGAAATAAAAATATTTTATACATGTAGACTAAGGATTAGGAAATCAACCTGGAATGAAGTGGGTTATAAAAAATTATAGGATATATATGTGCATATTTCATAAAGTTAATTTTCTTTCTTGAAAGGTTTTACATAAGTCTTCACATAAATTGCCTAAACTGCCTTATTGTGATCCCAGTCTTTGAATGACAATGAAAAAGTCAAATTTGTATAATTACCAATGTACCAAAAATATCTTTGAATGGATTTGTTTTCTATTCTTTACCTGACTTATTAATCTTTCTCAAGTTTTCACATAATCTCCTCTTTTTCTGTATTTATATGAAATATACATGCAAATACACATAAAAGTAATAAAAGTAGTGTATATGAAATGTACATATGGAAAATAAATAGGCATATGCAAAATGAAATGTACATATACATATGAACTATGCAAATATACATAGAAATTGTATATACACAATGTGTTTATATTTGTTATATATACATTTGTATAATATGTATAATTTAAGAACCGACTTAAAAGGATCTATTACTTGGAACAAGTACACCATTATTCAATATAAAGCATATTTTCTTCTATATGGCTGGAGATATTTTCCAATGAAAAAGTTTAATTATAAAATTTCTATCAAAAAGTATACTTAGGGACCAGTAGTTAGCATAATGGCTATGCCGCTGAACTCCCATGTAGTCGGCCAAGGTTTGAGTCCTAGACCCAGTGGCTTAAACTCACACCAGGCACGTGTGTGTGTGTGTGTGTGTGTGTGTGTGTCCAAGATCACGAGAGGAAAATGGAGGAGAAGGGATTGCAGCATGGCCGTCCCCCCTGGGAGGGGGGTGATTTTTCACTTTCTATCTCTCTGTCTCGCTCTGTCTTTCTGGTGAGTGCATGCTCCCTATAGCAAAAACCTCTCCAAAAAGAAAAAAAAAAAGTATACTTATACAATGTTAAAATGGATAATTTTAAAAGTCATTACTGCCATATCAGTATATAATAGTAAAATATTTAAAAATTAGAGATATAATACACATCCTATGTACTTCATGCTTTGTAATGACAAAGAACAGTTATTATGATGTTAAAGTTTATTTACATTTTGAAACAGTAAAAACAGTTTCAAACTAAAAATTGGGATATGAATTTCAGCTTGCTTTTCTTCTCCAAATGCACTATTTGGCCCTGTCCATTTACCTAAGATTTGTTTTAGAGGTTGAATTCTAAAATTAAAGGTTGAGACTAATTTATCTTTCAGGTAATTGTCAGCTCCTTTATCTATAATGATGTAAAATATTGAAAATAGAACAAACATGTAATTTAAGTTAAAAAAATAAAGATTATGGGACCCACAGATGGCATAAAGTTTACGTTGCTGGACTCCCATGTAGTTCAAGTCCCAGACCCACAGCTTAAAATTCACGTTGAGCACGTGTGTGTGCGTGCCCAAAATCTCTAAAGGAAAATGAAAGAGAATGGATTACAGCATGACTATTCCCTTTGGGGGAGTGATTTCTACCTTTCTTTCTCTGTCTCTCTCTGTCTCTCCAGTGAGCACATACACCCTATAGCTAAAATCTCTCTAACAAAAAAAAAAGAAAGATTAAAAATAACTCAAATATTTGTATCTGTCTTTAGTACTGTTCGAAAACTACTACAAATCTTAGTGACTTACACAAGAAACATTATCTATCCTAGAGAGTCAGCAGGACAGTTATTTAGGTCTAGGCTAGTTTGTTGAAGGCCAAATGGTCTAGGATGGACAATAATGAAAGGCTGTTGGCTTGGGAGGTGAATTGGCTCAAGTGCGATGACATGGTTTTACAGTGCATGAGTTTTCTCCTTCCTCTCATTTTCTAGTAGGCCATTCATAATTTCCCATGGGGGAGTCATCCAAGTCCACGTGTGTGCTCTTCATGCTTCTACTTGTATCAAGTTTGCTGAAGTCTTAATTGCCAAAATGTATCACACAGGAAAGCCTAATTCAGGAAATGGAAAAATAGATCTCCCCTCTTAATTAAAGGTATAGCAAAATTATATTGTAAAAGAAGTAAATTTGTGACCAATTTTTCAAACTCCCATATTTGTTGCTCTCCAGCCAAACTGAGCTATATTCCTTCTTATAAAATTTATGCAATCTTCTACATTTTCATTTGTTTAGACATTTTTTATCTCTAATACTTTCTTCTGTATTTACAAATTTTTGCACTGGCTACTATGTGTGGAGCATAAAACAACTTAGCAATTTTCCTTTTTATTGGCATAGGTAGAAAGGGCAAAAGAATGAGACAATGCCTAGATTTTGCACCTGGTAAGGAGGCTTCACAAGAGAAGACATTCATTAAAAGAAAATGTAAGGATATTAGATTCACAGAGCATTTGAAAGTATCTTGAGGCAAAAGATAGGACAGAAAAAGAATGTGCAAAATGAGCTTATTTTATTTGCAGTTCTATCTAGAAATAATATTTTCTTTAACAATACAGTTGGGAAACAGGCTAAATCCCCACATCAAAAACTATTTCTGTTAGAATATTATCACATAGAATTTACAAGTTTTGGAGGGACATGTTATGCTCAGATATGAATTAAAACATTTTGGAGAGAAAATATTTAATGACAGGGATATGATTACTGTACCAAAGTCCGCGAAAGGAAAATAGCTTTCAAATTTCACAACACAATTATTATACTTTTGTTCTCTGAAGGACGGGGGTACTTGTTATATACTTTTTTATTTACTTATATTTATGAATGTATAAACCATAAAACTAGGAAAAAGTTTTGAAAAAATAGGATCTACCCATTTTCTAAAATATAATGAGTACTTGCTATAAATTATTTATTTATTTATTTATTTATCTATTTATCTATTTTGGAGAGGTTTTTGCTATAGGGCTTGTGCGCTCGCCAGAAAGGCAGAGAGAGACAGAGAGACAGAAAGCGAGAAATCATCCCCCAGGGGGAATGGCCACACCGCAATCCCTTCTCCTCCATTCTCTCAGGATTATGGGCATGCATGCACACACACCTGGCGTGAGTTTAAGCCACCGGGTCTGGGAACCGAACCGTGGTCAACTACATGGGAGTCCAGCAACATAGCCATTATACCAACAGCTGGTTTCATAAATATTTACATTTAAATATTTATATTATATATATGAAATATTCTATAGTTAGCTTCAGCATTATCTTTATGCTGATTGAATAATTTTAAATGATATTTTATGTCTCTCACAAAACTTGAAAATATAGCTTTAGAACTAGTCAAATTAATAATTTAGGTCACTAGTTACATATGTAAGTATTTAACCTCATATACCTGTTATAAACCTGAATTTTTTTGAATATAGATCACATATAATAATGACATATTCATTCAAGATGGAAAGAGTTATGAAGGTTCTTCAGAAAAGTTCATAGAAAATGCATATTATAAAAGAACTATGCATGCACTTGAAATATGTTTTGCACCATATAAACTAGTACTTTAATTACAATTTCCACAACTTTTTGAAGTCCTCCATAAACAATCTGTCATAGAGGATATATAAACTTTCTTAAATAGCACACATAAATGGTAGATGAGGATGACAGGGAGTACTTAAATTTCTATAAGGTCAAAATGTTTAGATACTTTTATAACCATGTTTATTTGCCTGCTAAAATACTTAAAAATCTTATAGAAGAAAAAACATAAGGATTGTACTCAGTAAACTACAAGTGAATGGCACCTCTACAACATAAAAGATTCAAGTTATAATTTTTTTAAACTTCAGTGTTCTTATACTGTATGCAGGCTTTGATAATTAACATAATTCAGAATGTCATTTTCAAAAAGAAATAATTAGTGTGTGCAAAAGTCCTTTAAAATCATACACAAACATAAATACTTATCATTTTAGGTCTATTATGTATATGTATGCAAGAGGAATAATGTGTAAATAAAATCTACTTTAAAATGCTCATATTTAATAATAATAATAATAAATATAATTTATGTAAATACTTATTCTGCACCTAACTCTGAGCAAAGGTCTTAAACTTAATATTTTTCATCCTAAACTCAGCTCTATGAGGTAGTTTTTACTATACCCATTTTGAGGTTGAAGACACTGAACCATTTAATAGAACTTTTATTAAATCTTCGTCTCTGTCATATCTGTGTCCTCCACTATTACATCAACTTTTCCAAAGTCTAGTCGTGGGGAAAAAATGGGGAAATATAGTTGAAAAATACTGCAATATATGTTCACTTCTAAAAAGCAATACATCAATTGGTTCTGGCAGGTGGCATGGTGGTTAAAGGCACAGGACTCCCACATAGTGGAACACAGTTCGAGTCCTGGGACTGCAGCTTAAAATTCACACTGGGAATGTGTACCTGCATGCCCAAGATCCCAAGAGGCAATGAAGAGAAGGGATTGCAGCATGGCCATCCCCCCCGGGGAGTGATTTTTTACTTTCTGTCTCTCTCTGTCTCTCCAGTGAGTGCACGTGCCCAGCAGCAAAATCTCTCTCTTAAAAAAAAGGGGGGAGGGAATAGTTCTGTTTTAACAGGGGAAAACCATGTTATATTATTTCAGGACAAAATTTATCTTAAAGTAAGTACATTTTTAGCTATTGTCTCATAGAAATAGTCTCCCAAAGCACGGATAAGCAAAGGTTTGTACATCGTCTGTGTAGTGACTAAAGCCATGTGTACATACCAGGGAGGATACTAGGTTATAAATAAGCAACTTGAAAACTCAAATTTAATGTAACTATCTGAATTTTATAATAAAAACTTCATCCAGTAAGTTTTCATACAGTTTGACCTACAATTCTGATTCTCTAACAACACATTCATACATGCTCATACAACATGCATAAATGGACACAGTAAAATTGTAATTAATAAAGGTCATTTGGGAATTTCAGGTAAAAATTCACTTAATGAAGAAAATATATTACAAGATGTCTAAGAAATGTATTATGAAATTACTACTTATGTATTACATTTTTAAAGAATTATTTTATCTAACTTTATTTATTTATTTTCATTTGACCAGAGGGGGACAGAGTGAAAGAGAGAGAGAGAGAGACTGAGAGGGAGAGAGAGAGGAAGCAAGCCACCAGATCTGGGACTCGAACCGTGGTTGGCCATGTGGGTCCCAGAACATTTTGCTAAATGCATTTTGAAACCAAAGATATTGTTTGATACAGCTGCTTTATGATTTTAGTGCTGGTAGTTTTATATCACAACATTAGTTTTTGATCTATTATTTCAGTTTATGATCTTTAAAATGTCTTGTAAGTAGTGATGTTGATATGGTGGAATGAGATAGGTCGGATAATAGCATATTTGGTGTTCTAGAGATTGAGGTTACTGCATGGGGCTTGAATGATGACAGGTAGAGATTTACATGCAGGGTCCAGCAAATGACATAATGGTTATATCGCTCGATTCCCATGTGGTCAACCATGGTTTGAGTCCTGGAGCCAGTGGCTTGAAATTCTTGCTGACTTGAAATTCTTGACAATGGTGTGTGTGTGTGTGTGTGCACGCGAGCGTGCCCGAAATCCTGTGAGGAGAATGGAAATTGACATTCAGACTTCAAAAGATTAAGTTGTTTATGGCAATATGAGTATACTTTGAATATACTTCTTTCACATCTTTGTCATGTTGAAAAAAATGTTTGATTTTACTATTATTTGTCTTTTTCTCCAACAATACCACTCCTCTTAAATTTTTATAAATATGAAGTTTTACTTTCTGATACAGCTTAAAATATTCTTTTGGAAAAATTTTCTAATATTATAGCACATTATTTCATTTATATAAGTTTTAGAACCTATTTGATATTTTCTTGATAAAAAGGAATTTTATTATATTTATAAATTAGTTAAGAAAAAGAGATATCATAATATATACAAATTTTCATCTAGTTTTTCTACTTCTTATGCATCTCTTATTTGATATGTTTTTATGTAATAGCTACTGTATAATTTTTATTGGGATTTAATATTATAACTAGTATTATCTCAACTGTAAATAAGTATATTGTAAATGAGGTCTACTGAATATTAAATTTATATTCATTCACTTTGCTATACTTTTATCTTTTTTAGTTTGCATTTTAGTCTTCAGATTTTTTTTTGTATGTGACTACATCTTCTGCAAATGATTACATGTTTTTGTTTCGCTTTTGTCTTTCCACCATTTACACCTTCATTCCTTTTTTATTTCTTATTATATTACTAGACCTTCCGGCTCAATGTTGATTAATGGTTGCAATAATAAGAATCTATTACCAATAATTAATATAATTAATGTAAGGGGTAATGCTTTTAATATTTATTTATTAATTGTTACAAAATTCTAGTAATTCCTCTTTACCCAGCTCTGTGTGTGTGGATGTGGATGTGGATCTGAGTGTGTATCAATTACTTAATTTCTGTCAGACCTATCCTTATAGGCACTTGTTGAATTATGAAAAATTCTTGTACATTTATTAAATTAATCCTGGCTACTCAGACCTTTTATACTTGAGTGTAATTTTTAAAACAAATAATATAAAGTTCATCTATTACATTTATTTTTTTAAATCATTGCAAGTAGTTAATAAATAGAATAGCTTTTAAATTGTTCTACACTATGAAGAAATAAACTTTTTCTAATGCTATCATATCTTTTCTTTCTTGTCCAGATTTGCAAAACTAGTCAACTTTATTAACCTTTTAAATGGATTCCATTTTCATTTTTTTAATTAAGTTTGATACCCGTGGGCTAGCTCTGTGTCCTAGAGGTTATGGGAGTTGGATCCAACATTGCCAACCTCAGTTAGAATCCTGGTCACAACAACTTGAAAAATATGTGAAGTACACCTGTGTGTGTGTGCCCAAATCCTGACAGGATGGAAAAATGGAGGAAGAAGGATTGTGGCATAACCATGTCTCATTGGGAGATGCTTTTTTTTGTTCTTTCTCTCTCTCTCTTTCTTTCTCCTTCTCCTTACCAAGAATATGCACCCTCTGGCAATTAAAAAAATTAAATTTCATTGTCATAATTCTTTGTGTTTTTTTTTTTTATTTCACATACTTTCTATTTTACTTTTATTAATTGTTTTATTTCAACATGTTATTTTCCCTTTCCTTGAAATGAATCATCAATTCACTCATATCCTTCATATCCAATATTTCCTATTTTCCAATACATATCTTTAAGGCAAAAGTTTTTGCTTGGAGCTTCTTTGTGCCCTAAATGTGGGGACTTAAAGCAACCACTTATTTTAGCCATGGTTTTGTTGCTCAGAAATGTACCAAGAGTAGAGCTGGAGCTGGAGCCAACCTCCCAGGAGTGTGTGTGCTCATCTGACTGGCACCTTAATGTCTCTCTCTCCTTGTGGCATTTTATGTTTTGAAGCTTCTCCATGTGTTTGGTTTTCACACATCATGTTGGTGTTAGGTAGTGAGTCATTTTACATGGTAGTTGGCTACCCTGACAAGAAATGTTACAAGTGAAATAAAGAAAGATTACAACCCAGGCACAGCTTCATTTATTCAGGATTCTGTTGGCCAAAACAATTAGATTCATAAACCTCAATTCTGGTATGGAGACCATCAAAAGATTTGTGACTCTCTTTAATCTGCAACAACCTCTTTGGCTCTGTATCTCAGCTCTTTATTATTTTGTTCTTCTGGTTTCAAATAACATGTCTTTTTTGTCTTTTAGTCCACAAGTTAGTAATAGTATTACTCTTTTTTGCATTCCTTTCTTGTTTTGCTTAGTGTTCTACCTAAGTGGCTGTTTTTAAACTACAACTTAAAAAAATTTTCTGGTTTTACCTCTTGGACAACATATGGCCTACATGTAGTAAATTTTTTTCTAATTGTTGAGATTTTCTTTGGGACCTAGAAAATACTTTTTTAATACTTCCAAAGCAATTTGGTTTATTGAGTTATGAAATTATGAAACTTTTTCTTCTATTTTAGCTATATGTCTTATATTCTTCCATCATGAAGTGAAATGTGTGATTCCATTCTTATTAGGGTTCATGCCTTATAGTTAATGAGACTGTTATTAGTTATATAAAGTTTAATTAATTCCTCATTCCTTTTAACTTTTATTATAAAACAATATATTTTTATTGTATAACATATTAACAAATTTATGTTATCTAATAACAAAATTTATTCACCACATCTATCCTTTTCTTATAGCCTCTATATAATGCACTAAAAATTTTGTTGATTTAGTTGCTTCCTTTCTTAAATGTTATCCATTTTGGGATAATGTACCATATCTGATTTTTCTATTTCCATAGAAATTAGACTTCCCATGTGGAAGACAGTAAACATTCAAACGATTTCTGAATTGTGAACACTGGGCCCAAGCCTTCATAGCACACAGATAGTGCCACAGTGTGGGAGGCTGGAAGCCCAGGTTCAGTTCCATACCAACTTGAATACACCAGGTATGACTGCACATGCTTGTAATCTTCACTAATCAGGAGGCTGTGATAGAAGGATCATCACATGTGAGACTGTCAAAACTCTCTTTCTGGTACTGGCACAAAAATAGACCTGAGGAACAATGAAACAGAGTAGATACTCCAGAAATAAACCCCAAAACATACAGCCTACTCATCTTTGACAAAGGATCAATCCAGTGGGAAAAGGAAAACCTCTTGTGCAAATGATGCTGGAAACACTGGGTATCCACCAGCAGAAAGATGAATCTAAACCCCTATCTGTCACCATTAACAAATATCAACTAAAAGTGGATCAAAGATCTAAACCTAAGAACACAAACGGTAAAACTACTGGTGGAAAACACTGGGAAATCTCTGGGAGACATTAGGGTAGGCAAAGACTTCTTAAACAAGACCCCCAAAGCACAGACAATAATCCCCCAAATAGACAGGTGGGATTACATCAGAATAAGGAGTTCTTGCACATCAAAGGACATTGTAATTAATGTGAATCTACAACCCTCGGAATGGGAGAGAATTTTTGTTAACTGTGCCTCAGATAAGGGACGGATTAATGAGAAGACACAGGGAACTCAAGCAGCATACCTGGAAGAAAATGATTAACCCAATTAAAAGATATGAAAATGAGCTGAATAAACAACTCTCTAAGGAAGATATATGAACAGCCAAAAAGCATATAAAAAAATGCTCAATATCCCTCATTGTAAAGGAGATGCAGATCAAAACCACAATGAGATACCACTTAACCCCAGTCAGAATGGCAAAGACTAAAAATAATAATAATAAATGCTGAAAGGGATGTGGTGAAAGGGTAACACTCCTACACTGTTGGCGTGAATGTAAATTGGTCCTGCCACTGTGAAGAATGATATGGAGGTTCCATAAATACCTTTTAATAATACTACCATATGATTCAGTAATTCCACTCCTGGGTATCTACCCAAAGGACAGGAGAACACTCAGTCAGTAAAGCGCTTGCATAAGTGCAGCATTATTCACAATTAATAAGACATGGAACCAACCCAAATGTCCACAAACTCATGAATGGATTGAAAAATTGTGGCACATATACTCCATGGAATACTGTTCTGCCATAAAAAACAGGGCCCTTGAATTTGATAGAAAGAGGACGAATATGGAAGATTTGTTGCTGAGTGAAGCAAGTCAGGCTATGAAAGAGAGATATTGTATGTCTCCACTTAACATATACTAACTGTCCACACTCTATGGTAGAGACTGAAAGACTAGAGAACATAAAAGTATTAAAAACTGTAATGGACAATAGAAACAAAGTGGAAAGAGAGTGTGGGAGAGGAAGAGAGTAGGAAATTTGTGGGGAAAATGGAGAGGTAAGACACTTGTGGAACACAGATAGGATTTATTATCTGTTGACAAGGATGTGTATAGTGGTCTCAACTGGGCTGGACTGAGGTGTATATCATGCTGAGTTAAGTCTCTTCACAATCTAAATGATTTATAGCAATTTAATGTATGAATATTAATAAAAAAAGAGAAGTTCACAGAAGGAAAAAACCCTCCTTCTCTCTCTCTCTCTCTCTCTCTCTCTCTCTCTCTCTCTCTGTCTTTCTCTCTTTATTCCAATTTTTCTTTCTCTCTCTGGTAAAGGAAAAAAAAAACTGGAAGAAAAAAAGGAAGAAAATGTAAACACTACTTCTATATATCCTACTGAAAATAAATACACAGCTAATGAAAATAACAAGCTTCAATTAACATTTGCTATTAAACATGCTTAATTTTTCTTTTTTAGTGTCAGAATATTTTCCAGTTCTTTTTGGACTAAAACTATATATAACTTATGAATCTGAGTTGAACACATTCTAGGCTCACTCTCAATAATAAAAGATAAAATGATGTATATTTTTAAGAAACCTATCACAATATCAAGTCTGGGTTTCAAAGAGAAATGAAAGTAAGACAACTGCAATAAAAAAAGCTTACTTTTCAGAATATACATTTTTTTAGAGAAAAATAAAGACATTAAGACAGAAGAAAGTGGGAGCAAGTGGTAAAAATGCTTCTTAAAGGAAAGATATTGTCATGACAACTTAACTATTAATGTATAGAGGCTGAGGCCAGCAGGTGGCCTAGTGTTTAAGGCCCTGGACTCCCACATAGTCAATGGTGGTTCAAGTCCTGAACCTGGAAACTTGAAACTCAGTGTGCATGTATGCCCAAAATGTCGAGAGGAGAATGGCAGAGAAGGGATTGCAACATGGCATCTCCCCTCCCCAGGGGCGAGCATCATTTTTCGCTATGTCTCTGTCTCTGTCTGTCTCTCTGGCAAATGCATGGAACCTATAGCAAAATTCTCTAAACAAAAAGAAGGCATACATGCTGATTAATTTTAGTTTCTTATGTCATAAAATATTTTTAAGTGACTCCTGTACATCTGCATACGTAAACACACAGATGTGTACACACACAAAGAAAACATGTGAAGGACTAAAAAAAAAGTGACTAGGAAAATATTAAGATATCCTTCAATTCATAACATGCAAATGGTCAACTTAATTGATAGCAAAAATGTCCTAAGGGTTTCAGGAAGAACTAAAGAAATTATCACTCTGCCTGTATCTAAGGCAGAGTAGGAAAAAGAAGTGAAAAGAAATAAATGGAGTAAAAGGATGACAAGGATGGGAAAAGAAAGAATGAGAAAGGGAAAGAAATGATAGTATCAGAAAGGAAATACATTTTAAAAATTAAATCAGTGAGGTGAAATTAAAGTTTTTAATAACTGAAACTTGTATGTGGATTACATATTGGTGTTTTTTGCATAGCTATATATCTTGACTTTTATTTATCCTTAATAACCAATAGTATTTATCTTTAAGAGTTAAATTTAATCATAAATAAGATAAAGGCTTATTATTCACTATGTTCCTCATAATTTTAAAATTTGGGCATCAGCAACTAAATCCAAGGTGAACTCTTACATTTTTCTATGAAACTGTAAATTAATCTGTAATGTAATTGGTAATGATTAAAAAAAAAACTGGGTCAGCCTATGCATGGTGGTTAAGGCAGCTGGATTCCATATAGTCAACCACAAGGTTCAAGTCTTAGATCTGGGGGCTTGAAAAATATGTCAGGCACCTGAGCATGCCTGCCCAAAAATCCCAAAAGCAGGGAAAAATGGAGAAGGCGTTGCAGCATGACCAGCTTTCTCACTTTCTCTCTCTCTGTTTTTCTGGCAAGCACATGTACCCTCTAACAAAAACTAACAAACAAAAAACAAAACAAAACAAACAAAACACCAATGTTGCCTGAGAGAATTCAGTTTCCAAGTTATAATTCTTCCAAAGTCAAAAATAAGAGGTAGGAACAGTAAATGTCAAAATAAGGGAAAAGTGGTAGATTATTTGAACATAGATAATAGAAAACATACGTAAATTCAATCATTGTATTCCCAAAAAGGATCCTTCATCACTCAAGTTAAACCCTGTTTAAAGGGTGACTATATTTTGCCCTAATGTAAGAAAAATAAAAATTTATTTTTTCAGAGGCAACAGAAGCTTCTTAAGTAGCTACAATTGCTTGCTCAGTAATTTTTTAAAAAATATGTATCCTTTGAATTTCTGGAAGTCTGTTCTGGTGCCCCTGAAGTAATCACATCCGGAAAAGTTTCATCTGCTGGTGGTCAGCCACAATTCAAGAAGAGGCTTATGTAATCTTATTTTAGGATGGCAGAGTTTCCACAAAGCAAATTTCAGAAAATGTCCCAAAAGGCAGCTTAGCAAGAGCCAACAGCAGCAAGTCTATACAGCAATCAGCAAAGAAAGCACAAGCTGTCGGGTAGAATTGCTTTGAAAAGCTCTTTACTTGTTGAATCGAGACACTTGAAATGTTTTATTTTGTTTTGTTTCTTCATAGTAAACCCTTTCTCTTAGCTACTGGTATTTAGTTCTGATAAGAAATGCCTTGGTATGGGATCAGCAGTCGGCATAATGGCTATATCACTGGCCTCCCATGAGGTCCACCATGGTTCGAGTCCCGGACCCGGTGGCTTAAGCTCACACCGGAAACATGTGCGTGCATGCCCAAGATCCTGAGAGGAGAATGGTGGAAAAGGGATTGCAGCATGACCATCCCCCCTGGGGGGGGTAATCTGTTGCTTTCTGTCTCTCTGTCTCTCTATCTTTCTGGAGAGCACATGTGCCCTATAGCAAAAATCTCTCCAAAAAAATTAAAAAAAAAAAAGAAATTCCTTGGTAGACTGCTCTTTCAGTATTTTTTGAGATAGTGTAATTGCAAAAGCTACTTAATTAAACTACATTTGGATATTGAGAAGAGAGTTATCTGATTTCAATATGATCATATAATTTTAAAAGAATATACCAATATATGTGATTCTCATAGTTAGTTTATTATGCCATTATTAATCTAAATCTATGAAATGAAAACTGAAAATAAAAAATAAAAATGTAACTGAGATAAATTATATATATATATATATATGGGATGTACATATATATATAAGATTAACACTTCTAAATAAATAATAACATTATTTCAATTTTTCTGCATACAATTTTCTATACAATACATAATTATTAATTTATGACAATATAGTATAATTCTTTTTATTTTTTTTTTTTTGGTATCAAGCAAGTGAGCTCATGTGAGAGAGAACAAGAAAGAAAAAGAAAGTAATGAATCACCTCCTAAACTGTAATCACTTCTCCACTCTCCTCTAGGGATTTTGGGCACTTGCCCACATGCATGATTTTCAAGTGATTTTCAAGCCACTGGTCCAAGACTCAAACCACACAATCAGTCATATGGGATCCAGTTGTCTTAACCTCATGCTATCTGCTGGCCACCTACTTTTATATTACAAAATTTATTGACAATGTTCACCCTTACCAAATTGTGAAATAAAGTTATTATTGTTTTTCTTTGTTTGTCTGTTTGTTTTAATGGCAATGCATGTATGACAGAGAGAGAGAGAGAGCACCCTGGACAGGGTCTCATCATGGTGAGATTCCTTTGCACCAGCCCTCTAACTCCTAAGGATCTGAGTGCCTGAAAGTTCTGAGCGTGTTTTTCAGGTTGAATGGAGGATGTAAACCTGTGTCAGCTAATTAACTTCCAGCACTGCAATCCAGTACACTACAAGCCATACCTCCTGGCTGAGTCTTCTCTTTAATATTTAATGCATTCTGTGGATACACTTGGAAAATTGAGTGAAACTATTTTACAGTAGTTGGTAATGGACAATACCTTTAGTTCTTATTAAATGATAACAAGATCGCATCATTATATTGATATGTGTATGTACACTAATATGTAATTTTCTAGTTTTACAATTTTTACCTGTCCAATGATGTATTGTGTTAGTCAGAAATTTTATGATATAATTTTTCAGTGTTTTGAATTCTAGAGTAAAACATTTTAGCCAGCGTTAATAAATGAAGAAATGCCATTTGAGTGTCACTGCAATGTGGCTGTGATGTCACGACAAGAGTCATTATTTATTTTTTTTACTGCTCAGAGTACTCTAACATATGAGGCTTTAGATTAACTTCATAATTTTAACAGACTTTGAACATAAATACATTTTAATAATTTTTCCTGCTTTAAGTATTTGGCAAAAGTATTTTCATTCATTAAAAAAAGATTTATGTTCTCAGAAGTAGGAGAATTTTGTTTAAATAGCCAAGATCTCTTTTTTTCCATGTGGAATCATATGGGTCCAGTGAAAGGTGGAATCAACATGTGAGTATTAGATGGGTGGGAAGGATAAATGACTAATCAACAATAGAGTTGAAAATGACAGGAAATAATAGTATGATTTACAAGTATATTAAATGCAGTTATCCTGCTTGGAATACAAAAAAAAAAAAAAAAACAATCCCTTGTATCTTCATTTGAATATCAATGCTATGTCACTGAATGCTTGAGCAAGTTTCAGCACATTTTAGGGTTTTGGTGCCTTTCAGTAATGAAGCAATAACATTTTCTCAAGATGCTAGTATATTCTGTTGAATAACACAGACAGATACTAGCTTGCTGCACTTTCAGAAAAATCTATTGCACAGGCAGATATAGCACTATTGCTATATCTTGGTCTTGAATTTGCAATGGTATTTTAATTGTACAAGTTGAGGAAATGCAAAGATATAATTATGAGAGTATGTATGATATGTGTGTGTCGAGAGAGAGAGTGAAAGAGTAAATGTGGAAGAGTTTAAAACACCAAACCATTCAGGAAACTGCAATATTTTGTAACATGATATGCAAGCTTGAAAATAATCACCATGACTATGTTGATTAAATATACTAATGGAATCCTATTGTTTTAAATTTAATCTGGGATTCCTAACATAAAGAAAACATCCTTGTATAGCATTTTTTAAAAATTTCAGAAATGGATTTTGAAAAAAAATCCTATTTTGTGGTTTTGGAGGAATCATAAATCATTCTTGGTTCTCTCAGGGTTTTGATATAATTTGTCCCTTCTAAATCACTACAGACCACAAGTCCTCATTCATAGGCCAAAAGCCTACACACTCAACAATGATTCAGTGGTTTATTTAAACTCAGATTTCTCCCATAGAATGCCTTAGTCCTAGTAAGTCCACACTTCCTGCAACCTCCTGCAGTTCCATAAGTAGGCAACCAATTGCACTAAGTCCTATCTAGACCCTTATAGGCATCAGAAAGCTAAACTCAGGAATTATTTCACTGCCGGAAATGGGGTGAAATCATACTCTTCACCTTGTGAAATTTTAAAATCTTACAGAAGGAATAAGAAATGTAAAATATGGAGTAAAGAAGGTGTTTCTGAGCAGACATGTAAATATGTAAACTAACCACCACATCAAACAGATTTTCCATTTCTGTAAAAACTAACATTGAGATTTTGATAAAAACTGCATTGAACCTGTACATCCACTTGAATCATATGATTATTTTAACAATATTACTTAGTAATCTTCAGTGTTCAAGCCTTTTATGTCAGTAGATAAGGTTTTCTAAGTTATCCTAAGTATTCAAATTTTTGATGCTATTATAAATGGGATTATTTTCTAACTTACGTTTGTAATAGTTCACTGTTAGTGTAGACGTGTATTTGACTTTTGTATGTTGATTTTGTATCTTGCAATTTTACTGAATTCATTATTAATTCCAAGAGTTTGTGTGTGTGTGCATGTAGTCTTTAAGGATTATTTTTATACAAAATCATATTCGTCTCCAATTAATATAGTATCAAAAAAGACTTCAAGGGACCAGCAGGTGGTATGGTGGTTAAGATGCTGGACACTCCCACATGGCCGACCGTGGTTCGAGTACCAGACCTGGTGGTTTGCTTTCTCACTTTCCCCCTCTCTCTCTGTGTATCTCTTTCTGGTCAAATTAAAATAAATGGATGAATAAATAAAATAAAATAAATAATAAAAAAAGACTTCAAATTATTAAAACAATCTAGTGAGAATGAAGCTTAAGGTATCATATTTTCTGATTTCATAATATATCACAAAGCTAGAGTAATTAAAACAGCATGGTGCTGGTATAAACAGGAATATGTATCAACTAAACAGATTAAAGACCCTAGAAAATAACCCAAGCATATACAGTCAATTCATCTTCCACAAAGTTGGCAAAAATACATAATCGGGAAAGTACAATCTCTTCAACAAATCCAGGTAGGAAAACATTTTGACATGAAGTAAAATTTAATCCTTGTCTTGCATCATACTTAAATATCATCTTAAAATGGGTTAAATACTTATATATAAGACCATAAACTATAAAACTCCTAGAAGAATATGTAGGGGGAAGATTCATGATATTGGTTTTGGAATGATTCTATGACTATAACACTAGAAAAACAGTTAATAAAACCAAAAGTAGACGAGTTAAACTACATCAAACTAAAATCTACAATGCAAAGGAAATAATCTTTAGAATAAGTAGACAACTTATGGGATGGAATAAAATATTTGCAACCTATAACTCTGATGAAGTTAATTTGCAGAGCATAGGGTTAATTTCTGAAATATGTAAGGTAGTTCTACAATTTACTAATGTATTTAAAAATAAACTAAAAACCTGACTAGACATTCTGCAAAGAATACATAAAAATGGCCAACAAATACATATAAAGTTGCTTAGCTTCATTACTAATCAGAAAAATTCAAATCAAAACTGCCATAAGATATCACATCAAAGCTATTAGAATAGCTACTATGAAAAAAAGCAAAAGTTTGAAGAGGATGTAGAAAAGTTAAAATCTCTTGTACTATTGATGGAACTCCAAAAGGCACAGCTATTATAGAAAACAGTTTTGAGATTTCTTTAAAAAGTAAAGATAGAAGTATCATATGGTTCAGTAATTTCTCTTCTAGATAGTTATGCAAAAGTATTGAAATTAAGATCTCAAAGACATATATTAGCATTCTAATGCTTATTGCAGCATTATTCATAGTAGCCAAGATGTATAAACAACACAAATTTTTTATTCATTGAAGGATAAAAAATATATGATATGTGTATATAATGATCGAATATTAATTATCTTTAAAAAATAAGGACATTTTGCAATATGCAATAACATGGATGAACCGCTAACACATTATACTAAGTGAAATAAGCCAGTCACAAAAGCACAAATACTGCAACATATTACTTATAAGAGGTATCTAAAGAAGTCAAACTCATAGACGTAGAGAAGAGACTACTGGTTTCCAGGAGCTGGAGGAAGAGGAAAATAGGAGTGCTAATAAACGGGTATAAAATCCAAAGTATGCAAGGTTAGTAAGTCTTATAGATATGTTTTCCTATATAGCTCATGTAGCTAACAACATTTTATTGTACACTTAAAATGTAAGAAAGGGTCGGCAGGTGGCCTGGTGGTCAAGTCACTGGATTTCCACATGGCCATCCACAATTCAAGTACTGGGCCTGGTGACTTAATTTCTGACTTTCCTTCTCTCTTTCTCTCTCTGTTTCTCTCTGGTGAGTGCATGTGCCCCATTGCAAATGTGAAAAGTAATGACAGGACCAGCAGTTAGCGTAATGGCTATGTCACTGGACTCCCATGTAGTCAACCACAGTTCGAGTCTCAGACCCGGTGGCTTAAACTCATGCCAGGTGCATGTGCATGTATGCCCAAGATCCCGAGAGGAGAATGGAGGAGAAGGGATTACGGCATGGCCATCCCCCTGGGGAGTGATTTCTCGCTTTCTGTCTCTGTCTCTCTCTCTCTTTCTGGCAAGAGCATACACCTTATAGCAAAAACCTCTCCATTTAAAAAAAAAAAAAAAAAAAGAGGGGCCAGTAGGTGGTATGGTGGTTAAGGCACTGGACACTCCCACATAGCCAACCACAGTTCAAGTCCCAGACCTGGTGGCTTGCTTTCTCACTTCTCTCTAACTTTCTCTCTCTCTCTGACTGATCAAACTGGAAAATAATAATATATAAAGCTAAATAAAATACTTCTTTAAAAAAAAGAAAGATAAGTAATGACAGTAAGTGAAATTAAATAAAGAATTCTTTTTAAAAAGATTTATTTTAATCTTATGTATTATTATTATTATTTATTTGAACAGAAAGGAAAAGTTAGATGGCAAACCACCAGGTCTGGGACTCAAACTGCTGTTAGCCATGTGGGAGTCCATTGCCTTAACTACCATTCCCCAAGCCAGCCCTAAATAAACAAGTCTTAAAAAAAAAAAAAAAAAAGTGTCTATCTAATGTTAAGTTTTTTTTCTGCTACAATAAAATTAAATTAAATGACAAATTAGATTCTCCTGAAAATCTATATTTGATACACCACTTGATGTTTTATAAACTTCTTAATAAAGATACATTTTATGGAGCAAACATCCTTAAAAACACTTATAATGTTACTTTGGAATACATAAATGTATACAGAAGTAGTGAGAAAAGAAAAATAATCTACCATATGTCATCAGCAGTTTTAGCCATGATTATGCAACAATCTTTTTTTTATTAATAATCTACCTAATAATTCCCCTTCCCAGGAACATTGGAAACAAGGACATGATATCATATAACTATAAGTACTTCAGCATATGTCGCTAAAAGATAAAATTTATTTATTTTAAATAATACCAAATCATTAAAAAAATGATATTATCCCTATAGTAAATAAATTTCCATTCAGATTTGGCAGGCCCTCAATTATCCTAAAAAAAAGTTTTGTTTATTATTATGATTAGTTCATTATGTCTAACAGTTTTTAGCAATATTTTCTATTTCTCTTTTTCTCTTACTTTAAGTTAAATCACAAATGTTATGGTCCATTCTACTTCATAGTTCAGTATACATTTTCTTAAAGATCAAACATAATTGCATAAAAACAATTTTAAAATTGTTAACATTGAGAGAATACTATTATGTAATATACCAACACTCAAGTATCACCAACAGTCTCCTCTTTACAGGAGTACGAAAATTTTGGTCAGGATCCAATTCATTATGACGTAGCATTTGGTGCCATGACTTTTAGTCTGCTTTAATCTGGAATATGTTTTATTTATCTATCATAAATTTGACATTTAAAAGAGTATAGGCAAACTTTACTTCAGTTTTTAAATTTATTTTTGTAAAAACAAGGAGCATTAAAAATAGATTGCCTGATATTTACTCATGAATAGAAAAAGATTATGTATTCTTAGTACAAATATGCATGGATGATGTTCTATCCTTAATGTATTATCATGGCAAGCATATAATTTTTGGATTTTCCTATGGCTGATGGTGTTAACTTTGATCACTAAGTTAATACAGTCTTCCATTCTCTTCTCTACCACTTGTAGCATTCCTTTTTATAATTCGTATTTTTAGTCAGTAAGGAATTGTGGGTAATTCAGACTAATGGAACGTGCTGTTCCAGATCAAACCTTCTCAACTAATTTTTGCACTAATGATGCATATGAATCAACTACTACTATGATAAGTATAAATTAGCAATTTTTAAACTACTTTTAGGATGGATTTAAGGATATTGATAATATTTTTGACATGTTGGCTAAGTTCTACCTTATGGAAGAGTTTTATTTCTTCCACAACTATTTATTAATGTACTGTTTATTTATGTGTGAATGCAAGTATTTTTATTTTCATCAGTCTACTAAAGCATCACTTTTTCATTAAGTTTATTAACATATTTCTTCCACGAGAGTCAGAGAGGATCAAAAAGAGAAAGAGAGACAGAAACAGTTTCTCTTCTATAAAGTCTTCACACTGTGACCCATCCTGAACTTCAGCTGACATGGATCATGCATGTGCACCCATCACATACAGGAAGGCCCAGGACACTAACACATGACTTTCTCATGTGGGTCCAGGGCCTTCTATATCCATATCTATATCTACATATCTGTATCATCTCTGTTAATAGCTGCATCTATATCTGCATCTTATTAACCATGAATTGATTCCAATCCAATTTTTTTTCTGTTTGAAACAAACATCTTGATATACTTCATTATTAGCTGCTTTAAATACACAAGAACTGATACCAAAACTTCCAATCACACTGCTTAAAAAACAAACAAAAAACCCCACAAAACCCCAGAAATTAGAGTTTAATGTTTGCTTTTAATTTTCTTTTTTCTTTGTTCAAAATACTTCATCCAGAAGTTATTTAGATTATTGAAATCCATTACTTTTCACCTTCTTGAGAACTTTCTTTCTGTAATTATTCCTTTTTACTTGCATCATGATTTTTACCTTCCTACATTTTCATTTCTGTCAACATACACAGATATTTTATTCTTGCTCATTTTAAAAACTAAAACTAAAGAATTTTGTTTGACCTTTCTGTTTATGTATCTGCTCTCTTTATAGTAAAACTTCTTGAAGGTTTCCATTATGTCCCATCGATTTGACTTCTTTTTCATTCATTTTTTTTCCTCAATTCTCTTCATTTGGGCTACACATGCAACCATACAGCTGAGCTAGATGTTGTTGAGGCCACCAGTTATTAATTGGCATGCCTTAAATTAGTTTTCCACTTGAAGTATTTCTCTATACTTTCTTGACTACACTTATCTTGTTTCCTTGCATCTCATTGTATGCTTTTTTTTTTTTTTTTTTTTCTTTTTTCAGAAATATTTTTACTATAAGGCACATCCATTCACTGGAGATACAGAAACAGAGATGCAGAAATCAAGAAATCACCTCCCCTCCCCCTGGGGAATGGGCATGGCACAATCTCTTTTCCTCCATTCTCCTCTCAGGATTTAGGACATGCACACACACACACACACCCAAAGTGAGTGTTAAGCCACCAGGTCCAGGATTCGAACTGTTGTCTCCCACACTCACTGTGAGAGCCCTGTGGTGTAACCATATATGCCATCATGATCCATCTGGTACATCCCTCATTGTACTTTTTCTTAATGTGTTTAACCCAACTGCTCTATTTTATCCATAACACTTAATTTAGAAATGTCCTTTTTCTGTTCTGCTGAGAATTCCTCCTCCTGGTGACGCCATTCAGTTCCAAGACTTAAAATAAGTGATACAAGACTCAAATTCATATCACTATCTATTTCCTCTCCCATTAAGCCTGAGTCATATATATCTATAATCTACTTGCATCTTCACCTTGCATGTCTAATGAACACCTTAAACTATGCAGTTCTGGAGAAAACTATTCCCTCTCCACACACACAATCCAAGTTTCTCCACCTCAGTAAATTGCCAGCCATCCATTATTTTCTCAGACATAAATTTAGTAAACCTAGGAGTTTTTTTAATCACCTTCTCTCATCTCTTACATACAATCTATCACAAAGTCTGGATGATTACAACTGTGGAATACATTCCAATTGAACCACTGATCACTGCTAGAATCCTAGCTAAAGCCGCAGATTTAGCTTATCTCCTCTACTGCAACGCCCTTTTAACAGAACTTTCAGTCACTGCCTCCTTGACATTCTATCATTAACAAAGCAGGAGTGTTTTAGTATAAATCATATCATATCATCTCAACTTAACATCTTTCCATTTTTCTCCCAAACCTAAATAAAAAAGAACTTTCATTCCATGAACTTTAAGTTGCCACTTGACTTGTTTTCTGCCTCCAATGAGACCTCATTCCACCAACTTATACCTCCCCAGTTATCAAGCTTTTCCACTTGTCACCAAGTGATAAGTGAGTTCAATTTAAGTGGAATGGGTGGAAAATCCCATTTGAGCTTCAAAAGCAAGAGAAACGAGAATTCAGCCCTTAGATATTGAGTGATTACATTACCATTGCATTTTAAAATTTGAATTTTGTTGTTTTGTTTTCACTTACATTTAATCATTGAATATCTTTACAGTGTACAACACCATTTTTCTCAGTATAAATATGGTGCATATTATTCAAGTTAAAAGTTTTCATTACATTTTTATTCTTGTGCTAAATTAAGTTTTAGTAAAGGAGGAAAGAGTGCATTTAGCCCTCCAAACCTTTAAAAGCTCTAAAAAACAAATAATAGAAACATCCATAGGGATTTAATTGTGATTGTATGATTTACATTAATTTCAAAGTAAATAACATCCTTATATTATTGACTTGTGATAAGTATGTAGTGTATCTTTCCTAATATTAAAGCCTTCTTTTAGTTACTCTGGTTCTGATTCAGTTACATTGCAATATTGCAGTTCAGAAATAAGTGCTTACTATGAGCAGGAATTACGTTAAATGGTTATTAATTATCTCATGTTTTTATATATATTTCTTTAATTTTATTGTTAAATTGAAAACCTTAGTCATTTTTCTTTAAAAAATTATTTTTATTTAATTTCATTCATCCATTTATTTATTTATTTTAATTTGACCAGAGTGAGATAGAGAGAGAGAGAGAGAGGTAAAGTGAGAAAGCAAGCCGCCAGGTCAGGGTCTTGAACTATGGTTGGCCACATGGGAGTGCCCTTAACCACTACGCCACCTGCCGACCCCTCCCTAGTCATTTTATAGTGGTCTAATTAATAGGATCACAGGATTGTTTCTTATGTTTTTATCCTTTGACCTTTATATTTCTCCAACATAGAGTTTATGTAAGTTTTCATTTAGCCCATACTTTAAATATTCAACTTTATTCAAATTAGATTTATTATCAAAAATTCTGATGGATCTCATTTTGATCATTTTATGCTTGTTTTCAGCTGAAATGCTTACTTGAGATTTTCTCAGTATTGTATATTTTTCCAGGTGGTTTGTGTTTGATGTCTTTCTTCAAAAAAATGGAGAGCAAAATAATCACTCCTTCACTGCAAATTTCCAGTTTTTCTTGGATAATATATGTGTAGTATAATTGCATTCAAATGATATATGTTTATTGGATTATTAAATATGCTTTTTGTAACCTTACAAATGGCAACTAAATATTCCTATTTTTAAGTGTGTTAATGTTCACCCAAAAACATTAAATGCTATAATTTTTCTTCCTTTGTACTATTTTGCTTCTTATTTTAGTGAATTGTGGACATTCTTCCATACATTCTTTGTATGTAAAATGTATTTGTAACCATTTCCCCTTCAAATTAATGGGATCAGTTGGTTTGGCAAGAAATTCCTCCACATTTTTCAACACTTTATTACTCTCTTAGGAATAACTATATGTGAATTCTTGATTTTGCCTATAGATTTTTACCAACCTACCTGTATATTGTTGCTTAAATATTTTTTCCACTGGTACTTAGCAAAATTTCAACTTATTCCGTTGCAATACTAATTAAGATCAGTTCATCATCCTATGTCCAATCCTGCTTCTCTATAGTGACGTTAATCAACTTCTAAGATAGGTTGGAAGCATGCTTAAACCCACTTCATTTCCTAGTAATTGACCCTTCAGTTATTCTTTTTTTTTTTAAGTTTAAATTAAAATTATTTTAGATATCTATACTATGGCTATTCTGTTTGTTACAAACCTACAAACAATTATCATAAAATATGCTATGTACAAACACATCAAACTGACTGCTTAATTGAAATTAAGAGGTTAATTTTTTCTTTAAAAAAAAAAAGACAGGGAACCAGCAGTTAGCGTAATGGCTATGTCCCTGGACTCCCACGTAGTTGACCACGATTCGCGTCCTGGATCCGGTGGCTTGAAACTCACGCCGGGCGCATGTACCATGTGCATGCCCAAGATCCCAAGAGGAGAATGGAGGAGAAGGGATTGCAGCATGACCATCCCCCCTGGGGGGTGATTTCTTGCTTTCTGTCTCTATGTCTCTCTCTGTCTGGCGAGCGCACGCGCCCTATAACGAAAACCTCTCCAAAAAAAGAAAAAAAAAGACAAAAGAAAAAGTGTTAGAAAAAATAGTCACATGAGTTGTTTCTTTAAAAAAAAAAATCACTTTTCTAGCTTACAGGGTTATAATCTTAGTTTACCTGAAATGTTTAGTTGGTGTTAGAGTAAGCATGCCTTATTTTCTTTATATTCCTATTTCTCTGAAATTTGATGTCAAAGTTTATTTATAGTCTTTATTGCTTCTTGGTCCATTATAAAGTTGTTTCCTTTTGCTTCACCATTATAGAAAAAATAACTACCTATCTCTACAGCTATTTCTTTTTAGTTTGCCATAACAGAGACACACTTTCTTCAGGGAGTATTGTGAGAAGCAGAAATATAATAAAAATCACACCAACAAGCTCTCAAATGTGTGATATCTCTAGATTGCCTATGATCAATCATTTAGAGCCTGAAGAAATTACCTCAAAGAAGAAAAATTTGCATATAAATACAGGGGTCTTTACAAAGTAGTTTTTTTGGTGGTGGTGTTCCCTGACAAAATTGAAAACAGGTGATATTCATGGATAAGACAGCATCATATCTAAAGCATCATAGTCTAGAAAAGAGTTAAACTTTCTTGGAATATGAGTGTGCCGAAAAAAAAAAAGAGTACAAGTTACTGAATCTGTGCCAAGCAAATATTTGAACATTTTGAACTTCCTTTTTATATTTAATGCATAGTCATAAATAAGGGATATATTATGAAACTCTTAATCAAGTAGGCTAATGGGGATAAAATCCAATCAATCAATAAATATTTGTACCGAACTTTATTTGTTGTTTTTGTTTCTGCTAGAGGGCATGTGTGCTCACTGGAAAGAGACAAGAAACTGAAAGGGAAGAATAGTCACACCATCTCTTTCTCTTCCACCTTTCTTTCCTTTTTGGGGAACACATGTGCATGTGCTCGGTGTGTTTCTCAAAATGCCAGGCCCAGGATCTAAACCACTTGATGGGCCACCTGAAATCCTGCTTCCTTAACCACCAGGTCACAGATCCCAGCACTGGTTTAAAACTTTCATCTTAACTAGGTAAAGACTGGATCCAAGCACTTTTTGGGACATTTCAGATTTGGGTACAACATAGATATTCAATAAAGATCTAGCTGAATTAATAACAGGAAACACTGAACTGTAAACTTATATAAATTTTAGATAATTTCCAGTTTCTCCAACTAATGATAAAAGATTTCATGTTCAGAATTTTAGAGAATTGAAGAAGAAACAATCTAAAAGAAAGCATAATAATTTTACATTGATTAAAGACTGGTGGAAAAGAGTTCATTTTTATGAATCTTATGGCCTGTTACATCTGATAGGGTATGCTTTAAATGTCTGTTTACTGACCACTTTAGAAAATCATACCTTACAAAGAGATGTTGTAAGGAAGTGACTTGTTACTAAGGCATTAATTGCATAACTGCAAGATTTTCCTTTATTTTTAGATAAGATAAATAAAATTGATTGACAATTCAACATTTTTTTTGTTTTCCTTTTTTTTAAGGTTTTTGTCATAGGGTTTGTACAATCACCAGAAAGATAAAGAGACAGTGAGAGGGAAAATGAGAACTCACTCTCCAGGGTGATGGCTACACAGGAATCCCTTCTCCCCTGTTCTGCTTCTGGGATTTTAGACATGTGTTCACACGTGCCCTGCATGATTTTCAAGCCATCAGGTCTGGGACTTAAGCCACAGTCACCCATGTGGGAGTCCAATGCCTTGACCACCATGTCACCTACTGGCCCCAACAATTCAATATTTTTGAGAATGTAATAAACAAACTTACCTAATGAACATACAAAGAACCTGAGTTTTATATAACATCTTTCACACATATGGAACCATTTGAGTACTTTGATTCTTAAGAATAGTCTTAATGAATGTAAAATATGTATTAGCCTTGCTAAAAAATAATATTTTTGAAGCAGTATATTTAAAAATCATTTTAGGGGGGTGGCCAGTAGGTGGCGTGGTGGTTAAGGCACTGGATCCCACATAGCTGACTCTGTGGTTCAAGTCCTAGATCTGGTGGCTTGAAAAACATACTGGCACATGTGTGTGCATGCCCAAAATCCTGAGGAGAATGGAGAGGGGTTGTGGTGTGGCCATCCCCCTTGAAGGGATGATTTCACTTGCCCTCTGTCTCTCTCCAGCAAGTGGGCATACCCTATGGCAAAAGAGAGAGAGAGAGAAAAAAAAGAGAGAGAGAGAGAGGAAAGAAAGAAAGAAAGAAAGAAAGAAAGAAAGAAAGAAAGAAAGAGAGAAAGAGAAATGAAAAATCTAAACAAAGAGTCCTGTTTCAATTTTTTTTAAATTTTATAATTTATTATTTTTATTTAATTATTGTATGTCTCTTTGGTATATAATACAAAGTATGCATACAGTGTGTTATAGCCAAATAAAGGATGTTATCATATTCCTCATCTTCAATAAAAATCATTACATTACGGTGTGCACCTTCAATATTCATTCTACTAAGTTATCCTGATAAATGTATATATGTATGATTGGTTTAAAGTAGCTATTTTGTATTCTTTTCAATTCTCAGATACTGTCGATGGCAGCTAATCCTTTTAAAAGAATGCAAAGGAAAAACATAGCTGAATGAGTGTTAGTAAGAATTCTGCCAAACATGCCACATCTAATTCTTCCAAAATAACATTGCAAAGAGTGAATTCAGTATTGCAGAAATAGGGTCATCATTGTTCCTCCTTTTCATACTTACATTATGATATCATCCCAACAAAGAAATCACCACCAGGCCACAAAACGAGACAAGAGAGCTGCTGATTCAAGTTCACAACAAGTGCATGTTTCCATCACCAGCTGAGACTGATCCCAGAATTCACTTTATTTTTCTCCTTTTCTTTTTTTAAATCTTTTTTTTTCATTAATTCATTGTATATCATTACAGCATACAGAATGAATTTTCCCATTCAGAATTCACTGTAGATTGGCTAAATCAAAGATATTACCATACATACTATTGTCAACGGATAATTTTCCATTTTGTGTTCCTTAATTGTTTTGCTTCTTTCTTTTTTTCTCCTTGATTCCCTCCTTCTCACCCTCTGCCATTTCTCACCCTCCTCTCACTCTGACTCTGGTATCCTCTGCTACTCCTTTCTACTATCCAGTATTTCAGTTTCTGCCATAGAGTGCAGGCATTTGCTATATATTAAGTGGGGAGAAAACATTGGCATTAGGTGGTGTGGAGATTAAGGGGCTAGATATCACATGGCCAACAGTGCAGTTGGAGTCCTAGACTCGGGGACTTAAACAAATACACTGGGCATGTAAGCATATGTGCCAAAAAAATTCTAAGAGGAGAATGGAAGAGAAGGAATTGCAGTTTGGTCATCTCTCCAAAGAGTGGTTTCTCACTTTCTAACTGATGATCTCTGTCTATCTTTGGCAATGCATACATCTGTACCAAAATCAAAAATAAATAAACAAATAAAAGCCAAAAAAGAAATTACAAAGTGCCATTGTGTTATGACTTTCCATGTCAGACATATAAATTAGAAGAGTTATTATTATAGAATCTCTATCCTAACTTTGACATCATCCATTCAGCAAAATAGCATTTATCAAGGAATGCTCTCTTTCAGATTATCACTACTTTTTACAAGAAAGAGTTAATAATTTCAAACTTTATTGTCTAAATTTTTATACAATAAAAATTGCTTGGTTTTAGTAGATAAATAATTCATCTGAAAATAAAAATTGTGAAAGTTACTTAAATAAAAAGCATCTGCTGAAATTTCTAACAGTTCATAGAAAGATAGAATTAAAGTATAAACTTACTTTCATTAAACAATATTTAAATCTATGTAGAGTTTTCTTGTAATATGCATTTTCCAAGAACTTGATGGAGTCCTCGCATAGCTTACTACAAAAATATCTCTAAATCTCCAAAACAACTGTTTGATAGCAACAAACATCAATCAAGCAATGTTGCCAAATAGTACCTGCCTGCCAACATGGCTGCTGTGCCCACTAAATTTTCTGGTTTAAAATGAGTTCTAACACTCATTTAAAACAACTTCTGTGATAAGTCAAAATCCTATAATTTTCATAAATTGTTTTACATATTACTTCATTTAAAACTGGTATTTTGTAAACATTCTTGAACAAATAACTGAAAAGAGTAAATAAGTAAGTTGAGCATTCTTTACATTGATTTTCATCTTTCAATGCCTATGTCAGATTTCATAGAGAAAAATGCCAAGTTATTATCTGGATTGAATACATAAATTTAAGTGAATGCTTTTTTAACTTAATAAAATAAGCTCATATCATTTTGGTAAGATGTATCAGAAGCTAACATGCATTAACCCACTAATGGAATGAAGGCTGTAGCATTACAGAAATAATTTGTGCAATATTACATTGGACTGATGAAGTGAACTAGAATCATTCAGGAATTAGACATGATCAATAACAATGAAATGCATATCTCTAAAAAGAAAGATGCACACAGGATTGTGGAAGTTTCACTTATAGTAGCCATAACAACAAACAACTGGAACATCTACCAACAGAAGTATTAAAAAGAAGCGTTGTTGCACCCATACAATATATTACTACTCAGCAGTAAAAATCAATCAACTACAGGTAACACACATCAATATTGATTCATTTTTAAACATCATGCTGACTAAAAGAAGCAAAGCACTGAAATATTTATACTGCATGCCTTTATTTCAACTCTAGAATAGCCAACATTTTCTATACTGATAAAAATTAAAACAATGGTTTACTGTGAGAAGACGTGGAAATTACTCATAAGGAACACAACAGAATTTTTGATAATGATAAAAACTTTCTGAGTCTTGATTTGGTTGATAGTAAAATGGGAATATACACCTGTCAAAAGGCTTTGATCTTTACACTTCACATTCATGCATATCACTTTATGAAACTAGAAATACATATTAGAATCAACTGGAACTCTTGAACTAAAGGATGAATTATTGATATACACAATGACATGAATGGATCTCAAAATATTAAATTGAGTACAAGAAGCCAGACACAGAAGACTACAATTTTTAATCATCTATATGCGATAGTTTAAATAACATGTGAAACTAATCTATGGCAATAGAAATCAGAACACTAGGGTCAGCTCATGTATGGTGGTTAAGACAGCTGGATCCCAAATGGTCAACTGTTCAGTTTGAGTCCTGGACCCAGCAGCTTGAAAAACATGCCAGACATGTGTGCTTGAGTGCCCAAAACGCTGAGAGAAGAATGGAGGAGAAGAGATTTGCAGTGTGACCATCCTCCATGAGGGATGTTTCTCACTTTCTTTCTTTTTCTTTCTCTCTCTCTCCTTCCCCCTTTCTCTCTCTCTGGTGAATGCACATGATCTCTGTCAAATTTAAAAAAAGAGAGAGAGAAGAAAAGAATACTACAACAGTTTGTCAAGAGGTTAAAGAGATGGAAGGCGTCTCAGGGGAGAGGCTCACGCTGAGAGGACTCATGCAGTCCTGATTTCATGAGTATTTATATTTGACGAATTTGTCAGATTATACACTAAAATATATTCATTTCAGTCTATTTTGACTTTTTAAATTTTATCTTAAAATTGAATAATAATAAAATCAAGCTATATGTCACAGAAAAACATGTGGGATACTTTATAAAATGAGATCAATTTTCTCTTCCCCTTACACTCTAGAACGTAGGTGAATATAACAGGCACAAGAGAGTCAAGGAAAAAAGGAGAAAAAGAGGCAGTCATTCACCAGAAACAGTTAGAAGGAAATCCAAAAAACAAGTGTTCTGTAAAATCTCTATTTAATATTGTTTTGTTTTGTTATTATGATCATTGTTTCTTGGGTCAATGTATTTTATATATATATTAGATATACATAAATTTAATGCATATATATGTGTTAAGAAATGACCTTCTCTGTTCAAAAGAAATTTCAGAAGAAAACATCCAATGATTTGTTGCCTAGAATGTATCGTTTCTTTTTTTAAGGGGTTTTGGTCTTAGGGCACTTGTGCTCACCAGAGAGAGAGAAAGAGAGAGAGAGACAGTGAGAGGGAAAGTGAGAAATCACTCCTCTCATTGGAAGCACATAGCCATGCCACAATCCCTCCTCTTCTGTTCTCTTCCCAGGATCTTGAGCAAACATGCACATGCATCTGGCTTGATTTTCAAGCCACCAGGTCCGGGACTCCAACCATGGTCAACTATGTGGGAGTCCAGTGACATAACCACTATAGTTGGCCCCCATAGTGATCATTAAGTGCTACTGTTCTGCACAGCATAAACAATGCCACAGATCTCCACCTCAGTATGCATCATGAGAGAATGACACACTAGAGTTTTACCTTTGCCATGAGCTGCCAGTATATCTCAAAATATGGATATTTAATGTTTACTTGAATGATTTATTGAACTTCAAACATGTTCAAAAATATAGCAATACAAAGGGAAGATATGTACCCAGTTATACTATGGATCCTGGACCGACCAGTGCCTGGCCAAGCTAGCTGGGGGTCTAGGACCGAAGATGGCAGCCAAAGATGAGACACCGTTAAAAATGTTCTCTCAGGCCAGTCCCTGCTCTGGTGGTTAAGTCAGGGGATACTACATGGCTCACTGGGTGGCGCAGGTCCTGAACCTGGCATCTTGAGAAACACCCGAGACATGTATGTGTGCATGCCCAAAATCTTGAAAAGAGGGAGAGTTGGAGGAGAATGAATTGTGGCCTGACCGTTCCCTATGGGAGATGTTTTTCTCCTCTCTCTTTCTCTCTGTCTCTCTTTGGAGTAAATACATGACCTTTAATACCTTTCCCCGCAAAAGCAAAAAAATAAAGTTTGAAATGAAAAACCTTGAACTATAAAACTATTTGTAGAAATCATAAGGGAAACTCCAAGTCATTGAAATAGAAAATTTTTCTTAAATAATACCCCAAAAGCATTGGGCAACAGCTTATTTAACTTATTTTCTCATCTAATTCTCCCAGCATGAATACATTGTATATTCGTCCAAAGTTATTGCCATATATATTGTCATCAACGATAACATTCCATTTTTGTGTTGGTTAAATGTTTTCCTTCCCTCTAACACTGTCTCTACTATCCATATTTGCTCTGCCCACTTTTATATCTTTCAATTTGTTATATTCCCATAGAGTATAGATAGACGTTTGCTATATTCACCCACTTTGTATCAAATGTCAGAGTCTCATTGTTTTGTATGGCCAAGCAGTATTCCCTTAGTATATATGTGCCACATTTTATCTAATCCATTCATAAATGTCACTGATGGCTCTACTGAAATTCTCACATCAACATTCCCCTGACTTCAGTACAGACTATACCCCTGATGAACAGAAATCTCAACTGTTCTCTTCATGCAACATGATGATAGAAGACATAGAAGATGAAAGTGGTAACCATTTTCATCATGGGATAGAATTATTAGTTCTTAAACTCTGAGGAGTTAACTATAGACAATGCCCCCAAATTACAAAGGAAGTATACTGGAATTTATCTAATTCCGCTGGAGAACTACCTTGTCTTCCAATATGCAGTCGCCAAAATGAAGGTACTGTAGAACAACTGTGTCTTTAAAAGCATAACTCTTGTTGCTGTATATCTCAAAGTTTCTATAAAAAAAAGATTAGAAAGTATAAAGCATAGTTATAAGAAAAATAATCTAAGCAAAGTAATGATGGTACCAGCAGATGGCATAGGGGTTACATCGCTAGGCTCCCACATGGTTGACCATGATTTGAGTCCCAGACCTGATGACTTGCAACTCATGCCAGGCGCATATGCGTGAGTGTCCAAGATACCAGGAGAAAGCGATTTCTCACTTTCCCTCTCATTGACTCTCTCACCAGTGAGCACATATGACCTAAGGTAAAAAAATAAATAAAACAAAAAACTCTTAAAAAAAAAGTAATGATAATCAACAATAATCGTGCAATTAACTTAATTGCAAGGTTTTAATTCATTTGTCTGAATTTTCAATTAATAAAAAAAAGTAAATACTCAAAACAAAAGCTAAGTAAACAAAAATATCAGTGACTAGCACATTCTTGCCAAAAAATGGTGCTCTGAGCCCAGTTGCAGACATTGGTTTCCTAGGTCTTCTGAGGTTTATAAGCTATTCAATTCTCCAGCATGAAATGCACAATATTATGAGTGATGTAGAAGAGGAGTTAGGTCTAGGTCGGTGACCTGGGAAGGTACCATGGCTGCTTATGTGGGACAGGTTAGGGTCTGGTTGCAGGGTTTGCATGCCTGGTTGACACAAAGGTCTCAGGAAGAAAACGACATCAGCACAGTCACAAATTTACATGATGCACAGTCTTTAGAGTGTCTTTAGTTTAGGAAAACGCCAGGCACTCCAGGCACTGGCAATATTATTCTGGCCCTTGACAATATCTCTTCTTGTTCCTGTTATTATATCAAGTGAAATCTGGAAGTCTAAATATTGGATTTTTCCTTCACATAAAATTTCTAAATTTTCCATTGCAGGAAAAAAAATGAAGATAAACCTAGTATATCTTCAATAAACTTATTTATGCACGATTTACTAGAAACTCAAAAATACCATTCTTTGTAATCTCAAAAGTTGTATCAACTTTGTTTCCTTGGAAAGGAATTTAAGGCTCCAAAATTGATGGAACAGTTTGAGAGCAGCCTAAATATCACCTTGGAGATTTTAACACCATTGTCAGGGCAAGAAATGAGAAGTAGAGTGTTTAGTGAGGAGGGACGGTGGTGGCTTGTCAACCCAGAAAGTGCTTCTACTGTAATATCCCTCTTCAAGGTAGCATTTCCAAATGGGTTTTAGGGAAAAAAAAAAAAAAATCTTCGGGAGAATGTGCTACTTTGGTAAATAAAGGCTATTTTCAATCAAAATAGTCTCTGAGAAATGCTGTTTTTTCCCCTGCAAAGACATTTTGCTTTTATACCTTTGCCTATTTGCATTGATAGCTACAAGAAGAAAAATTGCAGCAAATTGAAACACCTAAATTTGGAGAGAAATTGCAAACATGTAGTGACATATCAAGTTACAACTTAGAAAAAGAAAAATGCTATTTTAATTGTTTACTATGGTTTTTCACATTAGACACTTTTGCTTTAATTTGAAGAATTCCAGAATAAATTCTCAACTTCAGATCCAATGTGTAAAAATGCAAAATACCTTTTCCCCAGTTAACAATTAGCTTTCTTTTTTTCTTTAAATGCCAGACAGAAAGAGAGAGAGAGAGAGAGAGAGAGAGAGAGAAGAGAGAGAGGAAACACCCTTAGTGGAACCACAGCCTTCTTTCTCCAGTTCTCCATTTCATCGGGAGTCTAGGCATGAATATGAGCCTAAGGAGTGTTTTTTCAAGTCAGAATGCCAAGATTTATTTCCTGCTTTATCATTAATTGTGTCTACTATCACAAATCAGCTTTTCTAAGTATCCTTTCTTCATCTTCTAACTGGCAGAGTGTGAGGATCAAATGAGGTATTGTATTTGCTGTACCTTTTCTAAAGTATGATGTGTTTCTTTATTGGGGATAAAGAATTACTATGGGGGAAGTAGTTCCACGCTGAAGTGCCTACAGCCTAGATGTTACAGTGGCACCTTAAATGTTACTATCATACTTCGAGTGCTTAAAGCTTTGAATATTACATAGTTTGGACTATTCTTCACTTCAAAAAATAGGCATGCTTTCCCTTAGCATTTTTTTGGAACTATGTAACTCTTCATATGTATTTTTTTGAGCCAGCAGTTGGCATGGAGGTTAAGGCGGTTAGATCTCATATGGCCGCAATCTGAGGCCCAGACCCAGTTTCTTGAAAATCATACCAGGTGTGTGTGCATGTGTCATAGTCTACTCAGCGAGAAATAAGAGGACATCCAGATATAGCCAAATTTATTGAAGTTTATTGATTAATCCAGTAGCATGGGGGGGGGGGGCGGGGAAGCTCATGTCTCTCAAAACCCCACAGCCACCGCACAGCCCCAAGTGAAAGGTGAGGAATGCCATAAAGGCAAAAATCACATTCTTTTCCGGGTTGATGTGACAATCACAAGAACAAAGAGCTGTGAGCTTGAAAGGGTAGGGGGTAGGGCTTTTCAGTGTAAAAGCAAAAGTGCTGGAAGCAGAACAAGCAGGTTAATCATTCCTAAGGGTATGCTCCATCTCTACCTATCATAATGGAATCTTCATGGTCTTCATGGCTCAGGGCAAGGGGTCTGGCTGATGATTACATCTCTAAGGAACATTATAGGGTAGTTAGGAGGAGTGGGATTTACAGACAATAGGAATGTTAATTACTCTGTTCTTAGGCACAAAGGAGAAGGCAAGTTTCCAGTCAGAGGAATCTAACAGTTTATAATGGAGGGCTTCTCCAAGATGAAGTCCAGCCTGCTTCACATGCTGCCCAAAATCCCAAGAAGAGAATAGAGGCAAAGGGATTGTGGTGTGGCCATCCACCCAGGAGAGTGATTTCTCTCTTTCCCTCTCTCCCTATATGTCTATCTCTCTCCCTGGAAAGCACACACACTGTATTGCAAGCTACAAAAACACAATGGAATTTTATTTTATATCTTTTGATAGCAACATGCACACACAGTAAGCATTGTTTTTCTCTTGTTTTCACCAGGAGAAAAACAGCAACGCAAGAATGAAAATTGGCTGCCAATACCTGCTCTCAGGGTTAGGACACCACAGAGAACACTGGGCATGTTGGCAACTAGAAAATGAGTGTGGCTCATGGCTATGTGGAAAAGTGAATCCAATGTAATCAAAGTTTTACATTTTTTAAAGAAGTCTCTGATCCAGAATTTTTGCAATTAAACCTAAATTTAAACATTCCTAAGCAGTTTTACACACACACACACACACACACACACACGTATGTAAGGAGCAACATTGTGAAGGAGAGGCAGCATCAAAGGTAAAAGCCAAGGTCAAAACTATAGCAATGACTTCACAGAGAGATAACAGTGACTTGGGCACTACAGTGACAGGAGTAAAGAAAGGAAGAAGCACGTCGATTTGAGAAATTTTCTTGCAGAAGCAGAACTGACTATTTAACCATAAGGGCAAAGAAACAAGGTTTAAAGAAATATGTCTGTAAATATTTGACCTGAGTAACTCGATAGATGGTGTTTCTTTTTGCCAACATGAGGAAAATAAAGTGAAATGAATTTAGAATGGTAGAAGACAAATATTTGTTTTGGCCTTCTTAAATTCTAAGTCCATATTTGTTGTATAATTACAGCTTTCAAATACATCTTTCTAGTAAATACCAAAATCGTACTTAACTGAGTCTCTACAACAGAACCCAAGAATAATTTCTGCCACTAGCTTGATGAGGACAAAATATCACTTAAAAGTATATAGGTGGCCTAGCCAATGGTGTGATGGTTAGGGCAACTGGATCCCACATGGATAATTGCACAGTTTGAGTCTTGGACCCAGGAGCCTGAAAACTCTGTCAGACACATGTGTGAATACCTAAAATCCTGAGACGAGAATAAGATAGTAGAGATTGCAGCATGGTTATCCCCCCGTGGAGGGGGTTGCTATCCTGTCCCTCCTTCTGTCTCTCTTAGGTGAGTGCACATGCTCTGAGCCTTGATTCCACATGGTTACAGAGCTCTGTGTACATTTTGGAGGCATCTTGGTTGTAAGCATGTTTAATGAGTCTACAGATAATTATATTTTTGGCATTGATTTGATCAGTCATAGCTATGTATGAGGCCATGTCATTCCCTGCCTGCCAAACTGAAGACTGAACTTAATGACCTGTTGAACAGTCTCTCTAGGAGCAAGATCAGAAGACACTGGGCCAGTGAAATGCTGCCTACTTTAAATAAGGAAAGTTTCGAAAGACATTGAGCTCAAAAGTGGTAATACTCTTAATTATAGCATCAGTATGAGATTAGCCATGAATGAAAATCAAGCAAAAGTTTTCCAGAAAAATGAGTGCCTAGCCTTACAATTGTAGTAAACCACCAGCAGGCTGTGCTAAGTTAAAATCAGAAGGGCAAGCTAAAAGCATAATAAAGGCTAGTCTGAACAGATTGGAAAATCACAAATTTAGTCTGAATCTGCTCTGGACTGATGCTATAAGAAAAAGGCATTTTGCACATCTTTTTATTTTTATGGCATCCAATCAAAAGGAGGGTCAATTTCACTGTCAATGGTTGTGGAGGAGAGCAGGGAAGACCAAGATTGCACAGAAGTGGTTTAGTCAGAGCATGTCCAGGTTTGCAAAGCCAAGACCTCTTCCAAGGGAACGGAAATAGAAAGTGGACTGTACACACAATATCAGGAACAAAACAAACTAGTGGCTCAGATTTCAGGGGTACAGGTTCAGTTCAGTATTTAAAATAACAGAAAATGACTACCTCAATATGGTATTTTAAAAATGGGGTGGGATTGACAGGTTGACATAAATTCTTATTGTTGTTGTATTAGATTAGGAAAGAAGTTTGATAGGTTGATTTTTTCTTTTATTTTTTATTTATTTATGTATTTATTTATTTATTTTTGCTATAGGATGCACACCAGAGGGAGACAGAGAGAGAGAAAAATATATTGAGAAATTATCCCCAGGGAATGGCTATGCTACAATCTCTTCTCCATTTCCTCTTGAGATTTTGGGTACATCCACACACCAGACATATTTTTCAAGCCGCTGGTCTGGGACAAAAACCAGATGACCATGTTTCCAGCACCTATGACCTCACCACCTGCTGGCTCCAATTTCTATTATTTCTCCAAACTCTGTATATCCATGGTATTAGTTGGTTTCACTTGGTTGGCTTATCTAATTTTACTGTATTTTATGGCTGCAATGAAAAAAATAACGAGTTGGAGTGTTTTCTCAAGAGCATCCACATTATTTTTGCTGTTCGTTTTTTGTTCGTTTATTTTTGTGTGTGTATGTGTTTGTGTTTTTATGGAAAATACTTTGTGTTCCTGTCCTGGAGTTTGTATGGTGACATTATGTTCATTCATTCATTTGACGTTCATTGAACATTATTGTTTCAGGGTATACGATAGAAACAAAAGATTTGTCTAGCTATTTTATAAAACAAAATAAAACAATATTGGAAATCAGAAGCTGAAAAAAATGGAACTATTGAGAGATAAAGGGTAAGGGTGCCACCATGGTATTTTTGAAAACATCAAGAACAGAAATCATCAGATATGTTTACTAATGCTCTCAGCTGCCCACAGCGTTAAAGCAGGGGGTTTACAAGAGGACTCACGGAGTCTGCAGGCAGTCTCCTTGGCTGTTTGTTAAGGTCCACGCTCTACCCACTTGCACTGCAGCAAACTGGATTTGCTTCCTTTTTCCTCTCCAACTTTCAGTAAATGTCTTTCTTTGCAAAACCTTAACTAGATCTAGTAGCAAGGGGGTTTAGGAAGTAATAGACACAGAAAAGCAGAAAAAATATTAGGATTATCATTAGATAGTTGACTTTTGAACAATGTGGAAATTAGGGATTCTAACCCAGTGTGCAGAGGAACATCAATATGTCATTTTATTTAGATAATAAATTTAGAAAATTATTTAGCTAATAAACTTAAAAACAAATCAATATAGAATTATATAAGGCAAAGATGAAGGCTATGAAAACAGCCCATAAGGTATGAGAGAGGGATGGGTTGGAAGAGGGATGCACTTTGGTTGCTAAAAGTGTAAATAGGGAGCCAGGTGGTGTGGTGGTTTAAGAGTGTGGACTCCCACATGGCTGTCCGCAGTTTGAGTCCCAGACCTGGCAGCTTGCTTTCTCACTTCCCTCTCTCTCTTTTACTTTGTCCCTCTCTGTTCAAATTTTGCCTGTCAACTTAATCATATTGAACTCCAACATGTACATGAGCCTGCAGTATATTCGTTTTAAATTGGAACAAAGAATGGGAAGGCACTGAAGATAAGGAATGTCACAAAACACTTCTGGACAATGTCATTATTTAAGACCATGCTGCATCATCAAAACTCTTTATAAAGTAAGGCCTTTTTAAACGTGTACTCATGAGGTTTATAAACGTGAGGCTTATCATGCATTGTATTTAATCATTAGAGAAAAGTATTTCTCTACAACATACCTTGTAATAACAAAATAAGATATTCCTTAGTACTTTTTTGTATTACATTTTTATTAGTACGTGGGAATTATTTTGACTATTTTGTCTAGTTTTGCCTTTCCCGAGCCCCAGCTGCCACAGAAACAGAGAAAGACATTCCCTTGTAATACTGTTTGTTCACGTGATTTGAGAGTAAGCACAATTGTTATGCAAAAACAGAATTGAAGTGGCCAGCAGGTAATGTGGTGATTAAGGTGCTGGACTCCCAAATAGCCAGCCACACTTAGAGTCCCAGACCTGGCAGCCTGAAAATCATGCGAGGCACATATGTACATGCCCAAAATCCCAGGAGGAGAAGGAATTACGGCATGGTCATCTCCCTCCCATACCTCCCCTCTCCCCACCTCCCAGCGAATGATTTTTCACTTTCCTTCTCTCTTTCTCTCTCTAACAAGCATATGTGCCCTATGGCAAAAACCTTAAAAAGAAAAAGGGGAACTTAATATCGTTATAGGCTGTATGGTGATGCAGAATTACAATGCTTCACTTTTTGAGATAATCCCACATGGGAATGTTCCTAGTTCAACTCTGGAGACCTTTCTGCATATACTGAGTACATATTTGCCTAAGATCCCAGGCTGGCTGAAGGCTGAGGGCAGATTGCAGTGCCAACCCTGGTAGCGTTGCACTCTCTCTCTGTCTCTGTCTCTCTACATGTCTTCCTCCATTTCCCTCTAGCTCATGTAAGAAATAAATGATTTTCAAACAAGAATATGATTTTGATGCCTTTCTTTTAAACTTATGTTTTAAGGGGAAAATGATATTTCTGGAACAAATATTCTCCTTTATAAAAAAATATTTCCCTTAGTGGACATTGTAAATTAATCTTGTAACTTATCCTATTTTATTTTTGCTTTGACCACAAGAAAGTACTGAATTAAATGTATGCCTCAATTTTAAAATCTGTGTCTGACTCACCTCTGACTCATATTCCCCAGGATAATATACTCCTGTACTATGATTTGTTTTAATGAATTTTCTATATTGAGTGAATTACAAGGGAACTGCCTTAAATTTTGTGTGGAATGAATCTGAGTAGTTATATTTCTGACATACTTAGACAGCTTAAAAACACAAACAACACAGCAATATAAATGACTTTGGAAAGAGCAGCGAAGGGTACTAATGGTAAGGGAAATAAAATGAAGTCAGAAATAAAGCACATTCTATAAGATCTTACACACTTAGAACTGGGCCACAAATTTGCTCTGAACTTTCTAGCAATCACTGCCAAGGGAAAACGATCCTCAGTTCCATGATTCATGGTGCCTACAGTCCAGGCAAGTTAGGAAAGGCTAACCTTTTTAGTTTCTAAGACACAAGTGATTCTTGTCCCTTGAGCTCCCATAAAGACTGCATATTGTGATGCACTTGTCGACGGAAAATAAATAACCAACTGTAAAATTAATAATTAATAATTAATAATTAATGCGGTTTATTTCCAAGTCAAATGTGAGTGACCTAGGCCGGAGAAGAGGCATACATGCCTTTTCTCGGGGTGATCATGTACAGAGGTTCCTTTTATTTGCTTTTGAGATTGACAGACAACATTTAGCGAAGAGATTTTCCATTGGTCTGGCCCAAAAAGGCGGGACATGTAGAAGCGGGGCCTTGTAGGTTATAGGTGGGTTCCACAATGTTTAGGTCTGTGATTGGAAGGGAAGATTGTGTCTTAGTTAAAGAAAGGCTTAATCTACATCTCCAGGAAAAGGGAAGTTCTGTGTCTTGGGAAGAAATAAACAAAAGAATACACTGTAATCAGTTGAAATATACATCTCAAAGATACTATGCCAGGAACAGGAGGTAGGAAGAATCCTGTCAATAGAAAATAAATGGTCTGTTAATGTTTGTGGGCATGACTTCCCCAGTCCCTTTTGGAAAATAGAAAAGGTAGTCAGACTTCTGTCCACACACTGAACACTATCAGCAAGAATACCCTTATAATAAAACAACTTCCTCAGTAATGCTTTAAAAGCACTATCCTTGTAACACATTTTAGCAAAGACAATTTTATGAGGGGTCACAGCAAAACAAACCTTGTGCATAATTTTATAATTAATTGGTCTTAACCAAGGACACTTTTTTTTTTTTTTCTGTTTGGAAGCTTGGGTTATTAATAAAGCTTGGGCATCCAGTTTCTCTTCATTGGCAAATACCCATAGAGCTAAAATCCTACAAGAATCTTACATATTCTAAATGTAAGTTAATAGTGGGCAAGGTTTAGTCACTATTATGATAGCTGGAGAGCCAGCTATAGACCCTTGCCTGGAAGCAAAGATATCCTACCTACATAGAATGAGTGACATAAATACATAAGGGAATATAAATAATTTCAGGGTTAGAAAGAAACACAACACTTTCTTTAGAGACTGTATTTTAGTGAGTTTACATGTACATTGCTTTGCATGTACCATCAGTTAATACATACTACAGCAAGATATTTATAATGAGGTTTGAGTATGATTTGAACTGAACAAGGCACTGAAATTCATCTAAATGGAAAATGGAATTGATAGTATTTAACCTGCAGGGATATTGAAAAAATAAGTGTAATGAGTGCTTGAGAGGCATTGCACATGTAGTTTCTGTCAACATTCTCTGCAGTGCATACACTCCTCATAAAGTCATAATATTGACAAATTATTCTAAGATTGCCAGAGTTCTGTTTAATTACTTAGTTTCTATATTACAATGCATATTTATTATGCTTTTAAAATTGCATCTTGGACTTTAATGCCATTTAACCAAAGCATTGTAAGATATATAATAAAACTAACAAAGACAACCAACAGCCATAACAATCACATTTCAATATAAAACCATTTTAAGAAGCAAATAATTTTTATTGCTGCCTTGCCTGAGTAGGCATTCATACACATGTGTATTTTCATGAGTGTTTAAAACATCTTCTCTAGTTTGGGTTGTTTTTGGACTTAGATAAGAAAGTGAACTTGAGCAAAACAACGTTGTCCTGTACTCAGTAGGTATATGTATTTAAGATACTTCTATTTTTGAACTTCGAAGATATCACTAGTAGCTCATCACACATATATTTTGGAATGTTTCTGTTGGGTAGATTTGGTGGTGATGCAGCCACTTCTTTCTCATGACAAATGGAACATATCTGTAGGCTCTGTAAATTTGAGGCTGTGATCTATGACCAATGAAATAGCAATTAAACTGGCATCAATCGAGGCTGTGTATTACTACCTTACCTTAATCGGCACTGTGCACAAACTAACTGATGTAATCAGGCAGAAGGACAAAATTTAGATATAACTCCCCCAGGGGGGAAAAATTCTACTGGTTTCCTGTTTTCACCTTATAGGAATTATGTCATTTTCCATGAGCTGCATTATTAGAAACTGTATTAGCAAATACTCTTAATATACAAAGTTCAGGAATTGTTATTTCTGTTTTAATCAAGTCAGCATAAAATTAATGATGAAATATTTCTCAAATATTTCAAAAGAATTAAATACCATTGCTGTAGTATAAGAAACTGCTATTATATTTTTATTTATCTTATATCACACAAATGTAATGCCATTACTATTATTATTTTAAATATATGTGTTTTTTAGTGGAAGTAATTATCATTTTTTTAAAGAAGTACTTATTTAATTTTATTTATTATTATTGTAATTTGGTATAGGTAGTCACCAGAGAAAGACAGAAAGAGAGAAAGGAAGTGAGAAAGCAAGTAGCCAAATCCAGGACTCAGACCACAGCCAGCCATGTGGGAGTCCAACTGCTTTAACCACTATGCCCCCCGTCCCCTATCATTTTCAGTATAGCAGAACTCTTGATATGCTGATGTAATAGACTTTGTTAAGAGTATAAAATATAGGAACCAGCAGTTGGTGTAATGGCTATGTTGCTGGATTCCTATGTAGTCAACCACGGTTCAAGTCCCAGACCCACTGGCTTAAACTCACGCTGGGTTCATGTGCGTGTGTCCCCAAGATCCTGAAAGGAGAATGGAGGAGAAGGGATTGAGGTGTGGCCATCCCTTCTGGGGAGTGATTTCTTGTTTTCTGTCTCTCTCTCTTTTTCTGGTGAGCGCACACGCCCTATAGCAAAAACTTCTCCACCCAAAAAAAAAAAGAGTATAAAATGTATTAAAATTTTTCCACTTGAAAGAAAAATAAAGTTCAAACTTTATTTCAGAAAAATAAATAATTTTGAAATTTCATTTGTTTCACATGTTAATCAATTACACATTAAAATGGCTTATAAAGGACTGGCTCCGTAGTGCAGTGGTTAAGCCCTATGCATAGGAACCTCAGTCCCATATGACCTACCAATGTTCAAAGCAAAAAGCTGGCCAGTGACATGAAAAACATTTGGGCTCATATGCATGCCCCAAATCCAGATGGTATTGAGAAATGGAGGAAAAATTATTTTGATGTGACCACACCCCATTGGGTGGTGCTTTCTCTTTTTCTTTCTCTTTCAATCTCTGGGGAGTGCATGCATCCTCTGTCAATAACTTTTTTTAATAGCCTGAATACCTCTTCAATAATTAATATATTTCACCCTGGATTTAGCATTCTATGAGTGTGAAGAACTCATATAATAGGGACCAGCAGTTAGCGTAATGGCTATGCCGCTGGACTCCCATGTAGTCGACCGCGGTTCGTGTCCCGGACCCGGTGGCTTAAAACTCACGCCGGGCGCGTGTGCGTGCGTGCCCAAGATCCCAAGAGGAGAACGGAGGAGAAGGGATTGCGGCGGCGTGGCCATCCCCCCTGGGGGGTGATTTCTCGCTTTCTGTCTCTATGTCTCTCTGTCTGTCTGGCGAGCGCACACGCCCTATAGCGAAAACCTCTCCAAAAAAAAAAAAAAAACCTCATATAATAGAGCAGATAATTCTTACTCAAAATATAAATCAGTAGAGATACTTTTTAGATCTTGGAAAGTCTGTAATTAGTTCATTATGGTTTTGATATCAGCTTTTGTTGCAGAGGAAGATAGCTACCACTGCAATTGTGTAAGAAATACCAATATTCTCTTGTAAAGATCTGGTATAGTCACATTCACAGAGGGTGGCATTGAAAAGAATGCTGAGTGGCATTGAAAAGGATGCTGGGTACAGAGATTTTTTTACTGAGTCCTGAGAGAGCCTTAAGAAGGAAGAGAATTATGTCTTGGCCTGAGTTTATTTAAAATTAATACTAACCAAAGTGTCTATAATATTTGTGAGAGGTTTTTGCTATAGGACGTGTGCAATCACCAGAAAGACAGAGACAGAGAGACAGAAAGCGAGAAATCACCCCCCCAAGGGGAATGGCCACACCACAATCCCTTTTCCTCCATTCTCCTCTTTGGATCTTTGGCACACACGCACACACACCTGGTGTGAGTTTAAGCCACTGGGTCTGGGACTCAAACCACGGTCGACTACATGGGAGTCCAGTGACATAGCCATTACATCAACTGCTGGTCCCAAGTCTCTATCATTTAATTTTTTAAAAAAGACAGTACTTAGTTGAGTGCTAAAATTAAACTACACTCTGTAATCTATGGAATCTATGCCAGATTACATTTTCTAAGATACTACTGTCAGTAGACAAAGCTCTTAGGTAAGAGCATGTAATGCCACCCAACCAATCATTTTAACAAGTCAAAAATGATATGCCATTGGTAGTTCTCTAAGTTGCACTTTCATGCTTTTTTATGTTTGTTTCTTAATCCACCCCAAATATGTGTATGTATGTGTGTGTGTGTGTGTATATATATATATATATATATATGTGTGTGTGTGTGTGAGTGTGTGTGTGTAAATATATATATATATATTATATATATGTATATAATATATATATACATAAATTTTTTTCTAGGATGGATTCCTTATTGTCTCACTGATGAATTGATGTAATTTAAGTAATATTTACTGAGTAAATATTGAGTAAATAGTATGTCCCAACGAGGTAAAAAGTGGCAGGGTATGTAAGACAATATTAATTGTGTTAAAGAATATATACACTTTCTTACTAAGAATTCTTTCTTTGCATTTAATTTCTCTTTTTTCCTAGATTAATCAAAGTATGACTGACGAATCAAAATTATATATATTTAAGGTACACAAGATGGTTTTCATATCTTAGTTATGCATTGAGAAATGATTATTATAATCAAGCTAATTAATGTATCCAGTACCACACATATTGATCTTTAATGAGTAAGAATACTTGAGATCATCTCTCCTGGCAAATTTCAGATATATAACTTATTATTATTATTATTATTATTATTATTATTACTATATTATTATTATTAGCTCTAGTTACCGTGTATACATTAGGTCACTAGACCTTATTCATTTTATAACAATCTCTCCTCTTTACCTCATATCCCACCCCCTGGTAATGATCATTCTGCTGTCTACTGCTATTCATTTGCTATTTTTAGATTCCATGTGTCAATGAGAACATACATTTCTTTTTCAGTGCCTGGCTTATATCAGTTGGCATTATATCCTCTAGATTCATGCATGCAGCCGTAATAGCAGGATTTCCTTCCCTTAAAAGACTACATAATATTCAATTGTATATGTATGGCATATTTCTTTATCCATTCATCAGTCAATGGTCATAGATGGTCTTCATATCTCAGTTATTGTGAATTGTGCTGTAATGAACATGATGATTCAAATACCTTTTCAAGACAATGATATTATTTCTTTTGATTTGTGTCCTAAAGTAAAATGACTTGATCAAAGGGTAGGTCTTTTTAAATTTTCTTGTGAATCCTTTAATCTGTTTCCCTAATAGCCATAGCAATCTAAATTTTCACTAAGGTGTAAAAAGGCCCCTTGTTTGAAAAATACTTTCAACACTTGATATTTTCTTTTTCTCTGAAAACACCCATCTGAATAGATGCATAAAGGGCATTTGACAAAGTTCAGCATTCTTTTATGATAAAACTGTCAAAAATAGGTAGAAAAGAAATGTACCTTACCACAATAAAAGCCACATGTGACAATCCTCAGCTAACAATTCTCAATGAAAAAAAGGCAAAAATGCTCATTTCTACCACTTTCATTCAACAAAAATACTGAAAATACTATTCAGAGAAATTAGGTAAGAAAATGAAATAAAAGACATTTAAATAGAACATGTAGAAGTAAATGTCCTTTGCAAATATAATCTTGTATACAGAAAAACACTCCTCAAAATGTTAGGATTGATAAAACAAATTTGTACATTTTATGAGTAACAAAATTAGATGCTTTTTATCATCTGTAGAGATGATAATATGAGTTTTATTCTTCATTCTGCTACTGTGGTGTGTCTCATTTATTGACTTGCTAATATGAACCTTCCTTACAAACCAGGAGTAAAGAGCAGAGGGATAGGGGAGAGAAGGGACATGTTAGAGTGTACCTTGGTCCTGGGCACCGAAGGCAGGTGTATGTGGTAGTTTTGGGTTGTGATCTTTGTAAGTAGTGGATCCTTGGCTCAGGAAACTGTAAAACACAATATTGGCAACTGTATAGCCCATGACAACAAGAACTGTGGGGGTTCACAATGAGTATAAAGGTTATAAGGTCCTCACCAGCACCTCTTGGTCTAGTGGCAAGGGACATGTTTCTGCTGTAGAGAATCCCTGGTGGAAGTTTGCATTTTCTTAGGAGTAGAGGCTGCCGTAGGCACTTGGAGGAGTGCACGAGTTGGAGTCAGATGCATGCACACATGCCACTGTGAAGCCAAAAATGGTAGTATACATACCCACAGCACAGGGGCCAGCTTCAGGCACTGATGTAGCAGTAGGGGTTGGGCAGCAGGGTTGATTTTAGCTGTGTGTGTTCTGTGTTCTTGCCTAATTGCTCTGGCTAGGACTTTTTGTAGCTATGGGGTCAATTGTGGGTGCCTATGCAGCATGGAGAGTTGCTCCTAGTGGTTGATTTTTGGAAAGTGGCAAATTTGGGCTAACCCATGATGTGGTGGTTAAGACAACTGGATCCACGTGGCCAGTAGCATGTGGCTTGAGTCCCAGACCTGATGACTTGCAAAACACATCAGGTACATATACATCCGTGCTTAAAATCCTCAAAGGAGGAATGGAGGAAAATAAATTGAAGTGTGGCCATCCCTCACTTGGAGTACATTCTCACTTTCTCTTTGTTTCCAGGGAGTGTCCTCTGGCAAAAAGAAAAAAAAGAAACAATTTTTTTTTGTTTAGAATAATCTCTATGCTTGAATGTGGAAAATTATGTGAAGAAGGGCAAGCATAGTTAAGTTGCTATTTATTGTTTCACTCATTATTCAACTAATTTATCAAATCTACTATGTTAAATTTGCTATTAAATCACTGGTTTATTACTTTAATATACTATAGCTTTAGAATATCCACATGATACTTTTTTATAGATCCCTATATTTATGTCTTCATCCTTTCATTTATTTGAACATTTTTTCAAATCTTTCCATATTAATTATTGCTATTCAAAAGCCCAGTGAGTCATTTGCAGAGAAATCAGTCATTCATATGAGGATCCTCAATTTTCAATGCTTTCTGCTCCAATTCCACTGTTTCACAAAAAAAAATAAATAAATAAAATTTAAAATTGTGAGAGTTTTCTTTATCTCATCAGAGATTGTTTACAATTTTACTACTAAAGCATGTCCCCAGGAAGGTGGGATAGATGACAATTATCTGTGTAATCAATTCACTTCAAAATGTTCTTCCTCTTCTTAAAAATTTTATTTAGCCCATAAGCATGGCTTCTATAGCTTCCCAATGCTTTCTAAAATATGCAAGTTTTGAAAGGTATCTAGCTTTTTCTTATTATTGTAGCTGAGTCATTGACCTTTATAATCATTGCATCCTATCGCAAGGTGAAATAGTCAAGAATCTTGAATTTTAGAGAAAAGATGCAAAAATATGAGAAATAATAAATTTGAACACACACACACACACACACACACACACATATCCTGCGAATTCTCAAGACAAAGGTGCATTTAAAAATAGGGGCCAGCAGACAGTGTGGTAGTTAAGGCATTGGATCCCGCATGGCTGGCTGCACAGTTTGTGTCCTGGACCTGGCAGCTAGAAAATCATGCCTGTACGTATGCAAATGTGCCTAATATCCCAAGAGGAGAATGGAGGAGAAGGGACTGCCACATGGCCATGCCCCCTTTGGGGTTATTTCTCACTTTCCCTTTCTCTCTCTTTCTCCAATGAGCACACACATCCTACAGCAAAAATAATTTTTTTTAAATGTAGACATAAAAAGGAGATTTCTTTTTCCTTAGTATGATTTAAAGATGACAAAATGTTAGCCTAATTTGTGTTAATACAATTTATTTTTCCTGGATTAAAAGGGTGTTTAGCAAAAATAAAATAAAGTAGCAAACATCATCCTCCTTATTTGCAGGATATGATGCTGGAAATCTTGGCTGGTGGTAACATCATAATCACTAGGTGTTGGTATAAGGTGAAGGGTAGAAGGAGAACAAAGCATTAGCTGGCCAACTAAGTTTTGGCTCTCAGTTGCTTTCTTTAAAATGGTGATTATAATGGCGTTACCATGTTGTGGCCACTTCTGACAACCTAGGGAAATCTGCATGAAGAAAAGAAAAATCAGCTTTAACTCCTAACTAATATGTTAGGTGGAAATGGCAGTTTTCAATTCATTTTTACAGAAATCTCTAAATCCTTTAGGTCCAATAGAACTGAGAAATGAAGCAACTATTACAGAATCTAGTGAGCTATAAAATAAATAAAAATGCTTCTATATACCGTTAAAGAGTGATGTCTAGAATACATTTTTAATAAAAACATGCTGCAGAAGAAGACACATAATATCCCATCATTAGCTTAAGTAAGTAAAGGTAAGGAAGTGGGTATATGTGTTTGTGTATACATATGAAATGCCTATGTTTGCAAAAATAAACTAAGAGAGGACAAAACCACAATCAAATTGATATTGGATAAAATTGATATGAAACTGAGAGAACAGAGGATGAGTCGTTCTTCCTTTACCTTTTGTTTTATATATTTAAAAAATAAACTATTTAAACAAAGATTCAAGTTTTTAGATGAGATTGCCTAATGCAATACAACTAAGAGGATGATAGTATAGAGAAAATGCTTAATAGACAGAGAATGGAAGATTATCCCACCAAGGAACAAGGAGATGAAAAAGAAAGAAAGTAAATAGGAAGAAAGTGGCAAAGTTCTGTGATAAAATCAAGGAACACGGAGTATTTGCCATGGGTTTCCAGAGAGGAAAAAATAATACACACAAGGGTGATCCATTAGACTGGTCAGTTATGAAAGCCTTGGTTAAAAGTTAAATTAAGAAAAAGAAAGGGGATGGGGAGTCTATAAATCAGAGAGACTCAGAATGTCCCTGAAATGATTGTTTCACCATTTTGCTCAATACTTACTGCAGAAATAATATGTTTGGTAAACTGGTTTAATTTAAATGCTTCAATGCCAGTACAAGTGAAGGAGAGGACAATAAGCCAAAGAAAGAAAGGAATCAAGGAAATTCCAGATGATAGTTTAAATTAACCTCTTTACAAGGGGATTTCCTTCAGCTTTTGTTCTGTTTCTCTAATGTTCCAATCTGAATCTCTTTTAGGAAACCATGTACTCAGTTAGACTGATTTTCTAAAAGCTCTGCATTAGAAATCCTTTCAGGATTTTTTAGTCATTTTCTCATGCACTGTGTGCTTTGCCTCTAAGCCCATTGTCTGAAATGTCTATTGCTCTTCTGGTCACAGAGGAGCAAATCTTTCAAAGTGGCCATGCTGGCTTAGCCCTTGGAGAGGAAAGTCGACATAAGTTCAATTACTGTGAATTTAAAACAGAAAAACGTCTGTCTAAAGTCATAGTTATGTTCAACCAGAGTGTATCCACATCTCAAAAGCCGGCATTTTTCTGCTTGAAATTTACAGTCATTGCTACCCTGCTGCTCTCCAGGGGCTGAGCCAGGGTTGCCAATTGCATTGCTCCGCTCTACTGTGACTAGACCAGTCATGGTGACTTCACATGGGCTTCCCATAAGTGGATTGTACCTATAAAGCAAAAAGTTCTGTGTATTAAAAACCATAAAGTAAAGGCTTCTGTCGAATATGGAAAGAAAATGGATAAAAGATAGGTAGACATTAGAAAGAAGAAGGTGAATGAAGGAATGTCACTTGAAGACTTCATAAGCCAGACTGCTTCTTGTTTTTGTTTGTTTGGTTTTTGTTTTTGTTTTTGTTTGTTTGTTTGTTTGTTTGTTTTAATTTGCTACAGGGCATGTGCACTCATTGGAAAGAAACAGGGAGACAGGGAAAGTGAGAAAGCATCCCCAAGGAAGGATGACCACACAGTCATCCCTGCTCCTCAGTTCCTCTTCTCAGAATTTTGGGTGTGCATGTCCACACCACTGGTGTGTTTTTAAGCCGCTGGTCCTGGAACTAGAACCACTCAATCACATGTGAGATCTAGCTGCCTTAACTCCCATGCTACCTGGCTGACCCAGGCAGAAACTATTGATATGCTTTAAAATAAAATTGGGAATATCTTTCAATAGAGGAGGCCAAATATTATGACAAAAGATTATGTTTCTGTTATAACTGGAGTATGGACCTTGCATCTGTGAAATTCTGAGAAACAAGAAAATATCTAGTTTTTAATGCCGTAATTTCAAACATACACCAAATTCTGGAATATGCTCTTAAGCTTTGTCAAAAATTATAGCATAATTTCAGTGCTGTCTGTAGTAAGAAGAAATACAAGAAGTAAAAATGATTCAATCATACCTGAATGTCATTCTATAATAATTATATATAGTTAAGATAATAATACAACTTGTAATAAATAAATAATGTATCATTTATCTTACAAGTTGAACCACTTTTTGAGAAGGAAAGGGGTGAAAGGCTCAAACACTGCAGAAGTCAAGCTTTTAGAAAGACAAGGACAAACCCTATCTGTCCCAGATACACCAGAGAGAATAGCCCATCTATAGTCTGTGTTCTGTGTGTATAAACTCAGCTGGGAAAAAAAGGAAAGACATTCAGTTTTCAATAATGTCTTAGTATATCTGGGGTGGGGCTGAGGATCAGGTAGAAATTTACCTATACTGATTCTGTCATTTAACATTTTTAGTTTAGATTATTGGTAATTGTGGCAGATTAAGTTCCAAAGTCTTATTTGACAACAAGGATGCTCACTTTCCTAATTCCCATTTCTCTTTTCAACCTTTAGCATTGTGTAAGCAAACCTCTTAAATCATGCCCACGTGGCTTCAAGTCCCTGCATCTTTAGGTGAATTTTCTTAGACCATTAAAACCTCAGTTCAAGAGGATTTCCTTTGTTCCTCAATTCATTCCAGAGGAAGTACTTTCGTTAGTAGATTAGTGAAATGGAACTTAAAATGTGACTAAAGTCTATGTCCCCAGGGTTCATGGGAGGACTTACAACATACACCTATCAAGAGATTGTCTTCCTGGAGATTTGAGTATGTGGGTATGAGCAATATATGTTTTGAGCAAGTGTTTTGCTACTTTCTATTCCTGCCTTTCTATTCTTTCCCTCTTTTCATTTTTTTTCCCTTTTCTCCCCTTCCCTTCTTTCCTTCGTTACCATTTATTTTCTTTCCTTTCTTTTCTCTTCCTTTCTCTTCTCTTTCCTTCCCTCTCCTTTTCTAAAAAAGTATTGGAACAGGGTTCTGATATTTCATTTCTTTCTGCTGTTAATATTACAAGTTTTAGAGACTCAACTAACCCTACAAGAATTTCTGCCATATTGTGCAGTTTTACTTTTCTTACCCTAAAAGCAAAAGTTTGCTAAATCTAAAATATTTTTATTTTTCTCTTAAAAGTTCTGACTGAAATACTATTCTAGATCTCATATTAGAGATTGGTGTCTTATTTGTAAAATATTATACATATATACTTGGCAGTGACATATTTTTTTAAATAATTATTTATTTATTTTATTTTATCCATTTATTTATTTTTTAGTTTGATCAGAGAGAGACAGAGGGTGAGAGTGAGAGAGAGAGGAAGTGAGAAAGCAAACCACCAGATTCAGGACTCAAACTCTGGTCGGTCATGTGGGAGTGTCCAGCGCCTTAACCATCACACCACCTGCTGGTCCCAGGCAGTGGCATATTTTTATATTTTTAAAATTCCAGTCTGGGCAAAGAAATCTCTACTGTTTCTAAAAAAAAAAAAAAAAAAAAAAAAAAAAAAAAAAAAAAAAAAAAAAAGCAGTTATAAGTTAACCTTTATAAAATGGAGAGAATTGAAACTCTAGAGTCAATAAAAAAAAAAAAAAAAACATTTTACTATAAAATCAGCATCCAATCCAGGCTTGGATTTGATAAATCATTGCTTTGTTTTCCCCTACAACACACATGAAACAGTTCATTTTTATGTCCAATTTCTTGTATTTTTTCTTAAACTGCTTTAAGGTTGAGGCAATACTGTATTTCTTTCCTCTAATATTGTATTATCTTTGAGTTAATGCAGCAGTTTTTTGAGTGTTTTATATTGATTTTCTCTTGTAACTGTGTGATTTTTTTGTTTGTTTTTGAGAGGTTTTTGCTATAGGGAGTGTGCACTCACACGGCAGAGAGAGACAGAGACAGAAAGTGAGAAATCCCGCAGGGAGGATGGCCACACCTCAATCCCTTCTCCTCCATTCGCCTCTCGGGATCTTGGGCATACATGCACACATGCCAGGCATGAGTTTAAGCCACCGGGTCCAAGACTCGCACAGTGGTAGACTACATGGGAGTCCAGTGACATAGCCATTACACCATCTGCTGGTCCCCAATAACTGCCTGATTTCTTTCTTCTTGATTTGTCTATCAAAATCTAGAAGGAGTATTAATTAATTCTGCTTGGTATTGATTTTCTATCTTAAAATAAAGAGATTTTTTTTCTACAGTTTTCTATATCATAACCTCTTGGAAGGTAATTTCAGGACTAATTCTGAGATCCTGCCTTTTTTTTTTTTTCATTTTCAGTTTTCTTTTGACTTCTGCCACTGTGAAGGTCAGAACTTCCATGGGAAAGAGATCATATTCAAATTAAGATAATTCAATAATTAACAAACAGTCCATTTACAACAATTTGGATACAGATTATACCATAAAGGTGAGTGTAGTGCTGTAGACATAGTAGTAGTAGACTATAACCACACCAACCTTCAGAGGAAGAAAGGAAGCGATGACCAGAAACTGGAACATATAGTGTTGCTATTAATATCCTGAGGCCCAAAAAGGGAAAAGCAGAGAGAAGATGAACTGAACAGAATTCACATGGAGAGGTTAAAATGTATGATATGTATTTAACTGGGCTAATATACATTGTATTCACTCTGGGAAAATTCATTTGCAATCTGCTATGATATACATTGATTAAGTGTGTATGTATAAAAAAAAAAAAAAAGAATCATATGGAGAGGGCCAACTGAAGAGTAGCTGTGACTTTCAACAAAAGAATGCAGACAACTTGGGACCGGCAGATGGCATAGTGACTACATTGCTGAATTTCCACATGGTTGACTGTGGTTCGAGTCCTGGCACATGGGTGTGAGTATCCAAGATCCCAGGAGAAGAATGTAGGAGAACTGATTGTGGCATGGCCATTTCCCCTGGGGGGGGGGGTGATTTCTCACATATCCTCTCACTATCTCTGTCTTTGTCTCTCCTCTGTCTCTTCTGGGTGAGCACACATGCCCTAAGGCAAAACCCTCTAAAATAAATAAATAAATTCAGGCAACCTAAAGAGAGCAAGGAGAAAAAGCCAAGATATTCGACATCTTATTTTTCACTTAACTATTGTCCTTCTATCTACTCTCTTTTTGGAGTTCCCTACTTACTAAATTCTAACTGGAACCAGAGGACACAGGAGCCCATTCATATAATGTATTATAGGTGTTTCCTGAGACAGAAAGCAAGACTGAAAAAGAGTGGAGAGTGGTCCCGAGGGACAATGGAAGGTGGCTACAATGGTCTGTATCTTTCAGGTTGCAGCATCCGCTTTGTAGTTGCAGCCAGTATTCTCATTTTCTTTTATTTAAAAATACATACTCTGGTTGAAGGCAATATTCTAAAAGATGTTATAACTATGTATAGGGATTCAGTAATTGACCATACAACAGTGCCGACAGAAACACTGAAGACAGGAAACCCAGATCCACAAATGGATCTGTGCTTTGGCAACAACGTGCTATGGCCCTGTGATAGGAAAGACCAAACATGAGTCAGTTGGTCTCTTCAGAAAATGGCGACATATTAGGGACTTGGCAGTATCCTCTGCTATTGGCAGTTTTAATACACCCCTAAAACAATAATCAGATCATCCTTTGTGAAAAGAAGTTCATGTTGCTGAGTTTATACCTAAGTCATCTGCTCTGGCCACTTTGTATATTAGCAAACTGAACAAGTACTAAGGTAGCAGCTGAGAGAATGGGCGTCTATAGCCGACTATTGAGAGCCTCTTCTACCAAGGAAACACTCTTGTGGGAATTTATGATATAAATTTCTTCACATTCTGTTCCCATTTTGAGAACTGACATTTTCATAGTCTTGCCCTGTATTTCTGTGATTAATTTTCTTTTTTCTTTTTCTTTCTCTATTTTTTTAAACAAATTTCTAACTGGGCATCCACTCTGCATGTCTATGAGTCACTACAGATCTTTAACTTATGCAATCTCTTCTTTCATTAGATAATCAACCAGATACATCAGCAAAATTGTGCCACCTGGGAAATCTTTTCTTCAACATGTAAGTATAAGACCATGGCTATGTGGGTGAAAGTTGTGAAAGCTACTAAGTTCACAACTTCCTGGACGAGCGTATCGTGAAGGCTTGCCCATAAACCATTCTACTGCTTTTTTTTTTTTCTCTTATGTTAATGGACAAGAGATCAAAGGTTTAGTTCATGAAAGAGACAGTAAAGAAATAACTCTAGGAGTCTGTGCTATGATTATTCTTTGGGGTTTTCCAGATGTTCCTACAATGTATTTCTCTGCCTCAGACTTTCCAATATTTTTAGATCTGTGGCATCATATGATCTATGTACTAGGGTAGGTTGTAATACAGCCTCGACCTGCTGCAGAAATTTGTGCTCCAGGTCTCATTTATACCAAAATCCATGGAGGTTATATAAAAAAATAGGCAGGAAAGAATGATCAAAGATAGAGTATGTTGCTTCCAAAATCCAAGAGGTCTCACTGAGCACTATGCCTCCTTTTTATGGGGAATGTAAAGTGAAGCAAGTTTTCTATTACTTTAATGGAATATCCCTACATGCACCGTAACATTCAATCCCTAGAAATTTCACCAGTATGGTAGGTCTTAATGTTTAGGGCTTGTTTACCACACTCTTGAAAGCATATCTAAGGGCGAAGCAGCTAGCATTCTTGCTACTGACTGCCTAAAATATCCAACTAGCAAAATATCATCAAGGTAACAGATTAGCAAGATGTTGTGAGGGATATTATGATGATCAAAATCCTGCAGATAATCTTATAATGGAAAGAGCAAAGCAATAAAGGTATACTATTTTCCTTTCCACATAAATGCAAAATGCTTCTGATTTTCCTTACTTATGGGAATATAACCGACAGCATTTGGCAGGTCTGTACCACATGCCAGGTGCCAGGGTTATGAGGATTTTCCCCCAGTAAAATATTGTATCCAGTAGAGCAGCTGCAATTGGCATCACTACCTCACTGAGTTTATGAAAATCTCCGATTTACTTCCCAAGTACATTAGGCTTTTGCACAGGCCAAGAAGTGATATGAATGGAAATGTGACAGAAATCACTATTCTGCAACTCACATCTTTCACGGTGGCTTTGTACTCAACAGTTGTCCGACTGAAGCTATGGAACTGGTGGCAGTTCCAGGGTTTTTTATTTGACCCTTTTTGCCATAATGATTCTTTTTATTTATTTATTTTTAATTTGCCACAGGGAATGTGCACTCACTGAAGAGAGACAGAGAGAGATAAAGAGAGAGAGGGAAAATGAGAAAGCACTCCCAAGGAGGTATTTCCATGCCACAATCCCTTCTCCTCCAGTCTCTTCTCAGGACTTTGGCCACACATGCATATGCACCCAGCATAATCTGCAGGTTTCCAGGTCCAGGACTTGAATCACCCAGACAGCCATGTAGACTCCAGGCACATTAACCAACATATCACCAGCTGGCCTACCATGATGATTCTAACTTCACAAGTAAGAAAAACAGTAAGAGCAGTCTGTTATTTAACACGTTTCCTCTGTTTACTGTGAAATTAAGAAATAATCACAGAATAGGTTAAAAAAAATAGGCTCTTTTTTTCAGTCCAGATTATGGTAGGAATGGCTCATCTCTGAGTCATTATGGATCTATAACTCTAACAGGTGACATGAACATAGTTGACAGCAACCTCCAATGAGCCATGTCCGGAACCCTTTCCTCTCATTGAAAGGTGATACGGTCTTTGATTTGTTTCTAACGCACTAGATATGGCCAAAATTATGGAATACAATTTCCTTGTCTATTTTTTATTACATGACAAAGGAGAAGGTATTTAATGTCCCTAATCAGTTGACTTTGAGATAACAAATATATTACCCCAGGCAGGCTTATTGTAATTGGGTGAGTCCTTTACAAGAGAACCAGGCATTTTTCGAAGTCAGAAACCTGAAGCATAGGCTCTTTTTCTTACACCATTGTTGGCTTTGAAGGCAAATTACCATGAATTCTACAGCTGTCAGTAAATTAATTTCCCAACAGTGTGAGAGAGTCTTAAATCCTTTTCTAGCGGAAGATTCATATAAGAATGCAGCCCTGCCAAAACCTTCATTTCTTTCTTGTGTGACCCTGAATATAGAACTCAGTACCAATCTACTTCATGCTCAGATTTTTAACCAATAGAAACTGTGAGTTATAAATGAATACTGTTTTAAGCCATTAAGTCAATAGTAATTTGTTTTATGACATAGAAAACTAGTATAGGAACTAACTTCTACTATAGTACTGAATAAGGAGAGCACACTGAGATTAGGACCACATGATCTCTTGTCTGTGACCGTCCTGTACACTGTAAAATGTTCACAAACATCTCTGGCCTTTATCCATTAAATAGCAGTTGCACGCATCCTCCCAGCTATGCCAACACCAAGTTTCCAGACATTGACAAATATTCTCTGTGAGACAAAAATCACCCCGTGGAAAGAGCCATTGGCCTAGTGGCAACAAAGCATAGGTAGCAGGGATTAGTCCAAAGTAGAAAGAGCATGTGCTCATGAGGTTGCAACTCCATCATCAGAAGTGCAGTCATTAGAAGGAGGAGCCTCCAGTGGCAGCTTCACACGGGGATGTGGTAAGATAGGAGTGCAAAACCTTTAGTCTCTGACATGGTAGAAGGACATGTGCAGATTCCTTGGTCTCTGGGTTAGGGAGGGTCCAGATTTCTCAGTCTCTTTAGGGGATGTCCTTATTCCTCAGTCACCTCCACTTGAGCCTTATTCATATTCTCTCCCTTTTTATCCTCAACCTTCACCTTGCCCTAAATTCCCTATATCTGTGAGTGATGTCATGGTCTACACAGGCTTGTGACATTCGCTATGAAGTCTTGAAACTTCCTACCATGACACATAGAGTCATCTAATTCTGCTTGTAGACCAGACACATTCCACGGGAAATACAAATTTATGATGGTGTTTAAAGTAAACAGATATTACTTAGCTTTACTATTTTTAATTATTAATTTTACATTGACAGATAATAATTTGCAAATAAAAATCCCACTCTTTCTGTTTTACAAAGAAAGTTTCATCATTTCAACAAGTCTAAATTTTGCCAAACTTTTACACTCATTAAAAGTTAAATTCACTTTTCTTCAAAGAAATTATAACTTCTTTCAATGTCTCCTTCAAAATACTGTATCTGACAAAAAAAGGGACATTATAAAACTGTCACAAAATTCTCCAAAAGGAATTTTTCTGAGATCATTGAACTCTTAAAAAAAATAGAGTATCTCCTTAATTCATGTCTATAAAACAATACTCAGATTATTTATATCTCATATGTAAAACTTTTAAAATAATTTATGGGTTATTTAACAATTATAATGAGAGAATTAGACAGGAGAAAAAGGTTGGATGGATAACCAGTTGCTAGCTGACAGTAATGTGCAACAGTCTATGCTACAGTGTCAGCTAAATTAGATCATAATAACGTAGCATGTTTGACAGTAAGACAAAGAAAAATACCATTGTGCATCTGAGATATAGTATATTGAAAAGAAAATGTTTATATCATTGATGCCACCTACAAAACTTAAATGTATTAAAATTCTAAAAATACGACAAAATCGAGTGATAAAGAAAGGACTCAACTACCAAGGAAAATGTATTTGAAAACTATAATGTAGATATTTTTAGGTACATTTGCTTTCACCATTATAGTTTGTAGGTTTTTAATAGTCACACATTTACCCATTTCTATATATTTTATGGTTCATCTGGATGCTTATTCACGTGGGTCTATTATAAAGTTGTCCATACATTTTCGGTCTTCTTAGCTTATCAAATTTTATAGAGCACTTGGAAAGAAGAAAACATTGCTACTGGTCAGAAGTTGACAATGAGGTTAAGGCACTGGATCCCACATGGCTGACTGTGCTGTTTGAGTCTCAGACTCCACAGTTGGGAAAACACACTGGGTGGGTGTGCATGTGTGCCCAAAATCCCAAGAGGGGAATGAAGGAGAAGGTATTGCTGCATAGTCGTCACCCCTCAGGGTGATTCCTCACTTTCTCTTTCTGGTGAGTGCACACTCCATATAGAAAAAAACAAAACTGCTAACACTACTACCATTTTTCTTGACCGTTTCTTAATTCCTTGTCTGTATCAGATGTCACTGAGTTCTAAAATGATCCTACTAACAATGAGAGGAAATGTATGAGTTTCTAATTCCAAACTTTAACAAGAATATTAGAAACACTGGTTTTAAGTGAAGTCTGTAAGGGCATGCTGACTCAAAACCAATTTTACAAAGACACAAAACAAGTATGCAGTCTATCAACCTAAAATAAAACAAGACCCACAAGATGTTCAGTGTGTGCAGAATGCCCCATCTCTAAACCAACTTCCCATGAATCCTGAAGTATTCTAGGTAATGAGCAACTGTTTTACCCAGGTAACAATTCTGAACAGCTGGAACTATACCTCAGGTTGCCTGGTAACCTAGTGTTATGATTATCCCCCTACTAAAAATTTTGTCTATGAAGGTAAATGCTTCAGGAAACTCCCACCCCTGGATGTTAAAAATGTAATGCATTACTGCATATTTGTAATTTCATTGGTTCTTACTGAACTCATACTTTGTATATTTCCCCTAATAAAACCCATTATTTAAGACATACAATATGTTGTGGAATTGGCCCCCAACACACAATATGTGGTGACCACAAATAGATCCCCTTTGCACAATTAGGTAAATGACACAAAATAGTTTATAATTTTCCATCTTCTAAATGTTTTATTTGCTAGAGGACAGAGCTGCTTGCCAGAGAGAGAAAGCACCCTCAAAGGGGTTGGTCACTCCACAATCTGTTCTCCATTTCTCCCTACTTTTTTTTTTTTTTTGTGGAGAGGTTTTCACTATAGGGCGCGTGCGCTCACCAGACAGACAGAGAGAGACATAGAGACAGAAAGTGAGAAATCACCCCCCAGGGGGGATGGTCCCGCCGCAATCCCTTCTCCTCCATTCTCCTCTCGGGATCTTGGGCACGCACACACACGCACCCGGCGTGAGTTTTAAGCCACCAGGTCCGGGACGCGAACCGCAGTCAACTACATGGGAGTCCAGCGACATAGCCATTACGCTAACTGCTGGTTCCCATTTCTCCCTACTTTTGAGAATCTGGGCATTCACACATATGTGCCCAGAGTATATCTCAAACGCCACAGTGTCTGGGACTTGAACCTCACAGTCAGCTACATGGGATCCAACTGCCTTTACTACCAACTGGCCTGCTATTATTTTCCAAACACATAAAAACAACCCCTCCTTTAATCAGAATTAAAAAAAAAGTGACTTTGGTTCAACAGGTTATTTATGAACATATTCTCAGTAACCAAGTGTTTATGTAAATCTTTATTACACATTTTTTTATTCAATTGAAAACCTTCCAAGGATAGTACATACAGTATTTACAAACAGAGCCAAGTAAAGACACTTCTACATGCTTCATGTACTCTGTACTATGTACTATATTAAGTAATACATTATGCCTTAAAATGACTGTATGTAGATAATTTACGTAGATATTTTAATGGAAGTTTAATTCTAGGGATAAATTATTTATAAACCAGAATACCATTGTCTTTCTACAGTTTTAACCTTAGCAACTTAAAATAAATTGTTCTTTACTCAAACCTGTTTTCAGTGACAGAAAACAGGCTCTAATAACTGAATTGTACAAGCACCACAGTTTGGAAAGAGCAAGTATGATTTTTGCAGTGTCAACTCTATTCTGGGCCTCTTTGTATAAATAGCCAGAGGCAGACTTGAATATTTTAATTTCATTTGAAATCGACCAAAGAGTTTAGACATTGTTCATTCCCTGGTGCTTTGACCAGCACCACCACCACTTTTACTCGTTTGCATGTTTATTTCTTAATTCTGATTTTACTCGGTATATTTAATGCATTGATGGAACAATATTCTCAAGCACTAAACCTTTGTTTCACAAGATTACGTTTGATTATATCCATTTCAAGATTAAGATACAGAGAAGTAAAAAAAGATAAATCTAAACCTCTTAATAATTATATTTCATGCTTCTCATCTTTGCTTTGGGACATAAACTCTTTTTTTTGTTTGTTTGTTTTTTTTTGTTTTTGTTTTTGTTTTTCTTTTTCTTTTTTACCATAAGGTGTATGCACTCACCAGCTACAGTGAAAGGGAAAGTGAGAAGTCAACCCCCTGGGGGACATGACCATGCTGCAAACCCTTCCTTCAACCCTTCTCTCCATTCTTCTCTCGGTATTTCGGATATGCACATACACACACCCAGTGTAATTGTCAAGCTGCCAGTTCCAGGACTCAAAACATGATCAACCACGTGGAAGTTCAGCGCCTTAACTGCCACACCACCAGCTAGTCCCGAGGCATAAATTCTTAAAGATTCTAGTATTAAATTTGCATCCTATTGTTTCTAATTTTTATACCATGTATTATATTACTGTATACAACTTGATTGATATGATCTATAATCGAAGGAATGGGTAAACATCAACAAAAGTACATTTTTACAGTAAAACGATTTGGGTATCCGTTCATATTTGGCTATCAGTTAATAATTAAAATATTACTTTGTAATATATTCCATCTATTTTCTTTGGAGACTGCCTTCCTGAACAAGTATCCAAATACTTGACCATACCAGACAATTAGAGTTCTTCATCCTCTAGACCCAGGTTTTTAGTGCAGGAATATGCACATGGTTCAAGAAGGGGAATTAAGGATTTATTGAGATTTATATGAAAGGTGAGGCACAGAAATGTGTCTTTCCTTGTAAAAGGATGATCTGCAAGGGCCCTAAAAGGATGAAGAATTATTCATAGCCATAGGTAGAGGTCTTTCTAAGGAATAAAGCCAACATATAGCAGAGGTTTTTAAAAGTGAGTAAAAACCATCATAACACTATTTAGAACTAAGAGAACAAATGTTTTAATAAATTAATTTCAGAGAGTTTTTGCTACAGAGCACATGCATTCACTGGACAGACAGAGACAGAAAGACAGAAAACCTAAAATAAGGGACCAGCGGTTAGCGCAATGGCTATGTTGCTGGACTCCCATGTAGTCGACCGCGGTTCGAGTCCCAGACCTAGTGACTTAAACTCACACCAGGCGTGTGTGCGTGCGTGCCCAAGATCCAGAGAGAAGAATAGAGGAGAAGGGATTGCAGCGTGGCCATCCCCCCTGGGGGATGATTTCTCACTTTCTGTCTCTCTGTTTCTGTCTGTCTTTCTGGGGAGTGCACGTGCCCTATGGGAAAAACCTCTCCAAAATAAAAGAAAGGAAAGAAAACTGATAATCATATCCTAGGGGATGGACATGCTGCAGTCCCTTCTCCTCTATTTTATTCTTGGGCTTTTGGGCAATCATGCACACACACATGGCATGAGTTTCAATCCTCCAGGTCTGGGACTTGAATCATGGTTGACCGTGTGAGAGTCTAGTACTTTAACCACTATGGACATGTTTTATTATTTTTTTTTAATACTGTTTTGTTTTATTGTGGTCTTCAAAAATCGGTGTTGGTGGTTTTAAGACATTTAAAACTGACTGACTTCTGATTAATGATTCTGTATAAATTAATATACATTACCTTCCTACAAAGCAGAATTCTAATTTGGCCTAGTTTCTCTACTATACATTACCTTCCTGTAAAGCAGAATTATAAATTGGCTTCATTCATTTTTTTGCAAAGTAAACAGTGCATGTATAAGGATCCTGGCAGGAAAAAAATTTTGATAATCTCAATAGGTAAACTGAAAAGAGTAATTAATGAGAGTAGTTATGCAGGTGTGGTTAAGGTCAAAGGAACCACAAAGTTTTGATGAAGCTGCCAGAAATGAGGAATAGTAGAAAGCCAGCCTGTCCCTAGACCCTAGAAGAGCAAGGACAGGAAAAGCCTAATCAGGTGTGAAGGCGCTAGCAGCAGGAACCGTGAATCCTCTTCGTGCATAAGCAGAAAACTGTTAAATCATATCTCACTATATTTTTCAGGGAGGTTGATCATTAAAAAACCAAACTTCTGCCATAATAAGTATTTGTCTCCAAAATAAGGATGGCAGAATAAGACTCTGCATTATTATTATTTTTTTAATTGTTATAGGTCTGTAAATCTAGTGTGGTAGAATCCATCATTCTATCCACATTCACATTTCCTTAAACTTTTGCTTTCTCTCTTGGTTGAGCATTAAAAAATTTAATGTTTTATTGGTGAGTTTAAATTCAGTCTTAGCATTTTGTTACAGTATGGTCTCATAAATAAATGTGACAATTGATAATGTCAAAGATTCTACATGTCACAGATAAATAAGAATTGATTCATATGAATATCATTTAATGTAATCTACTTTCTAATTACCAAGAACTAGGTGAGATCAAATAGAAGTTTTATTTAATTGTGCTTATACTTTTTTTAAGAGGTTTTTGTCTTAGGGCATGCAATGCTGGAGAGAAAAAGAGACAAAGGGACCAGCAGTTAGCGTAATGGCTATGTTGCTGGACTCTCATGTAGTCGACCGTGGTTCGAGTTTTGGACCCGGTGACTGAAACTCACGTTGGGCGTGTGTGGGTGCATGCCCAAGACCCTGAGAGGAGAATGGAAGAGAAGGGATTGTGGCATGACCATCACCCCTGGGGGGTGATTTCTCACTTTCTGTCTCTCTGTCTTTCCAGCGAGCGCATGTGCCCTACAGCAAAAACCACTCAAAAAAAAAAAAAAAGAAAAAGAAAAAGAAAAAAAAGGAAAGAAGGAAAGAAAGAGAAAGAGAGTCGGAGACAATGAGAGGAAAAGTGAGAAGTCATCTCCCAGGGAGGATGACCACTTTGCAATCATTTCTCCTCCATTTCCTCCTGGGATCTTGAGCACTCATGCACATGTACCCAGTGTGATTTTCAAACCACCAGGTCCAAAACTTGAATCACAGTTGGCCACATGGGAGTCCAGCAACTTTACTGCTATACCATCCGCTGGCCCCAATTGTGCTTCTATTTAAGCTTCCCCTTTTCTCTGATGCTTTTCCAACGGGTGTACATCACTGGAAGAAGGCCTAGTCTATCAGACCCCTTTTCTTTTCTCTGATGCTTTTCCAATGGGTGTACATCACTGGAAGAAGGCCTAGTCTATCAGAATTCTTATTGATTCCACGATGCTTCTCCCAGGACTTTCATAATATGATTCTTTCCTTGATAATTGCTCATTCCTTCTTTTTCTCTCAATCTCCCCATTCCTTTCATGAAATGCATTCCAAAACAATTTTCATAATAAATATAATAAATTATTTCTAATATGTTAATGAAAAAAGATAAGGAAGATTTCCCTCATCCTAGAGTGAAATGTGTGACATTAACAATATCCTTCCAAAGATAATCACTCTCGTCAAATCACGCTAGTCGTAGAAATCCCAAGCCAGGGATTTTGGATCCAGGCCAGCGTTACAGTGTGATAATAGAGAACATAATTTGGGCAGGCAGTATTTATTGAATATTTCAGATTAATTAATTTGTATATTTCTTCTTTCATTATGTCCTCTAATTGGCCACTGAAGGACATACTCGTAACATATGTTGTGTTTTATTTCTAAAAGAGTGCTAATAGACCCAGTGTTTAAAGGTAGAAATAGTTTCTGACATCTAAACACTGGAAAATTTTTACACGTAAATCTGGCTTTTCCACTTCTGAAAAATATGACTATCTGTCAAATACATAGAAAGAGTCCAGTTGAGACTTTCATTTTAAAAGGTACACATTTTACAGTTCACTGTCAGCCTCACTATTATGTTTAGGGGCCAAATTGCCCTGTGTCATTTATCATGACATATGCACAGTTTTTATTTTCTTAATGTAGAGTTAAGAAAAAAATTAAAGCTTTTTGTTTGTATTCTTACATATTAAAAATTGAGAATATAAAAAAAATCAAGAAAAGAATTTAAGACAAATTAAAAGGATAATGGATTTCAAGAAAACAAAGGAAAGTATTTCTTTGAGTAAATAAAGTTTTGACACCTACTTATGAATAAATAAAATGTATTTTCATCAAAATGCTAATTTAAATGACTTTAAGTAAACTGTAACTTTTAAATCATGGCTATTTCTTTTTTGACCTCTCTCTGCAATATAAATATAAATATATAAAATATATAAAAATATAAAATTGTCAAACTATTATAATTATCAAAGAAATACAAGATGGATATAATCTTTATAACAATGACTATACACACACGTATATATACATATGCAAACATAGACATATATTTATATATATATTAAGGAGATAAACATATGTGTTGTGTGTATATATGTACATAAAATTTCTTTTTTTTTAAGGGAGATTTTTGTTATAGGGTCTGTGCACTTGCCAGAGAAACAGAGGGAGACAAAGAGACCAAAAGCAAGAAATCACCCCCTGGGGGTATGGCTGTGTTGCAATCTCTTCTCCTGCATTCTCCTCTCTGGATCTTGGGCACACACGCACACACACACATGCCTTCCTTGAGTTGTAAGACACTGAGTCCAGAACTGAACCATGGTCAACTACGCAGGAGTCTAGTGACATAACCATTATGCCATCTGCTGGTCCTAGAATTTCTGCTATATTACTATATGTACATGCTCTTATTTAGGAGGTATAGAATAAAATGGAGTACAAGTTATAGCACTATGTTAGAAGATAGCTTTTCACATTATTTAGCAAGGCCTGAATAAACTCCTACTGTGATAATCCACTATGTTAACATTTATTTAGGACCGGCCAGGTGATGTGGGGGTTAAAGTGGCTGGATCACACATAGCCAACTGCACAGTTTAAGTCCTGGGTCTAGTGGATTGAAAAACACACATAGCACATGTGCATATATGCCCAAAATACCAAGAAAAGAATGGAGAAAAGGGATTATGGCATGACTATCCCCCTGGGAAGTAATTTCTCACTTGCCTCATTTCTTTCTCTCTCTCTCTTTTCCTACAAATGTAAACATTTTATATTTGGTTATGGTTTTACAAATTAGTCTTAAATTCCTAGTTACCAAAAATATTCTATTGTTTGTTAGAAATCAAAATATTAACTCATCATCTATATAGAAATATGATTTTTCTGCATCATCTCAATAGTTAAAATGAAAATTCACTTTCAAATTGATACTTATATTTATTGAATAGATTTTATATATGTAGGGCAATGTTATGTGTAAGATTGCTTTAAAATAATAATAAAAGAATTAATAATATAAAAAGAAAAAAATCATTTAAAATATTACCCTAAAATGAAAATATCTTAAGCGTCATAATATTTTTATTCTTTTGTATCTCTGTAAAATATTTGGATATTTTGGCATTTTCCCCCTCTCACAAGAAATATTTTATACAAACAAAAACAAAATGAAAATAGACCTTTTGTTTTTAGTCCTGCTATAGAACACATATATTCACCAGAGAGACAGAGAGCCGTGCATTAGAAAATAAACACACAAAGACACGCAAGTAGAGAAAAGCAGAGATTGGGTGGCCCAGACTCCTCTGATGGAAGCAGCTGTGGCCCAAAGTGTTCCCAGGTTTGTTCTTTTAAAGGGGAGAAAAGGGGGAAAGGGTAAGTGGAATGCAATGCCAGTTATTTTCAGATGTTAATCAGCTGGAGATGTGAAGACCTCTGGAGCCATGTAGTTCTATGTAAGTTTTATCTTCGCCAGTCTTTTCTGATGAACATGTGGCTTCCTTTAACCTATACCATCCTGGAGACACATATTCTTTGTTAATGGCTTTCACTAGCTTTGCAGAGATAGCCCAGAGAACCATATTTCTGCATGTGTTTAAATGTCACCATGTGTTGTTCGGATCTGGGCTGCTCCCTATATATAAACCTTTTGTTTTTAGTTTTGCTAGAGGACACGTGTATTCACCAGAAAGACAGAGGAAAAGAGAGAGAGAAAGTAAGGGATCCCCACCCCCACAGGGTAGTCATGGTACAGTCCCTTCTTATCCATTCTCTTCTTGAGATTTTGGGCACACATATGCACATCTACCCAGCATATTTTAAAGCTACCTGGGTCTGGGACTTGAACTATGCAGTAGTCTATGTGGGATCCAATCACCTTAACCTCTACACCATTTGCTGGCCCAAGTAATGATAAACTTTTAAATAAAGTTTTGTAGATGCCCTCTAAATATAAATATCCATAAATTTAAATCTTTACTAGAAACTATTTTTCTACTCAAGAAAATGCATTTGCAAGCTCTGTGAAGAAAAACAATAGCCAAGATGGATAATGCTTATTGAACTAATTAAATCTTTCAAACATTAGTTATTTTTCTCTTCACAGTTTCTGCCCAGAGAGTATGAATAGTATTTAGAAATATTTTGTAAAGGGACCAGCAGTTAGTGTAATGACTATGCTGCTGGACTCCCATGTAGTAGACAGCGGTTCGCGTCCCAGACCCGGTGACTTAAAACTCATGCAGGGCGCATGTGCGTGCATGCCCAAGATCCCAAGAGGAAAATGGAGGAAAAGGGATTGCGGCGTGGCTATCCCCCCTGGGGGGTGATTTCTCACTTTCTATCTCTCTGTCTCTCTGTCTGGCAAGTGCACGCACCCTATAGCAAAAACCTCTCCAAAAAAGAAATATTTTGTAAAAACATAACACATATATTCAGATATGTTTCTTAATTCTTAATCAAAGAATTATCAAAATTGGATTAAGTCTACTTGAAATCTCTATTGTAGCTTAACATTATAAAGAAATGCTCCCAGGGACCAACAGTTGGTGTAAAGGCTATGTCACTGGACTCCCATGTAATCAACTGCTGTTCAAGTCCTGGATCTGGTGGCTTAAGCTCATGCCAGGTGTGTGCGTGTGTGCCCAAGATCTCAAGAAGAGAATGGAGGAGAAAGCATTGTGACATGGCTATCCTTCCTGGGGGGTGATTTCTCGCTTTCCGTCTCTCTGTCTCTCTTTCTGGTGAGCACACATGCCCTATAGCAATAACCTCTCAAAAAAAAAAAAAAAAAAAGAAAGAAAAGAAAAGAAAAAGAAATGCTCCCAGATAATTCACTATGCATTTATTTTCATTGTAGAATACACAAACTAGAAAATAATTTATAAAAAATATACTCATAGAATTATAAAAGTCCTCCTGTAAATAAAATGAATAATTTACTTTGACACAAGTTGTATTTGTAACTTATTACTAATTTGGGCTGGAAATAGTCTTAATTTTCTCAGGTAAATTTTAAAGAATATATCTTTAGAAAAAATAAAAACTACAATTACATTAAATATGTTTTCAAAATACGCCAACTAGACTGGCTTATTAATCACTTTAGAATTAGTGCTACACTTGACTGGTTTCATTTGCTCTCTTCATTCAGTGTCTCTAAATGAAAAGTGGTAATAACATTTTGAATTAACAAAACCTAATGAACTTCCAGGAACCTAGTTCAGCGTATTGAAGTTTTAATGTTTTGTAGGTGCTAATGAGTGATTGGCCAAAATAGATTCTTATTCAGCTACATGTATTTCTGCAATTTAATGCTGCATCCTATGTCAATATTCGAACTGGATGTTAAAGTTTAGTGAATACTAATTTAAGATTATCAAATTTCAGGGACCACCATATGGTGTAATGGCTGTCGCTGGACTCCCACGTAGTCAACCAAGGTTCTAGTCCCAGGCCCAATGGCTTAAAGTCACACCAGGCACATGTGCGTGGATGCCCAAGATCCTGAAAGGAGAATGGAGGAGAAAGGATTGTGGTGTGGCCAACCCCTCTGGGGGGTGATTTCTCACTTTCCGTCTCACTGTCTCTCTCTGTCTTTCTGGTGAGTGCATGTGTCCTATAGCAAAATAAAAAAAACAAAACAAAACAAAACAAAAATAAAAATCAAATTTTAGTATTTTTTTAAGTTGTAGTCCAGATAGTGTATGAAATTTGTCCAAAAGTACATTGTTACTTAAGAATAACCCAGGATTATAACTCAGATATGAATTAGAAGTGTGTTTATAGGAGCCAACAGGTAGCATGGTGGTTAAGGCACTAGACTTCACATGGTAAGCCACAGGCATTGTATGTCTCTATTTAATATGTGACAAATGCCTGTACCCTGTGGCAGGCACTGAAATATTGGAAGGTATAAAAGCATAGAAAGCAACGGTGTATATCTGAGACAGTGTGGGACGAGTGTGAGAGTGGGGTCAGTGGGAGATGAGGGCAGGAGGGAGGGAAGGAAGCAAGGGGAAAAAAAGAAGCAAAACATTCAACAGACACCAAAATGAAAAATTACTTGTTGATGATAACATGTATGACAATATCCTTGACTGTACTAACATACAGAAAATTCATTTTCTGTGTTTTAAAGATATATAGCAATTGACTGTAGAAAACAGGAAAAGGAAAATAAAATATTTTTAAAATATTTTACATTACCAGTACATTGATTCCCAAATACTTCAAATTTGATAGAGGGTGAATATATTTTTTTAAAAGATAAGGAAAAAGGTAACTATGTTCATAAGATAAAGAGATTTTGTATTCACTATTAATAGATAATAAAATGATAGAGAATATTGCAAAGTCTAAGTTAAAAGTGTTTGTTCAAGTTGATGAGGTTACTCATATTGATGGAAATTCTGAAATGATTTTCCAGGAAACATTTGGAAGTTAGGAGTATGAAAATTCCCCATTAAAGCAGTGATATTTACACAATAAGAAATGCCTGATTGCTTGAATTAAACTTACTTTTATAAAAAAAGAAGTGTAGAGATTCAATTACAGATGGAGAATACAAATCTATTTTCTATTTTTTTTTTTTTTTTGCTAAATTTTCAGCAGCAGAAGTTATACTAGAAAAAAATTCAGTGTAAAATTGTTTTCAAAAATATCTGCTTTGTAGGGGGCAGCCGTTAGCGTAATGGCTATGTTGCTGAAATCCCACGTAGCACACTGCGGTTCGAGTCCTGGACCCAGTGGCTTAAACTCACACTGGGCGCGAGTGCATGCGTGCACAGGATCCCAAGAGGAGAATGGAGGGGGGTGATTTCTCACTTTCTACTTCTCTGTCTCTGTCTTTCTGGCAAGCACACACGCCCTATAGCAAAAAAAAAAGAAAAAAAAAAACTCTCAAAAAAATCTGCTTTGTCACAATGAGGAAATCGTTGAACTAATATTTAAACTGTATGTGATTAAAATGTAATAGGCATTCAACTTATATTTACCTTTTTTAATCTTGAGGATTACTTAGATATTTTCAATGGAAAACAAATTTAGCAACCTTTTCAAGCAATAAGAGGTTAAATGTATTTTCTTCTATAACTAAACATAACTTGAAGAATTTTGACCCAAATCACTTCTTCAGTCCTGAGAGCAGTAGTAAGAAAGATTAACTTCTGGACCAATTGTATTTAATGAACTACTTAGGAAGGATCGTTTTGGGGACTTACATTGAAATCAGAATGATTTTATGTCACTAAGCTAGAATACGATTTCAACAGCCCTGGGAAGAGGCCCAAGGACATCTACCATGTCATCTATTTCTGTCAACTAGAGAAATCCACCTGATTGGCTAATGTTGCGCATATTTAAAAACGAAAACTGAGAAAAATGACTAACCTGGCTGTTCAGCTTCTGTGAGAGAAACTAAGAGATCTTTGAAGAAAGATGATAATTGTTTAGAGCACTGAGATCTTGTTTACCTCTTGTGACAATGCTCGGTTAAGAATTATTCCATTGTTGTTTCAGCACCGCATTCAAAGAGGTGCATAGAATTCTGACTGCTGAATTTTTTTTTCCTCCAAAATTTTTCTAATAAATATGACATATGCAAAAGCAACAGAGTCTAGGCTGGCCATTAGACCTGGAAAACAAAGTATTTGATTTGGTCATTCTTTAAAAAGCACAATAACTTTTTGTAAAACCCCAGAGCCCTCAATTTGACTTCATTTCACGTTCTTTCCTGTGTGTTCTGTTCTCAGTATGAAGAAGTTCCAAAAGACATTAGAACTGCAAGATTCAGGAAGCCTTTGGATCAAATAATTACCATTTCCTTCATTATCTATTAATTCAGGATGGCTTCCCTTTTGTTTCTTAAAGATAAATGGTGCTCTATTTTTTTTTTCTGAAACAGTTGGAATGAGTTTCTGTTCAAGGTGCTCTGCAGGTACTTAGGAAACCAGTTATTATTTTTTATTAAATGTTGAAGGGCATTATTTGGGAGGAAGAAGACAGATAAGGGCAAGTCATTGCAAAATACATTTATATTCAAGAAAGTCATATATTATTTCAACTTCATGAAAACAGATTCTTCATCTTCTTATAATATATCCCACAAGAGCACAATAATGTAATAAAACACATGTATGTACACACATACATATATGCATGTATATACACACATTGCTAACAGGGATGAAAGAACAAAAATATGCATGGTTACAGACCATGTTTTATCAAACCTTGATAGTTTTTCAACAAAAATAAGATTTCTAATTAAAGATTTAGGCAGTCAGCAGGCATGCATATTTATATAGTATGGATCTATTATTTTGCATATGTGTGAAGTAATTGAAAAAGGATATAAAACAAAAGGCACTCTCCTTGTTCTTTTTTTTGAAAGATTTTTGCTATAAGGCACCTGTGCTCTCTGGAGAAACAGAGAGACAGAAAGCGAGAAATCACCCCCTAGCGGGGATGACCTCCCAGCAATCCCTTCTCCTGCATTCTGCTCTTGGAATTTTGGCCATGAATGCACATGTGCCCGGCATGAGTTTTATGGACCTCCAGGTCCAGGACTCAAAATGTGGTCAGCTACGTGGGAGTGCAGTGACATAACCATTACACCATCTGCTCATCCCCATTCTCCTTGTCCTTAAAGATATTACTGCCTCCCAATGTGTTAGAAAGAAAATATGGGGGACCAGCAAGTGGCGTGGTGGTTAAGGTGTGGGTGTTCCCACATGACTGACGACGGTTCGAGTCCTGGATAGACCAGGTGGCTTGCTCTCTTACCTTCTCTCTCTATGTATCTCTCTAGTCAAATTAAAAATGAATTAATGAATAAGTAAAGTTAAATAAATCATTTTAAAAAAGAAAAAAAAGAAAGATATGTAAATAACATGATGAGGCGAGTGCTATAGTAGAGGATTACTGGAAAGTGTAGCTAGCACTACAAGAGAAATTCATTTTCACCTAATAAGTTGTACTCAAACTAAACTTTAAGGAATATGTAAGAATCCTGTTTTTCCAAAAAAGAGCAGAGGCATTTTAGATAAAGTGACCAGCACAGGCAAACTTCTAAAGACGTGAGACAAATGAACATGCGAATAACAGAAGGGACACCAAACAAGTAAATCTCAGAGGATAGACAAGAGAACATGGCTGTTTTTGTTTGCAAGCTTGCATTTTAACAAGAAAAAAAATGTAATTAGAATTTTAGAATAACAAAAAGAAGGCTTAGTACCAAACCAGCAAGATTAGTATCAGAACATTCAATAAAGAAAATTTCTAAACCAAAAGCAACATAAAATCTCTTGCAAGCAAAGATTGTTTTAAGATGAGAGTATTGCAAGACCAGCAGATGGCATATAGTTATGTTGTTGGACTCCCATGTAGCTGACCACGGTCTGAGTCCCTGATCCGGTGGCTTAAAATTCACACCTGGTGTTTGTACATGCACACCTAGTATCCTAAAGAGATTAGAGAAGGGTTTGTGGCATGGCCATTCTCCTGGGGGTGGTGGGGGTGATTTCTCACTTTCTTTCTGTCTCTTCTGTCTCTTGGGTTAGCACACATACTCTACAGAAAAAAAAAAAAAGTCCTCTCTCTCTCTAAAAAAAGATGAGAGTATTCAATGCTGTCTTAGCACCTTTCATTTGCTGAACTCTTACCAGGAATTAACCTAGTGAAATGTTCTCATTCTGAATACATGCCTAATTTTGCATTTATAATTCCCTGATATTTTTCTTAGAGAGTGCCTTTCAAACTGTATAAGCTTTGGGCCCCACAAATCGTAAATTCATTCTGCCTGAGGAATAAGTTCATGGTAGTTCTGAAAAAGACATAACTGAAATTGAGGTGTCAAAGTAACTGACTTACTTTTGGAAACTTAGTGATTAAAGGTAAAGGAGCCATTCCTGCTATTGGCTATACATGATGGGCAAAAGAGAGAATCACTTTTTATCTTCATGTCCAAATAGAAAGTGCTTTTACTCACCAATGAAATTTAATTACTACCCTTAACCACGCGTCTCAATCTCTAGTATGGGAGAAGTCTGCCAGTGATCAAAAGAATTCTTATCCCTCAATCTTTTTTTTTTTTTTTTTTTTTTTTTTTAGGTTTTGCCATAGGGTTCATGTACCCACTGAAGGGAGACAGAGAAATTCCCTGATTCTTAAGAGATGTGCTGTGAACAAGTTAAAGAGACTTAAAGCCCTGAAATTTTGAAGTGTAATTTATAGTTAAACATATAGGAATGAAGCAAAATAAATTAATATAGTTTCCAACTTTCTGTTGGAAAAAATGCATAAAGAGGGACTAACTTTTAGAAAGAAGGTATCTGAGAAATGAAAAAATGAATACACAAGTGCAAAATAGACCACAGAGATAACAATGATGGATCCACCCAAAGATAAACAAGACCAGATGACCAAACAAAATTCAGAATGTAGATGCAATGGAATAGTACCAAAAATGCCAAGCAGATTTTTAAAAAGATATCTTCTATGTACAGAATTATGTTTGTAAGTACAGTTAATTAGATTTAATTATTAGAATCAATTTTTTTTAAAGAAAGATCTATGCTGTAGGGCATGTGTGCTTATTAGAGAGACAGAAAACGAGAATCACCTCCTGGGAGGATGGTCACGCCACAATCCCTCCTCCTTCATTCTCCTCTTGGGATTATTTTATTTTATTTTTAAATTAATTTATTTACATTTAATCACATCTTTACAGTGTACAACATTTCTTTTTCCAGCACAAAATACTATGTATGTCAGTCAAGCCAAAGATATTACTATAAATTTAATTCATTGACTATGAATAGAATATCAAAGAGTCTATATCTACACTTGATTAAAAACATCAAATTTATTTATCAGTGGTTATTCAAACTTAGCACAACAAGGATGAACTTTAAAGAAAATTATTTAAACTATGTTTACTCTTTAGTGTATACATGATAGAAATGCTACCAAAATAGGGGAGGAAGAAATGGAGGAGAAACAATTTAAAAAATAAACAGGGACCCACAGGGGATGTTGTGGCTAAGGTGTTGGACTCCCACATAGACAACCATGGTTCAAGTCCTACCCCATGGCTTGAAAATCATGTTGGGAGTGTATGAGTTTGTACCCCAAATCCCAAGGGAATGGAGAAGGGATTCTGCCATCACCCTGGGGGCTGATATTTCACTTTCCTTATTTCTGTCTCTCTCTGTCTCACTTTGGCAAGTGAGGAGGGGTTGATTGTACTGTGGCCATTTCCTCAGGGGAGGCGGGGAGCGATTTCTCCTTCCGGCTCTCTCTCGCTCTCCTGCAGCACACACATCCCTATGGCAAAAACCTAAAAAGAAAAAAAAAATTAAAATAAAAAAATGTACAATTCTCTTGAATTGAGAGGACAGATAAATTAGTGTTTGTACAGTTATCATAATTCCCTTTTTATAGTGATACAGTCATATTATATAAAACACGTATAGGACCATCTGCCTAAAGAGTAAAAAATATGTGCTTGGTCACAGCTGCTGCAATGCATGCCATTTGTGAATTGAATTGGAGTGGTCATATTGCTTTGGTCTTACACAACATAAACAAATTTTAAATTTAGAATTAAACTTCCAGATTATATGCACTACTTCATAGACATGCTGAAGAAGTATTACGGAACTTCATAACAAAATGTTATACCCACCTTTTTTTCCTAACGTTCAGAATCTTATATTTATGTCCATACCTTAAATCATCAATCCAGAACCAATGCTAATAGAAGCACTCTGAGTTTTATCTAATATGAGGAGTTTGCTTAGTTGTTTTCCAACCTTAATAGAAAGAGTTTCTGAAAACTCACAGAGCTCCATCACTTTCCTTGAAACAGTTGAATGACTAAATTATCTAAGTCAGAATACTGTCATTTTCTGCTTAATGAATTCCGAGAATGGATTCCCTCAAGCTCTCTGGTAGAACTTGTCATCTCAGATGACTATTCCTAATGTGTAACTAAATGACTCTGGCTTTAGTGTTAACTTTCATGAATATAGTGATATACTCATAAAGTCCCTTATTTTACTTGTAGCCAGTAATTAAATCAGCCATAGTCTTTTTTTCTTCCTTTAAGCTAGATGATCTAAATGTGATCTCTCTTTATAATATGTAAATTCCATGTATTTGATTTTTTAATTGTTTTTTATTATTTCTGAGTTGTCATCATGTTCACCACTATGCTTTTAATATTGGCTATAATATATTCATTAATATCTAAAACTTGTGTCTTTTCTGAGAATTTTTAAATGATTATATTTAAATAAAATATAATAGCAAAAATAATGAAATGCAGTGTCTTGGTAATTGCAGAACAATAAGCAGTCATCCAGAGGGTGTAGGCATTTCAGAGTTTGCACACACTGCTAATGGCTTTTGCCCCATCAGTAATATGGTGGACCTTTAGAAGTGACATGGATACAAGGGAGCAGGAAAAAGTTGATCTATGTTGAAAGGGACTGCAAATGTAAAGACACTTCAAATACTTCTTGAAAACCATGGGATTGAATCAAAATGAGTATATTTTGGTTCAAAAGATTTTTAACTATATACATATTTTTCCATAATATGCATTTTCCATGAACTTTTTGAAGATGTCCTGTATTGTGAAAGAGTGTAAACACTGAAAACTTATTACATGGGTAGCTCCTGAATTCTTTTTTAGACAGCTCTCAAAGAGACATGATCATAGAAGAAATAAAAGATTCTAATTTGGTTACCAGGAGGTATTAATCACCATTATTTAGGAAGAGAACTTAATCTACAATCTCTAAGCTAGGGAATTCAAGAGATATTTGCATCATAGTTACCTTAATAATAATGGCATCTTCTGCATAGCATTTCCATCATTGTTATGGAATTTTGCTTTATGCATTACTTTTCAAGATAAAAATACATAAAAGACTAACATGTATGACTTTAAAATTATGCTGGGCATGTGTTCATACGTGCCCAAAATACCAAGAGGAGAATGGAGGAGAAGGGATTGCTGCATGGCCACTCCCTCTAGGGGGTGCTTTCTCACTTTCCCTCTTTCTGTCTCTCCCCTCTGGCAGGAACATGCACCCTAAAGCAAAACAAACAAACAAAAAGATTAACATGTAAACAATTATTTAATCAAGAAAAAAATCTAAAATAAATAGTTCTTGTAAAATAGTATCATTGAAATTTATTTAGATCACATTGAATTAACTAGTGTTATATTTTCAATTCTCAAAATAGCATAAATGCAAATCGTATTTGAACCGTTAAATTGAGTTTCATATATTACTTTTTTTTCTATTTTGAAATTTATGGTTGTTGAAATGGTAACAATTTGTAGAGAGCATATATGTATATGAAGTGGTTGTTTTCATCTGTAATTACCTGCCTAAAATTGAGATGTCTGCCGTGACCCGATATCAGTAAGAGAATAATTGTTGTTACCGTTTAATAACCCACAAATGTAAACAATCCTAGCAAAGTTCATTTGAACAGTGGAACCAAAGTTTTAAACCATAACCACTATGCTTTTTCATACCATTCCTAGAGCAAGTGAATAGGTGTTTTATGCCTAGTGAGTCTCAGAGATAAGAAACTTTCAAATAGGCCATTTCTAGTTGATAACTGATTCTATTTTTACTTTTTCAGATTTTTCTTTGTTTTGTGTGAATGTGTTGTGTTTTATATAGGGCAGATGTGTTTGCAGGGGAGAGAGCGAGAAAGTAAGAAATCATTCCCAAGGGACTGCAGCGTGGCCATCCCTTTTTCTCCGTCTCCTCCTAGGATTCTGGGCACACACACACACACACACACACACACACACACATGTTTTTCAAGTCACCAGGTCCAAGACTGGAAAGCACAGTTGGCCATCTGGACTCTAAACGCCTTAACCACCATGCCACCCGCAGGCCCCGAGGCTGCTTTTATTGGGAGTGGGGGGAAGTCATTATACACACTGTATTTTTAAAAAGACTATATGTGCCAAAGTCTCAAAATATTCATATCTTTTAAATTACTAGATTGGGAAAACAATTACATTTCACCATGGAAGGACCCAAATTCTCTTGAGAATTTGATGTCTTTATTCTGTGACTACTATGGTCATCCTGCATGATCACTGCTGTATGGTCACCCTCCCCCCCGCACCTCCTTCCAAGCCAGACAGGAGGGTGAAAGACTCAGTGGAGCATGGGCTGAGCGTGGAAGCAGTACACCTCTTCTGTTCACTTTGCTTTAGCAGGAACTCGGGGCACACCCCCCCCCTAATTATGAAGGTGCCTGGGAAATGTGGTCTAGATGAGTGTCCAGAAAGAAGTCAAACATCATTTGGTTGAATAGGTATCATTCCCTGTCACCTTTAAACATTGCTTAATCTGAGTATCAAGCCCTAATTTTTTATCTATTTTACTCCCCCCCCCCCCCAGTGGGACATGCAGGGAAGAACAACCAAAACACCCAGCTTTCAGCTGGCCTAAGCAGTGATAGAAGCCTTTAGTGATTTATCTACCTTAATTTGTTCTAACTTAGGGTTTGTCTGTCCTTTTTCATTGGATTTTTCTTTTTAGGTGCAAGTTCACTACTTCTCTCTGATGTTAGATCATGGATAGCTCCTTGGGCTTGCTCATCTCAACGCCATTTTTTTCTGGTTAAAAATGTATCTGTCATCTCATATGCAGATGCAAACCATTTATATGTTATCTCAGATGAAAACTGTATTTCAAGATTCAATATCATATCTTAGTTCTTGCATTATTGGTATTGTCTATTGCTCCCCTTTTGTTAGTCTTTGGCATGGGTATTCAAGTTCATTAAATGATATTCTTAAACTTCAAAAGCTGGATTTATACATATATCTCTTCATTTTGTCTTCACAGAGTTATCCCAACCACCCATGAAACACCTGATTATTAATACTTGCTAAGGTAATTAATTTATCAGAATAGTTCATTTAAAAGTAAATAATTTGGTAAGATCCTGCTTGGTCCTTAAGTGTGCAAGACTCTATGAAGTTAATAAAGAAACTCAGAGATAATTTTAAGTATCTATGAAAACAAAATTTTTTTAGATTTAGTTTATCTTTTTTTTTAATTTCAATAATTCCACTAAGGCAATGAACAGATTCTTTTGTATGGGTCATAGAAGAATTTGTTTAAATATAATGGAAAAGAATCACTGTTTTGCCTTTTCAAATTTTAACCCAGTTTTATAACTGTTACTTTTAAATTTGTATTCTTCAGTCTTCATAACTATCAAGATTAGGTTTTCAATATTATGGCTTCAGTGATATAATAATATATAATAAATTATAGCAACTGAACAAATCAAATTGTCTACCTACCTAGTAGGATCATGAAAGTGACCTGCTGTTGTTTACAAATTCCTTTATACATTGTGGTGTTTTAATTGTATAGTTAAGAAAGATATAGAACAGAAATGGACAACTCACTACAATTTAAGTAGGGATAGAAACAGTTAACCATAGACTACTTGAGCAAAAGGGTTCCCATTCATAAAGGAAATTTAAGGGAGTAGAGTGAGGCTTCCAATATGTATAACAAGACAAGTAACTAGAGCTATGCTCTTTGACTGAGATAACCAAAAATCTACAACGGCACCAAGGAAATCATAGAGGGTGATTCAGATGCATTTTTTTTTGCATATTATATAAAGGGAGCTCTGAACAAACTGATTTGTAAAATTCACCACATCTGAAAAAATTAAGATAAATATGAGATGCAATTATCTGTCATTCAAATTTAAAATTTCTTTGAAACTTTATTTTTCAGAAATATTAGGTACTATAGGGTTTAGAAAAGATATTAGATGGAAAATTTACTTAGACATTAATCTACAACAGTGCTTAAAAATTTATGGAAAAATGAAGTATGAGTTTATGTGAGTGTAAAAATTTTCTTAAACGCATGCATAGTTTTTCAAAACATGCATTTTTCCATAAACTTGCTGACGACCCAGCGTTTTCATACTGTAGTGCTTCCTGCACACTGACAGTGTGCCAGACACAATTCCAGAGCCTGGGGATATGTAAAAATTAAAAGTAAAAAAAAAAATGTTTCTTGTTCTTCTAGAACTACTGAAGTAGAGAATATTTAAGAAAAAAATAAGAAAAGGGACCAGCGGTTGACATAATGGCTATGTCACTGGATTGCCATGTAGTCAACCGTGGTTTGAGACCTGGATCTGGTGGCTTAAACTCACACCAGGCACGTGTGAGTGCGTGCCCAAGATCCCTAGAAGAGAATGAAGGAGAAGGGATTGCGGAGTGACCATTTACCCTAGAGGGAGGCGTGATTTCTCGCTTTCTGTCTCTCTGTCTCTCTCTGTCTTTCTGGCGAGTGCACGTGCCCTACAGCAAAAACCTCTCAAAAAAAAAAAAAAAAAGAAAAAGTAAGAAAGGAAAGTACAGATTGTGATAGATCTCAACGAGGAAACAATAAGCAATATGGCCATAATATGGTTAAGATTGGTTTCAGTAAGATAGTCTAGAAAGACTATGGAGGTATGAACAGAGTGTTTTTCATTTATCAGAAAACAAAGGCAAGTCTGGACTGGGTAGAAAGAATTTGAAGGAGATGCTGCTTCTATGCTGCTGGAGAATATATGATATGAAAAATATAAAGAGGAAGAAGTACAGAAGATAAAGCTACCTGAATATATGGAGTATTACACAAATCATGTTAAAGGTTTTTGAAGGCCCAAACAGTGATGCAGAAGTAAAAAATGCTCCATTAGGCAATCCCACATGCGAGGGGTCCATGTTCAAATCTGGAGGTCTGCCTAAGAATGTCTGCTTGCCACGATCCTGAGTTGGCTCAAGACTAAGGGTGTAGCATTGTCAGAACCTTTTTGGGAGGATTCTCTCTCTCTCTTTTGGAAGAAATAAAAAAAACCTTAAAAAAAAGGCTTTTTGAAACCCTATTAAAAGTGTTTAATAAAAAATATGAAACAATCAGATTTGTGTTTTATAAATATCTGACCAGAGGGGTATCATGTATAGGAGAAGAATGAAAATAAAGAGCAGTTTTGAAATTCTGAAAGTAAAAAAAAAAAAGTACTACTATGACATAAATTTATGTGATGCCAATGGAGATTGAGAGATGTAAAAATATTAGATAATGAAGTGATTTCTAAAACCTTTCCCTTATGCCATTGTTATGATTTTATTATATCTCGCATGTGTAAAAAAAATAAAATTTTTCTAAATTATAATGTATATGGTGAACTTTGAAATTTTTTATTTGTTTTGTTTTCAGTATTCCAACACTAGGCTCTGAATATGTCTAATTTCTATATAAATTCCCTGTGGTAGAATGAAATCATCATCTTTTTGCCTTTATTTTTTCCAAGAGGACAGTAAAAAAAAAAATTCAATATCCTTGAATTATTATTCATTGTCCTCATTCAGGTGAATAATATACAGTTTTAAAAGCACAAGGTACACATTTTAGCATTTTATAAGCTTCCACAGGGCAAAAATATGTTATTATTTTTAGTACACCTTTTGAAAAATTGTGGATAGCTTTGTTCACTGTCTCTATAAATGATTCCCATTTCCGGGACCAGCAGTTAGCGTAATGGCTATGTCGCTGGACTCCCATGTAGTCGACCGCGGTTCAAGTCCCGGACCCGGCGGCTTAAACTCACGCCGGGCGCGTGTGCGTGCGTGCCCAAGATCCCGAGAGGAGAATGGAGGAGAAGGGATTGCGGCGTGGCCATCCCCCCTGGGGGGTGATTTCCTGCTTTCTATCTCTCTGTCTCTCTCTGTCTGTCTGGCGAGCGCACGCGCCCTATAGCAAAAACCTCTCCAAAAAAAGAAAAAAAAAAAAAAAATGATTCCCATTTCCTATCTTCCTTCATGTATCAAAAGTAAATAAAGCAAGAAAAGCACATTTTACATTTAATTTAAAGACGGATTATGTAACTGATACCATATGCAAGAGAGTATGGAAATTATAAATCCAGATTTTTATACAAAAGATTAAATTTATTTAACACAGGTTGAGCATATAACATATGTACCAGTGTGCAGGTTCTGGATCAGAATGTGAGAGCCAGACCGATGAGGATAAATTCTTTGAGCGCACATAGAGAAAAAATGTTATATTTATCATGGGAAATATGATAAAACTTGCTGTAAGAAAGAACTTTTCCATTTCATCTTGAAAAGCACATCACTGTTGAGAAAGCCAAATTACCAGGTCAGACCTTGTGTAGATGGTATGTTTATAAAGGGAATGTATTTAACTTCACTTGTGTTATATTTCAAATTCCTATGAGGGCTATTATTCAGGAGAGATTTTGTGGGAGAAATTAATAAATATGTGTTTATTCCAAGGTATAGGATATAGATTTATTTATGACTTCTTTTCATTTCTTCCACACAAAAGAATAGCATGATGGCAAGAAACTGAAAATTCCACACTTAAAATCTGATTTCTTCTAGAGTTCTACCTAGATAATAAGAATAAAACATGCTGTTGCAGCATAACATGCAGTATCTACTATTGAAGCCCATTTTTTTTTTTTGCAGAGGCAATTTATGGCAATTTATCTATTCATGTATGAGATATGATGGGTCTCTATGAAGACAACTTTTCTTCAACTTATCTCCCCCATCTGAGCTTATTGCCTTATTTTGAACTTCTGCCATTGTACTAATAATGCCCATTAAGGTAAACATTGCATTATTTACATAGCCATTCAAAAACTTTTTTTACATATCTAATCACATAACCTAGAGTTAATATTTTACCAATTTAAATTGTTATACAGTACTTTAAATGATCATTCAATTATTATATAGGAAAATGAAACCACTATTTTTTTATTTTTAATTTGTTTTTACATTTTCACACAAATATATACTTCATATATCAAAAATTTTTGCTCATACTCCATAGTTCTTGAGTTAATAGCTGAACAACTTTTAAAATTTCAAAAAACTGAATTTTAAAGATAATTTTCAAAGTATTTATCATTTCGTTCATGATTCTATAATAACAGGGACAGTGTATTTTTAAATATTATTGAGAAAATATTTACATGTCAACTACTCAAACTGTTGAAAAGCAAACAGCCAATACACAATTCACAAAGGAAACTTCCTAACTCAGCTCTGCCTACCAAGTATCCTATGGTTTACCATCTCCTAGCAAAGATCAGTCTCTTTTTCTTCCTTCAAAATCCTCGTCAAGGTAATCCTCTGGTTGTGGCTGCTCTTTTGCAATGTACTGACTACAATGCTGGCCTGGAAGAATCCAGGTTAATTTAGCTTCTCTAATCCTCTCTGCCAGGCAGAACTGTTTATGGTGCTAGGCAGTCTTTCCAAGAGCTTCTGTTGGCTTTCTTGAGATCTACCTTAGTTCTAAAGCTTTCTGGTTAAGTAAAATTTAATCATTCTTGTACAGATTATTAAATGAATATAAGTTTTTTTTTTGTTTTTTGGTTTTTTTTTCTCCAGGAAAAAAGTAACTAAAGTGAGATTGCTGGGTGTTACAGGAAGTTCAAACTTCCAGAATATCATAAAACTGTTTTTTTAAGAGACTATCATGCTTGCTGTAGTAAGTGGTGAAAGTTCTAGCATGTTAGCATTTGATGTTGTCAATTATATTCATAAGGCCATTCCCATAGGTCTGCACTGGTATTCTTACCACCTTTTGGATTCAAATGGATTTTTCTTTTAGATAATTATGTTGAGCATCTTGCACAAGCATATTTATTACCTGTATCAATTATTTGGTTAAATGATTATTCAAATTTTTGTCATTTAAAAAATTTTGTGATTTGTTTTCTTATTATTGTGTTGAAGTGCAAATTTTTTGCTGGATTTTGCTTTGGTTATTACACATGACTTTGCATAACCCAAGTTCACTGGCTTTCACTCCTATGTTTCTTTATAATGCTTAGTAATTATACCTTAGGTACATGATTCATTTAGAGTTCAAATTTTAGAAGTATGAAGAACGGTACACGTCATGTGTATAGTTTACGTGTATATTTTTGTATTCCCATTTGTTCTAACATAATTTGCTCAAGAGATAAATCTTTCTCCATTGAGTTTATTTTGCAACTTTGTCAAAATTCAGCTGATAATTTATGTGAGTCTACCTCTTATGTGAGTCTAACTCTACCACTAGTCTTTCTTACTGATCCACTGGTCTAGCTTTATTCTGGTTAACACTATAGTCTTTTTCTATTGTTACAATATAGTCATCTTTTAAAAATCATGTAGTATAGGGATCAGCAGATGATGTAATGATTATGTCGCTGGACTCCTGCTTTGAGTCCCGGACCCAGCAACTTAAAACTCACATTGAGTGCATGTGCATGCATGCCCAAAATCCTGAGAGGAAAATGGACAAGGGATTGTGGCATGGCCATCAACCCTGGGGGGTGATTCTTGCTTACTGATTCTTAGTCTCTCTCTGACTCTCTGGCGAGCACATGTGCCCTATAGCAAAACCTCTCTAAAAAAAGAAAAAATCATGTAGTATGAACACTTCCCTACTTTTTTTATTGTCAATACAGTTTTGACTATCATTTAATTGTTCCTATTTTGAGACTATTATCATTACATTATTTAGATGAAAATCTGTGGGTGACTTTCATTATTCCACTTGGGACCAGATGGAATGGAATGCACTTTTTAAAACCATCTGTCATGTAGCACCTTAAACTTCTAACTTCAAGTAGAGGAGAATAAGAATATCTGACTTTGCAAAGATAAAGTTAACATGACAAGGTGTCAGCCAAAGTCTTTTGTATGGTGCTTCCAACATTTTGTCAAGTCCTCTGAGATCTCCTCAGTTAGTCATCTTATGGGCTTAATAAAGCAGAGAACACAATGCTTATTTTAGAAGTTGGTAAATGTCATTGCTTCCTTGCCAATTTGTTTTTTTTTTTCTTTTTTTGTATTCATTTAATTCTTCAGAAGGTCAACCTAAGCTGAATGTTCCCTCTTAGGAGTGCTATTACTTAAGATACATTTATTTAAACATCGCCAACAGTAAAGCTTACCATAAGTTATTAAATACAAATGTTTTCTCTGAAAAGGAATTTAAGAAGAACAATTAATTGTAAATGAGATAAATGTAGTCATTTTTTCATCCTTTATTCAAAATATCATATAATCTTGGGGTTTAAAAGAAAGAGAAGCCCTAGGAAGGACAGGTTATGGGAATGCAGAAAGTACTAGAGCTGAATTAAAAGGACCTTCAACAGGACCTGTTGCCTTAGGAAGAGAAATACAATGATATCCAGTTTAAGCCTATAGGATGGGAACTACTAGGGGGAAAGGTATCCTGATCACTCTATCCTCTTCCTTTCATTTTACCTATGCCTCGCATTGGCTAAAACCACATAGAACTAGAAGAGAAGAAGCCTAATTGCTGCAGGCCAAAAAGTCAGCTTCTTTTTTTTAAATTTAATTTATTTTTTAATTATATGAATTAATAACATGTCTTTATAGTGTACATTTCTTTTTCTAGCACAAATACCATGCCTGTCAGATGAGACAAAGACGTTATGATATACATTATCATCAGCAAACACCTTGTCATTTTGTTGTCAATTAAGCATACTTTTACTTGTTTTTGTCTTCCCTTTTCCACTCCCTCCCTTTCATACTAAACTTTTTTCACCTTTTATTGATTCACAAAATATCTTAAACTAAAAATATGAACAAAGCTAGAATCTAGTGACAAGTACGTCGTGATTTTCTTCTGAAACATTTTTTTCTTTCTCCATTCCTCCTATTACCAAAGAGATATAAACTCACTTATTTGCAAAAAGAAAAAAGAAAGAAAAAAAAAACATTAGGATAACTTCAATTTAGTCTATCATTTGTGCAAAATCCCACAAGAATTCTATTTCCAATGCAAGGAAACAGATACTATTGCATTATTGAACTTATGCAAATAACCATTCTGTCAAAAAATAAGAATTCTCACAAACATTTTCCAATTGAGAAAGGGTCAGGAAGGGAGAAAAATTATGTTTTAACTTCAAAAGAAAGGTCTTTTTAAACAAATTGCTGAACCTATCAACAACTCAGGAAAAAAAAAAAAAAAAAAAAAAGAATCCTTAAATTTGGAAGACAAAGTTTAGGAGAAAATTAGTAAGTTTTTAAAGAAAAGTCAGCTTCTTGAAACATACTACATTATTAAAAAATGTAAAAGGGTGCATCTGTAGTGGTTTTGGGAAAGTTTTCAATAACAGTCTTGTGGGCTTTCTATTCCTTTTCTTATCATCTCTACATTTACTCACTCTCTCTACATATTGAAGGTGAATTTGAGAAACTATTTAGTCAGTCAATTATCAACTGGAAAACAGAAAAATGTAACCATATTGAAGTTTAATTAAAATATCCATCAAAATCTGTATGAAGCCGTTGCTACTAGTATTTTTTTGGTAAAACATCAACATACAAGGGGCCTTGATCTTTGCTAGTGGATGATATATCACAGAATACTTGGTAAGCAAGACCGAATTGAGAAGGTTTATGTGTGAATTGTGTGCTCGCTATTTGCTTTTTAACAGTTTGAGTAGTTGACATGTAAATATTTTCTCAAAAAGTTTTTAAACCATACTGTCTCTGTTGTTAGAGTCACAAAGTATAACAAATATGTCAAGTATTATGTTTAAAATTCAGTTTTTTGAAATTTTATAAGTTTTTTATTAACTATCAAGAACTATGAAATATGAACAAAATTTTTTTGATATGTAAAGTAAATGTTTGTGGGAAAATGTAAAAAAAAATAAAGGATTAAAATAAAGTTCATGAAAAATGCATCTTATGGAAAAACTATGCTTGAATTTCAAAAATTTTTGCACCAAAATAGAGTTCTATTTTATTTCTTCACAAACTTTATGAAGTCTCCTCATATAGGTGTTTATTAGATTTATTCTAAATCATTAACATTAGACACTACATTTTTATAACATAAGACATGGACCAACCCAAATGTCCATGAACAGATGAATGGATTGAAAAAGTGTGCTACATATACACTATGGAATACTTCTAATCCATAATAAACAGCAAGACCCTGACATTTGATAGAAACTGAATGAATATGGAAGATTTACTGCTGAGTGAAGCAAGTCAGGCTATGAAAGAAAGATTTTGTGTGTCTTAATAGTACCGACTATTCATACTCTATGACTGAAACTGAAAGATTAGAGGATATTGACGCATGGAAAATGGTTACAGATACTGGAGACAGTGTGGGAAGAGGGTGGGAGAAGAGGGAAGAGTGTGAGGGGAAAAAATCAAGGAGAAAACTAGAGAGGAAAGACATTCATGGAACTAAAAATAGATGATTATCTGTTTATGATAATATGTTTAGTATTTTAAACTGGACTAGTGTGAGGGGTATCCATGTTGGGTAAATTCACTTTATAAACTGCAGTGATGTATAGTTATTGAAAATGTATACAATACAATAAAATAAAATAATTTTTAAAAACAGAAAAATTTCAAGAAATAATACTTATCTTTAAAAAACTTATGATCTAATTAGACAAAAATAACAAATATAAGTCAAAATAACTTCAAGGACAGATACAGATTAGTTTTTCTGTAAGGCCTAGATTTTAAGAATTATAAATATCAAGCCAGCTGGTGGCATAGCGGTTAAGGTGGGTGGCTATATACCACATAATAGACTAAGAGGTTCAAATCAAGTTCTGAACCTAGCAGCTTGAAAAACACATAAGATGCATTTGTGTGCATGCCCAAAATCCCAAGAGGAGAATAGTGGAGAAGGAATTGCAGCTTGGACATTCTCCCTAGGGGGCGCTTTCTTATTTTCCCTCTCTCTCTGTGTTTTTCGCCTTCTCCAGTAAGTACACACTCTCCATATGAAAAACTAATTAAATAAATAATAATAAAAAATTAAAAGATAAAATTATAAACATTAACACAAGATAAAAAATGAGATATGGTAGTAGGAAAAAAATACTGAAACATTGATGTCTCTAAACTTAGTCATTTTAGAAAAGAGAGAACTTTCTTTTTTCTTTTTTCACAAAGTAACGATCAGATATGTCATATATAATTTGAAATCAAAGTGAGTTGAATCAAACACGTTGAGGAATTTTGAATAAATTATTTTGGGTAAGTCTTCTAGGGTTATATGTCAGGAAAAACAGACAAGTTTTTATTTTATTACTACTACTCATCTAGAAATATTTATGACATCCAATAAAAACTAATACTAATGGAAAAGTTAGCTGGAGAGAAACATGTCAATGTCAGAAAGGAAATACTATTTCCCTGATCATAGAAGATCTACACAAGAACAAAAACAAATCATCACCAAACTAATGGAAACATTTTTTTATATGTCTGCTTCATTTACGGAGGGATTGTTTCTGAGCTGGTATAAATTATTCAAAGAACTCCTTAAGGAAAAATCTCAATTAATTAATGAACATACATATAACTACCTCATTTCACTTTTCTCAATTATCAAATCCTTAGTCTTGGCAGGTATGCAGATCATTGTAAATATAAATTAATGGATCAATCATGTTATGTCATGTAGTGATTCTACATAAATAAAAGTATTTTCCTTTTTCCAGACTGGTCTTGATCATTATAGAGGTCCATTTTCATATTACCATATTTTCACTTGAAAAAAAAAATCCCAAAAACTGAAATCTGGAAGTCTTAAAAATAAGATTTATTTTCATTTTTCAATTGTAATCCTCATAGAGAAATTACCTATAACATAAAGATAAAAATAGTTGTGAACTAGCATTGCTTCTGAATTAGAGATGCTGCAGTCAAGATGAAATAAACACAGTGATGTAAAAAAGAGAAAGGGGAGAGTTCCTGGGGTGCTAATTGTTGTCTCTCTTTTTTTTTAACTCTTTTTTTATTTTTATATTTTATTGGAGAGGTTTTCGCTATAGGGCGCGTGTGCTCACCAGACAGACAGAGAGAGACATAGACACAGAAAGCGAGAAATCACCCCCCAGAGGGGGGATGGCCACGCTGAAACCCCTTCTCCTCCATTCTCCTCTCAGGATCTTGGGCACACACGCACACACGCTTGGCGTGAGTTTTAAGCCACCAGGTCCGGGACGTGAACCACGGTCGACTACGTGGGAGTCCAGCGACATAGCCATTACGCTAACTGCTGGTTCCCCGCTAATTGTTGTCTTTTAGTGATTTTGTTTAAATTTCTTCCACGAGACAGAAATACGCAGAGACACAGAGAGAGAAATATGAATGCCTGCAACATGGTCCTATGCCGAGTGATACCGCTTCCCTTCCAGCAGGCCAGGATCATAAGCATGCTGCACCTGTCATGCACAAGCTGATCAGGGAACTGAACCTACAATCCTCCAGCTCTACCTGAGCAGCACATTACCATGGAGCCATGGATCTGGTCCTCTCATAGCATTTACTCACTTCCATTTAACTCCTTTCACTAAAATTTGTAAATTCAAAGAAAAATGAGAAAAGTGATCTAGGCTAATGGGAACTCAGTATTAAATATAAAAATAATTTCACAATGGCTTAAGATTCTTAAATTGTTAGTCATGTTACAAATAAATGTGAAAAACAATTGCTGTGTGAAGTGCAACAGTGTATGTATTACTGTTCTTTCTTTATTGCAAATATGAAAACAAATTAGACCAAGATAGTTAAAATCATGAGTTATCATTAGTAAGCCATTTCAGAAATAAAATCATGAAAATTACTAAATCATTTCATATTTTTATTCCTTAATAATAGTAGTACTAAATTATTATTATTATTATTATTATTGTTAGAGTGTACATGAACAAAAGAGAAAAGGAGGGAGACATAGAAAGAGAAAGACAGAGATCTCCACTAAAGGGCTTGGTGGTGTCATGATCCCTTTCCTCCAGTCGTCCAGCCCAAAAACTTATTAGATAAATCAGTTGCCCATTGATTTGGTTATTTACTTTAACTTATTCCCTAAAATGAAGATTTTTCCTTTTTATTTAATTGTCACAAGGTACATGTGCTCTCTGCAGGGAGACAGAGAGAGAAAGAGAGGAGAGAGAAAGCACCTCAGTTGCGGCATGCTTATTCTGCAATCCCTTCTCCATTTCTCCATCCCATTGGGATTTGGGGCATGCATATATATGCACCAGCAATTTTTTCAAGCTGCCCTATTCTAACCAAGTTGGGCCATGTAGGATCCAACATCCTTAACCATTTTGCTATGGGACTTTGAGTTGCAAAGTTATTAAAGTAGCTTATTTATTAACTTAACCCAAAAAGAAGAACTAGATACTGATCTAGGTAATGGTTAAGTTCTCTGTGGAGAAATTTACCAGGAGGTTGGGATAACTGGTGGAAAAACCTGCCCTCCATATCAGGGCCAAGGATTGGGCAGAAGTGGACTGCAGTCTGTGAGGGAGCTTTTAGAGAACTTGCTTTCACGGCGGAAATGCTACGTTCTAAGAATGTGACCATGTTGGTTAGTTCAGAACTGCAAGTGTAGGAAAGTAGGCAGGTTTCAAGATTTGCTACACTTATAGGATAGTATAATGGTAATAAGAGAAGATAAATGTCCTTCCTCACAACACAATCACTCTTCTGGAGTGAGTTTTGCACTGTAAATATTGGCAGAGATTGAATCAGGTGAGTCAGCTGGAATTACATATCTACTATAACTGGGGCAGTATATGCAACAGTATAACCCAAACACTTGTATTGAATAATATGTGTCAGACCCTCTTCTAAGTTCTTTAAGTACAAAATTTATTTACTTGCTCCACAGCCTAATACTATTATCTGTTTGACAACTGAGTGATCTAAGACATGAAATTACTAAGAGAGTTGACCAAGCAATGGAACAAAGCTATGAATTTAAGCAGCTTCATTAAAGAGTCAGTGTGTTAAATCACTATACTACATAAATTGTAATAAAGATTTTAAAAAAGTCTCAGGGGGTTGCAACATTTATATTTAAATCATAAAGTTGGTGCAGTTTCTAAATTATCCTTAATCTGTATTTTATTAAAGGTTAATGTTGGGCTGGGTCTGTGACCTGGTGGTTAAGTCTGCTGTATCTACATGGCCAGCTATGCAGTTTCAGTCTTGGACCTGCTGCCTTAAGAAACACACTGGGCACATGTACATAAACGGCCAAAATCCTGAAAGGAGAGGGACATGGAGGAGAAGAGATTGGGGTGTAAACTTTCCCCATGGAGAAATGGTTTCTCCTCTCTCCCACTCTGTTTCTGTCTCTCTCTGTAGAGCATACACACCCTCTATTTTTTTAAAAAAGGTTACTATCAAAGGGCTGGACAGTGACTCAACTGTAGTGCAATTCTTTTACCAACTTGGAAAGGTTCTAGGTTCACATTTGGAGATCTCACTGAACAGATCAAAGCGTACCCATGATCCAGGGTAGTGGGGGGAGCAAGGGGTGGGTCACAGCATGAGGACTTTGTTGGGGTGTCCGTCTCTCTCCCTCTTTCTGTCTCCCTCACTCATGAAAGAGATAAATTAATAAACTTAAAAGTTAATATCAAAATGTAAAGGTATGCAGCAATAAGGCTATCAACCAATCACAATGTAGATCCAAGGGTTATTGTGATGAAATGCATATTTCCCTTAAAGAGAAGTTAAAAAATTTAAAAAGCTGTGCTCTCATGGGCCGTTTTTTCATTATAAAGGTTAGTATTCCTATAATCCTCCTTGAAGCTCACAAGAAATGAACCACCAGTCTAGAGCAACTGTCAGAAGAAACAATTATCTGACACTTTTTGTACCAGCTAATTATATTGGCCTTTATTATTTTCTACTGCTTTAAGTGAGGTGTTTCTCTTGGATTAGATGCTTGTGTGCTTGCGTGTTTGACTCAATTACTCCATCTCTGCATTTGGCCAGAAAGAGAGATCTAGCAGGTCTCAGGAGTGAAATAGCATAGCTGTGAAATAGAGGGATTTTCTCCCACATGTATATAAAGGCCACATAGAGTCCAGAGCTATAGTCCAATAAGATGTCCAATTTTGTTAGTTATAATCATTCTAAATATTCAACAACAGTTGCACCTCTTTCTCGATGAGTTGCACCTTTTTTTTGGTGAATATAATCCTCAAAATCAATGGATGATGCTGTTCTGAAAACCAATTAGACTCACAAATTTCAGACAAGCTGATAAAAAGAAATATTTTGATCTATAAATTGTCAGGTACGGGGTATATGATTAATGCAGACATTTACAGAGACTTCCAATTATTGTGTATTACCATTCCTCTGTGAAATGCAGGAACCTAGAAGACTCCAGAAAGATTTGCTTTCTTTGCATTACATTTCTCTCCCATGTTTTTAGATGTTTTCAACTATGTGAAGGAAGGATAATAAATGAAAATTAATGCAGAAATGCCTAGGAAAATAAGTCATGGGAGAAATCTCACAGAATACATTCAAGTATAATTGGGCTTCTACATCCCTTAATAATCACAGAAACGTGTGGGCTCCTGTTTTGTGGAAGAGCTTTATACATTATCTGAAATTCCACTCTTGAGCAAATTGACAAAGACTTCTGGATAAGTAGATGAATTCTATTGATAATGCCTTTCTTTCTGGCTGTTTCTTTTACACTTCGCATAGTAATTATACACGTGTTTCTTGTTTGGTGCAGTTTTTACAAAATGCAAATCATACTTTAAAAAAAAAGCATTTTTGAACCTAAGAAGTGTTTCTTAGGTACATGTTTCACTTAGACAAGTGATAATTTTATGTCAATATATTTGATCTATTTACTATTTTGAAGTTTTATTTTACTTTATTTCATTTTTGCCAGAGGGTGTGTGCCAGAGAGAGATAGAGAGACAAAGAGAGTGAGGGAGATACACTCCCCTGTGAGACATGGTCATGTACTATCCTTTTTCCTCCATTTCTCCATCCTGTTAGGTTTTTGGACATGCACATGCATGCACCCAGAGTTTGTCAAGCTGCTTGGTGTGGGATGTGAACCATGCAGTGAGCTGTGTAGCATCTGGCTGTCTTAATCATCTCACTATGGAGCTAGCCCAAGAAAAATTGTCTTAATACAAGATTAAGCTCTTTTAAGTAAATGAATAAATATGAAAATAAAACCATCCCAAACTATAATAACAAGAACATAACAGTGTTACCCACTGTGTTGTCTTCTGAAACTCCATCAATGATTGGTTTTACTCTCAGCAAAGAACTCTTCTTACACTGCATGGGTCGTAAAATTTTAGGCTCCCCTCTAGCTTGGTGTGCTACATAATTAACCAAGTCAGAAGTGCTATGAGGAATTGTATTTTGCTTACCCCCATTGGCCTGCCATTCACTGTCGCTGTGCTAACCCTGCAGTTTCTGGATCTATCACATACATCAGAAAATCCTAACCATTTAGAACTCCTAGGAGAGGACCAGCTGGTGGTGTGGTGGTTAAGAAAGCAGTTTCCCACATGTCTATGGTGTGTGTCTAAACATATGGAAAAGGAGAAAGAGTTAGAAGAAAAGGAATAGTGGAGTGGCCATTCCCAGTGGGGGATGAGAGTAGGGCTTTCTCACTTTCCTCTCCTCTCTCTCTTCAGTAAGTACACACATCATTTGGAAAATTTTTAAATAAAAAAGAATTCTCAGGATAGAAGGCCTTCAAATTCCAAAACTAAATAACAAAACAAAACATCTACATAAAATGGAGAATTTACCAACAAATCTTTATGTGGTAGAATAATACACTCAATTTAGTACACTTACTGAACACTCAAAATGAGAGAAGTTAAAATCAAGAATGAAAGAAACAAAAAGTCACTATGAGAAAATTAAGCAACTTAAAATCTGCAGAAAACTAAGACCAATTTAGAAAAGAGAAAAATAATAATGGTTAATGGAGCTTACATTATTATAAATAGATACCATTTTTTTATGGATACAACTAGCACTATGAATAATATCAAGAGGCATATGACACGCATAATATGGAGAACATTGTGCCATTTTAATTTCTTCCTTTACTACTTTGAATATTAATAATAGATAACTAAACTATAATTTCTGTCAGGTTTGCAAGCCTGTAAACTGCGTTCCTAGCAGAGTGTCTAGCACAAAGTATCTTTTTGATGAATATTGATGACTGCAAGAATAAATGAATGATTGATTAAAATATTTTACTTATAGATTGTAAGAGTCTATACTACTTACAATATGGATATTATAAGAAGGATAAACTATTAATCTCCCCTTTGTCAGTGTTATCAAATCTTGTTCTCTCTGAGGTTTAGTAGAAGATTTAGATATTTTTTTCAGTTCCTCTATGTAGTTACTTTTTTTCAAAATCTATACAAGGTCACAAAATATTGTTATCTGCCCTCTGATTTGTTTACAAAGTTTGCTTTTCAGTTTTTACATCTATGTTTGTTAGTCTTCAAAAATGAATTGTAAACCCTGCAATAGTAAGTGAAATATTGTTTAATGATCAGTAAAGTGTAGAAGTAGTGGCATGAGATGCAGAAAATGATCATGCTAGCCAATTAGTATCACTTGCTTAGACATTCTCCTTCACCTCCCCACTCTACCTTCTGGAACCCTCAAAACAATCATCTAAGGAGTTTGTCATACCAAGCCTTACTGACAAATACTAGATAATATGTAAACAAATATTTAAACCTATTAGAAATTACCAACCTAGTAAGATCTTAGAAAAGAAAATTATTTTTGTGTATGGAAAGCCATTCCTGTCTAGGTTTAAAGTGAAATTTCATAATGGATTTCCAGTAATGCTTACAGTAATAGTATGATGACAAATATCAGTATGAAATGTAGGAATCCTGGAAAAATATCACTGGATCTTTTGCTTTACTAGGAGAGAAACTGTTTTGTTTAATTTTGTTTTCTCTTAATAGTCTCTTCATTCACCATCCTTTGCTCATCTCCTATTTTCAGATGTAACACTTTAGTTAAAGTAAATAAAATTTCATATTAAATAAGAAGGGTATAAATTATTTTTGACTCTGAATAAACATTTTTATATTTTATAATACTACATCAATGATTAATAACTCACATATAATGTTATATGTAAATATTGTGTATGATATTAATAATTAATATATTATATGCACATATATTGTAATTGTTATAATCTATGTACTTATCAGTTATGCTTATTTTCAGTATTTTATAAGGAAAAATTTTTTTAATCTTGTTTTCCTTTGCTGTCAATGAACATCTGGAGGTCTTTTGAAGTCTCAAGAATATCATTAAACATTATAAGGTATAAGCAGCTATAATGTCACCTATCTAGAGTATTAGCATTCATGGAGTGCTGGTGGTCAAAATACATGTAAATGAGATACAGATATGAAAGTTGATAAGTACCTGGCAATACATCACTTTCTACTATGATTTAAAATGCATCTAGTTTTTTTTTTTTTTCTTTTTTCTTTTTTTCTTTTTTTAGAGGTTTTTGCTATAGGGCACGTGTGCTCACCAGACAGACAGAGAGAGACAGAAAGCAAGAAATCACCCCCCAGGGGGATGGTCATGCCGCAATCCCTTCTCTTCCATTCTCCTCTCGGGATCTTGGGCACGCACACACATGCGCCTGGCGTGAGTTTTAAGCCACCGGGTCCGGGACACAAACCGCGGTCGACTACGTGGGAGTCCAGTGACATAGCCATTATGCTAACTTCTGGTCCCAAAATGGATCTAGTTTAGGGCAAGTGATTTCTGAAGTTTTACTCCACATCTGGTTTAACCCAATGGGATATACAGTAAAGAATAAAAAAAGTCATTTTAAAAATAGCATATCCTGTCTAATCATTACATTTTTGGGACAGTTTTCAGTGACTACTTTTTTTTTTTAAGAGAGATTTGTTTGCTATAGGGTACATGCACTTGCTGGAGAGACAGAGACAGACAGAGAGACAGAAAGCAAGAAGTCACCCTTCAGGGTGGTTGGCCATACCACAGTCTCTTTTCCTCAATTATCCTCTAAAGATTTTGGGCACACACGCACACGCACTGATGTGAGTTTCAGGCCACTGGGTCCAGACCTCGAACTTAGGGCAGCCACGTGTGAGCTCAGTGACGTAACCATTTCGCCATCTGCTGGTCCCTCAGTATCTACTTTAACAATACCAATTCCTCCCATATATAAAAGAATGCTGAGCTATATTTCAAAGCCCAAAACCTACTAACAAATTCAACGTGTTCTTCTGTGTAAGCACTCCATTAAAATGTCTGATGATTTGGCTGACCCTCTTGCTATTAAAGTTCTATTTTTCTCCCAGAATATCTGCATTAAAATCTTAATCTTGCAATAACTAACAAGAATTGAAGAACTCAGACATTTTAAGCATAGTTAGTAATCTATTTTTATACTCTCCCATGAAATCCAAATTTATTGAAAAGATCCTACTGTTAGTTTACTAGAGCTCCCACAATGAGGTATCACAGACTGGATGGATTAAACAGCCATTTATTGTCTCACAATTCCAGAGTCAGGAGGTAAAAACCTGTGTCAGCAGGTTTAGTTCCTTATAAGGTCTGTGAGAAAAGGATCTAGTTCAGGCTATTCTTCTGGGCTTATAAAGGGTCTACTCCCTGATTTCCTAGGAGGACAAGAGAAAGGAAAAGAAAGAAGGAAGAAAAAGATCTGAAATAAATGATCTAAAGATCCGCCATAAGAAAAGAAGTAAATGGGACCAGTAGTTAGCGTAATGGCTATGTCGCTGGACTCCCACGTAGTCGACCGCGGTTTGCGTCCCGGACCGGGTGGCTTAAAACTCACGCCAGGTGTGTGTGCATGTGTGCCCAAGATCCTGAGAGGAGAATGGAGGAGAAGGAACTGCAGCGTGGCCATCCCCACTGCGGGGTGATTTCTTGCTTTCTGTCTCTCTGTCTCTGTCTGTCTGGTGAGCGCACCTGCCCTATAGTAAAAACCTCTCCAAAAAGAAAGAAAAGAAGTAAGTAAAAAGTAAATAGATGGGACCAGCAGTTAGCGTAATGACTATGTCGCTGGACTCCCACGTAGTCGACCGCGATTCGAGTCCCGGACCTGGTGGCTTAAACTCACGCCGGGCGCATGTGCATGCGTGCCCAAGATCTTGAGAGGAGAATGGAGGAGAAGGGATTGTGGCATGGCCATCCCCTCTGGGGGGTGATTTCTCTCGCTTTCTGTCTCTCTGTTCTCTCTGTCTGTCTGGCGAGCGCACGCGCCCTATAGCAAAACCTCTCCAAAAAAAAAAAAAGTAAATAGGTGAAGGTAACACTTCATTTTGATGCTAAAAATTTATTTACCACTAGAATGATGAAGGTAAATATATTTCTGATAGTTGAGTTTGGCAATTGTGTGCCAAAAGCATAGAATATTTGGCGTTGACCTTGTTAGTGTGTGAGATGATATGTCAGTGTTAATGAGAGCTCACATTTTCAATGAGGCAAAACAATGTTTTTCTCTATTCAGTAGTGTCCAAGAATCTATTACCACATAAGTTAAATAATGTCATTGTATGATTTATATCTGAAAGTCTCAAACTTTCAGAAGCCCTTACATTTCCTTGGTAGCTAGTAAAAGGAAAACACACACACATAGACATTTACGTATATTTAGGTTGTCTTAGCCAGCTCAGGCTCTTAACAAAACAGCATAGTCTAAATTGCTTGAACAATTCAAATTTACTTTTTCACGGTTCTGGAAGCTGGAAATCTATGATTAGGCGTGCCAGCATGGTTGCATTCTGGTGAAGGTTGTTTTCTGGGCTTACAGATGACCACCTTCTTGCTGTGTACTCACAGGGTAGAAAAAGAAAGAGAGAGAGAGAAAGAGAGAGAGAAAGACAGACATATCCTCTCTGGTGGCTCTTATAAAGGCACTAATCCTATCAAAAAGCCTCACCTTAATAACCTCATCTAAAACTAAGTATCTCCCAAACACCATCAATTTGGGTATTGGAGCTTCAAGACATGAATTTTGATGGGACCCAACTTGGTAGTCCACACAGGGGCATTTTCCCTCGTATTACTGGTGGAAGCTTCTCTTTACATTGACACATCCTATCCTTTGCACTCCATCTTACCAACCTTTAAGGAAAACTGTATTTACTGTATGAACTATAACTTTTATAAAATAAAATACATCAGTTACAGGTATACAATTTGATTCATTTTAATAAATATATAATGTCATAGAAACACCATCTACTGGCTTTGTATGAAGACTCCACTGGGGGTATATTTCTCTCTCTCAGAATAAATAAATACACTTAGAAACAAAACCAAACAAAAATCACCATCTACTGAATTAGTTCCTACTCATCCTACTCCCCTGGTAGAAGACTGACTGATACACCTATAAACCTAGTAATTAATTACTGGGTGCTAAGCAATGTGAATTCTACATTAGGGTGTGAATTTTGTGTTGGATTTTGGTTGGCATAGAATTTTTATGTGGAAGAGCTGAATTCTTCATAGACTTGTTTTAAGCATTTTTAAAGTGACTACAGAGTAGCCAGAACTTTGGAGATAATTTAGTCCCACTATTGTTTCAATAACCTTCTCAGGCCCTCAATATTCTGTGGGTTAAGAGGTCTTTCTATCCTGGCTAATGGAAAGATAAATTCTTCCCATTTTTGTGTGAGCTTTAAGAATTTACAGGCCTACTGCTTCTGAGTATTGCTCTGCCTGGCCTTGCCTAATTTCCTTCCACAGATGCCCAGATCAGTACTCAGCTAAAACTTGAGGGAGGGCTATTTGACTATGTATGGTACTATCTCTTCATGTAAATCCCTTGTTTTAAATATTCTTCCCCCTAAATTCTAGCTTCATTCATCTACTTGAATTCCAACACCTCTCTCTTTGACAGAATGAGATCTTTGGATTCTACCTGCATGTCTCCTCCCTGCACAAGGTTGACCCATAGTTCTCCCTTTTTGAAGGCATTTTGACCCTGTGCTACCTGTTGGTCAACATGTGAAAATCATATTTCATATGTTCTGTCCATCTTACTAGTGCTTTTATGGCAGTTTAAATGGTCCAGGTCCTGTACGCCATAATGAATGGAAGCAAAAGTCTTACCATTGGATCTGCTACATATTTCCTTTTATCTTGTCTTCAGAGAAGGACGATTGAAGATCTGAGGTTGGGGGTTATCATCAAGTATTCAGCAAGAACTACCTGGTGCATGTGTTCCAGGACATTACCTAGAGAAAAAGTTATGAGAGAAAAGAATACCCCTCCCTCACACAGAGACTGAGAATCTCGGTTATCTCCACCAATTTTACTTTTTCCTTTCCAAACATGATTGAAACTTCATGATAGGTCATGTGAGATCTGGCTGCCTTAACCATAGGCCATGGAACTGACCTTTGAACATAATCTGGTTCTCATTAGCCATCAGTATATCATTTTGGTGAAGTATCGGTTCAATTCTTTTTCTCAATGTAAGTGAGTTGTTCGAATTCTTACTGGTTTTTGAGAGTTCTTTAAATATTCTAGATACAAGCCTTTCATCTGATATATACTTAAAACATTTTCTTTAAAGTCTTCACCTTCCTTTCTCTTCAACAAATATTTTAGTGTCTTTTTACAGTACTTTTTAATGTTGATAACATTTTGATTTTATATACTTTCTGTTTTTATCTGCTCTTGATCATGGTGGATTCCCCTTATTCAATGTTGAGTGAAAAGTACAGGTTCTATTAAATATCTTTGGCTATCACACAGACATTTTATCTACTCTGCAAAGACACTTTGGACCCCTGTCCAAAATGTGCTTTGGATGTAGAGACTCATGATACCACACATGTTCAACAACAGGTTATGTAAAAGTTTGTTACTCACATAATTGAGGTTTTCTGGGGAGAAGTGGACAGGCCTCCAAAGATGGTCAACAAATGGCTTGGGAGAGCAAAGAAAAGATGCTGGCTTAGAGCCTTTGCTGTTATTTGGGGACAAAAATGTTCCTGGATGTGGTAAGGAACTTGTACAACTTGAATATCCTGCTGGCTGGCACTAACGGAGACAGTTCCCAGGCTTTCTGAAGAGTTTTCCCAGTGGTGGGCCAGCAGGTAGCATAGTGGTTAAGCTGTGGGACTCTCACGTGGTCAACTCCAGTTCGAATCTTGAACCTGGCTGCTTGACACTCACAATGGGCACATGTGCCCACGTGCCCAAAATCCTGAGAGGAGAATGGAAGAATTGGAATTGCAGCATGACCATTCCACCTGGGGAGTCATTTCTCACTTTCTATCTCTCTGTCTTTCCAGCAAATGCATAAGCCCTTTAGCAAAAATTTCTCAAAAAAATTTTCATAAAAAGTTTTCCCAGAGATAAAGCAAAAAGGGAAGACAGGACAAGATTTAAAAGTTATTTTGAATCAAGCATCAAAAATAAATCCTAACTATGAAGTTACAATACATACTTCATATTAAAACTAGATTAACTACAATTATGGTAAAATACACAAACTGAGTGTTTAGATATGCAGATCTTAAGTTTTCATCAAAGTTGGGAACATTGTTTTTACTTTGTTCCATATCTTTCTCATCACTTTCATGGTTCTCCATTGTATAAACATCAGTTCATGTGTTGTTTCACAGATCTTTGGATCTCTGTTCAGGTTTCCTCATTCTTTCTTCTCTAAAGCTGGAAAAGTACCTAAGCTGGGGTGAGTGTAAACAAAAATGGACCCCTTTGTTCCCTGTCCCTTTAGAATTCACTACGTATTGACCAATTACAATTTTTTTTAAATGCTATTCACATATTGTCTTATTTTTTTCTGTGTGTTGATTATAGGGGCATATTTTCATAGAACCTAATTACATTTAGGACCATTTTTAATTATATGACTGTTTTTATTTTAATAATTATTTTATTTAACTTTATTTATTTATTCATTTATTTCATATTAATTTGACCACAGAGGAACAAAATGAGAGTGAGAGAGAAAGAGAAAGTGAGAAAGCAAGCCACCAGGTTCAGGACTTGAACCGTGGTTGATCCTGTGGGAGTCCAGCACTGTTAACCACCATGCCACCTGCCATCTCCTAATTATATGAGAGCTTTTTATATCCTTGTTTCTCTATTGCAAAAAAAAATTAAGATACTATATGATTTCACTACAACATTTTTAATGTTACATTCATACAGTAAGAAAAAATATCAATTTTTCTGCATTTAGAAAAAATATATCACATAATATTAAAAGAAATAGAGATTCCCTTATATACTTTAAGTGACATTTTTAACCTTCTTCCTCATGTAAAATTAAGGGTGTAAATATTATATAAATGCAAAACTGGCGCCTGTAAAATAACCCAATTAAAATTTCACTTCAGTTCTTCAAGTGAAAAACCCACATAAAAGATAACTATATAAATGATATGCTGTGTTATTTTTAAAATTTTTCTAGTTATTCACGATATCCTGTGTTTTCACTGACTTTCCTACTATTTGATGCCAATGCTTTCTAACATAACCCATCTACCATAATTAAGTTGGTAATAATTACATTTCACTGACTTCTCGTACAAAGCTTTCATGGGCTAATCTTTTATTATTTCATGTTGAGTTCTTTTTCTCCAGCATTTTAAATTCTCTACCTTCTTTATTTAAAGCTACTGAAGCATACAAGCAAAACTAGCTTTTTCTGAGACAAGTAAAAATTCCAAATATCTCCCTCATTTTTGGAAGAAATCTCAGACAAAACACAGTATTTATTAGTATTCTAGTAAAACACTTTTTTCATAGAATATATAATAGCTTGAAGGACTATCCAGAGTTTTTCAAAACTAAGCTCTGGTAGGTAGGACCTTACATTGTGGATAAAATATGTATCACCACATGGAGCACAACTGAATAGCTAAAGATATTTGTATAGCAATGAAAAAAATAGCTTAGGTTTTATCACTAACCAATTTCAAACCGTGCTTTAAGGATTTATATATTTACATTTTTAAAAACAAATAAAATATGGTCTATAAGAAAAAAAAATTACAAAACGTACTAAGCTATCTTGACTACCTCCCTCTGAAAAGAACAACTTATAAACAGAATTATATTAAAGCTCCAGAGATTTTTCCATAAAAGCTATTTGGTGATATTACCAGAAAATAAGAAGACATACGTAATGTTTCCAATGTCATCAAGATGTTGTATTCAAACAATAATAAAATTTAAAACCATTTACTTTTTTATAATAGCTTTATCAAGATATAATTTATATATCATACTATTTACCTTTAAAAGTATACAACTCAGTGTTTGTTAATATAATGACATAGTTGAGCATTCATCACCACCTTCTGAGTTCAGAGCATTTAATGACATGTAACAAGTATACCATACTCATTAGAGGTCACACTCCATTCCCCTCAAGTCATCGGGAACGACTAATCCACATTCTGTCTCTATGGGTTTTTCCTATTACAGTTATTTCATGAAAAAGAAATCATAGCGAATGTAGTCTATTATGTCTGGCTTTTACTTCCAATCAGTTTCCATGTCCAATAGTTTGACATATTTTTCTGTATATTCATATCTCTTCAAAACTACTACTAAAAATCTACCGTAAACCATCATAATTTCTTATATGTTTACTTACTAGATTATATTTCACATTATCTGTTTTTTAAAAGAATGATTTATTTTATTTTATCATGATTACTATTATTATTTAGATTTTCTATAGGGCATGTGTGTTGACCTGAGAGAGACACAGAGAGAGAGAGAGAGAGAGAGTGAGAAAGCAAGCCACCAGGTCCAGGACACAAACCGTGGGCAATTATGTGGGAGTACAACACCTTAACCGCCACATCTGCTGGCCCTGGCATTATCTCTATATTATCATTATCTAATACTAATCAAGTTCAATAGGAGATAGAAAGGAAAAGATAAAGAGTAGGATAAGCAGGGAGAGAATGCATGATTATTTTTTACTGTACCATAATCTTTGGCCTACACATATGAGAGAGTAGATTAAACACATGCTTTGCATACATACATGAGTGGATGAATGAATGAAAGGTTGCATGCACAAGCAGATTGACATATCCCAATGTGCTATCCTGTAGACCATTACTACAGTGTTTTTTCTAAATGCAAATAGAACCATGTTACTCTCAAGCTTAATATCTTTACTGGCCTCAGAGATGAAGCCTACATAATGTGAGATCTAAGAACACCTATTGAATCTATTTTCACCATTTTTTACACATATTTAATATTTAATTCTATTTGCCTTTCTCTGAAATACCATTTTATTTCTTTCCATGTCTTTATGAATAACACAGCACTTTTTTGAACATTCACTTCTTAAAGGAATTTGAGGACTGTGTTTACATCTGTTGCAGAGTCCTGTAAATTCTATTTTGAGAAATTGGGGAATCTTTGTGTCTTACTAAGTTTATTAAAAATTTCCAATCAAAGTTAGAGAAAACTGGACTATAGATTATTCTAAGCAAGTGGTACTTATTGCACTCATTTATATATTTAAATCATCTCACTTGAAAAGTACAACTGACAATTTTGGATATGCAGTCAAACCATAAACTGATAATCTGGCACTAGAAGGACATAGAGGATTCGGCAACTCTGGTGTTTTCTCTTTTATCCATATGAAATTAGACGAGTTAATTAATTTCTCACTCAATTCCCTTGAGTGTGAAATAAGGATAATAGCATCTAAATCATAATGTCAGTTAAGGATTAGAACTGATGATGATGATGATAACGATGATGATGATGCAATTTTCTGATAATTCACTGTGTGCCAGCTTCCGTGATAACCACTTGATGTAACCCATTTAATCCTCACTGCACTTGAATGAATTACCATCTTCCTAAAGTGGATGCGAGAAGACAGATACCTAAAATTACATTACATGAAAATGATAGGATTAAAGCACAGATCAGTCAGACCTCGAAGTTTATGAATTAACTATTACAGGATGGCAGAATTCCCTATGGCTAAATCTTCCATGGTATTTTACCTCATTTTGGTCATGCAGAGTCAGTTTAATTGCTGGAGGAACCAGCAACTGTGACACCTCTGGTCAACCATATCTGTATGACAAAGATCCAATACGAACACTGTTTTCTTTACTATAATTTTAAAGTTAGCAAATTAGTTGTTTTGTGGATTATAATTAGTATCTTAAAGTGTTGCTTGAATAAATACCAACTTTTTTTTTTTTTTTTTTAGGTCTTTGCTATTCAGGTATGTGTGCTTACAGGAGAAAGAGATAGGGAAAGTGAGAAATCATACTCCAGGGGAGTGGTCATATTGCTGTCCCTTTTCTTCCATTCTCTTGGGATTTTAAGCATGCACACACATTCACCCTCTGTGTTTTTTAAGCTGCCAGGTTGGTGCTCAAACTGCAGAGTCAGCTACGTGAGATCCAGCATCCTAACCACTATGCCACCTACTGGCCCCCAACTTATTTTTTTCTTTTTTTTTAAGAGAGGATTTTGCTATAGGGTGCTTGCACTCACCAAAGAGAGACCGAGAGAGACAGAGACAGAAAGCAAGAAGTCATCCCCTAAGGGGGAAAGCCATGTCACAGTCCCTTCTCTTCCAGTTTCCTCTTGCTATTCTGGACACGCACACATACGTGCCCAGCCTGAGTTTTAAGTCACTGGGTCTAGGACTTGAACAGGGGGCAACTATGTGGGAGTCCAGCGATGTAACCATTGCATTATGGGCTGGTCCCACCCCCAACTTAAATTTAAGGGTATCATTTCTTTTTTCCATTATACCTTTATCTTTCCTCTGTGTAGTTATTGTCATATAAAGTACATCTTTATACATTATAAGGCAATCAACAGGTTTATATTTATTGCCCTGTGTGGTGGTCTTTTATATCAGAGAGAAGAACAAAATTATAAACAAAAATGCACAAATTACCTGTGGTGTGTATGTATGTAGTAACCTTTACTAGTGCTTTTTTGATGAAGATTTGAGTCACTCTTTAGTGATTTTTGTGTGGGGGGGGGGGGCACAGTTTTTGTTTCTGTTAAGCCTGAAGAACTCTATTAATTGTAGAAAGTTTCTACTTGTGATCATTTCCTTCATTTTTATTAATATCAAAATAGCTTAATTTCTTCATATTGCTACTCTTTGCCTGGGAGCTATGAATGCATTGAGAAATGTTTCAATAGAAAATTTGTAACTTCAGGTTTCATTTCTATTTACATAGGCTCCCAAGTCATCCATGAGAAATTAGGTCCATTCTCAGGTTTTGCATGGACATGCACATAGCCTAGCATTTATATGTGACCATAATATTCCCAAGATATATTAGAGCTTTAGTACTTCCTTTCTTGTTTTTCTTTCTTTCTCTTTTCTTTCTTCTTTCTCTCTTTCTTTCTCTTTCTTTTTTTGTTTTCTTCTCTCATTTAATTAATTAATTATTTATACATTCAATCGCTATACATTATTTAGATTGTAAACAGATTTTATCCAGCATGACACATATCTCAGTCCAGTTGAGAATACTATACACACCCTCATCAACAGATAGCAAACCATATGTGTCCCACAAATATCTTATCTTTTCTTTTTCTCCCTTAATTTCCTTTCCTACACACTTCCCCTCCCACACTCTCTTTCCACTTTGTCTCCAGTGTCCACAACATTTTTTAATGCTTTTATGTCCTCCAGTCTTTCCATCTCTACCATAGAGTGTGGATACTCTGTATATGTTAAGCGGAGACATATAATGTCTCTCTTTCATAACCTAACTTGCTTTATTCAGCAACAAATCTTCCATATTCATCCACTTTCTATCAAATTCCAGGGACATGTTGTGTTTTTTTATGGCTAAATAATATTACATGGAGTACATGTGCCACACTTTTTCAATCCATTCATCCATTTGTGGACATTTGGGTTGGTTCCATGTCTTAACAATCATGAATAGTGTTGTAATAAACGTAATTGTGCATGTGATTTTCTGACTGAGTGTTCTCCTGTCCTTTGGGCAGATACCCAGGAGTAGAATTGCTGGATCATATGGTAGTTCTGGTTGAAGGTCTTTGAGGAACCTCCATATTGTTCTCCACAGTGGCTGGACCAATTTACATTCCCACCAACAATGTAGGAATATTCCCCTTTCACCACATCCCTGCCAGCACTTATCATTTTTGCTTTTTAATCTTTGCCATTCTGACTGGGGCTAGGTTGTATCTCATTGTGGTTTTGATCTGCATCTCCCTTATGATGAGGGATGTTGAACATTTTTTCATATGCTTTTTGGCTTCTTGTATGTTTTCCTTAGAGAGTTGTTTATTCAGCTCATTTTCCCATCTTTTAATTGGGTTAATCATTTTCTTCCAGGTAAGCTACTTGAGTTCTCTGTTTATTCTAGTTATCAGACCCTTATCTGAGGTACAGTTAACAAAAATTCTCTCCCATTTGTTAGTATTTAATGAAACTCCCTCCATGTGGCTTCAAGCCACTAGGACTCAACCTCCCGCCTCCCCATTTCTTCCCTCCTTCTGCCCCCCACACAGACACACATTCTTAATCTTCTCCTCAGCTCTTCTGCTGAAGAATTTGGACTTCACAATGACAGACTGCTTCGAGAACTTTCTGTTCCACAGAACTTTGCAGTAGCCCAATCACACTACATCAATGATGGGAGCCACTCCAATCTTGTTTTTGGTAGGATTTATTCCTGGTGCTCACTGACCAAAGTCCACAAATCAAGGCTGACAGATAGGCAGAAACTCTAGTTCGTCTCTAAGCAGTAATGCCTCATGCTATCTTGCTCACAGTAACCTGGGTGATCCTAGTCAAAGTTGATCCTGCTGCAGTGCTGCAGTGCCACCTGCATTACCCTGGACTCTGGGATGCTTCAGGAGCTTGCCCATGCAGTTGGTGGCTCATGTGGTCTTCCTCAGCCTGAATGGCAGATCTGTCAAAGGACTTCCAGTCAGCCTATTGTTAGCCCCAGTTGGTATCACCACTTCAATCAGCAGTATTAAACTATCCTCATTGATCATTTTTAGCAAGTGTCATAGAGTTAAGGTCATCATGCAGAGTTGTTTCTGAGTGAAATCAAGTGAAAACAAATTCAGTTAATGAATTTTCTTAAAGAACTACCAGACACCCTTAATGGTAACAATTCTCCCCAAACGTGTTCTGTCATTTCCAGTGTCTACTAGGTTTCTGGTCTTCACAGCTAGCTTACATTTAAGGCCTTGGATTTTTCAGACTGCCATGGAGCTGAAAAGAGAGATATGGGAAGGTTAATTAAAATGCCACAAAATTCAGCTTTTTTAGTGATATTCAGCTACTTTTCTTGAATAAGCTCTCCTTGAATTTTTACAAGTTCTGAAAATAATATATTTATTTTGACCATTGTTGCCAGTGTTGTTAATGTTTTTATGAATGAATGGATTTTCAAAAGCCCTACCTCCACTATTCTGGAAGTGCTTTCCCCAGAGCATAGTAGTTTTTTAACTGACTAATTTTGCAGATATAGATCCAACTATTAAAATGAGATGTATATCCAAGACTATGATGCAGACTAAAAAAATCAAAATAATCAGCCGATGGTTTGCTGGTTGGTGCAGATGGATCTAGGACCCAGCAGCTTGAAAACCATGCAGGATGTGTGTGCATATGAGAAAACTCTGGAAAATGGAGGCGAAGGTTTGTGTGGTAGCCATCCCCCTTAGTGGGTGCTTTGTCATTTTCCCTCACTCCTTTCTTTTTCTCTCTCCTACAAGGGTATACACCCCATAGAAAAAAATATAAATAATAAGTAACAACAACAACAACAAAAGGAATAGAAGATCAGTCAGATTCTGATGGATCATTTTTACTGCCAACCACACAACCAGTAAGTGAATGTGTGTCTCTGTGTTGGGGGGAGGGCATGAGAGAGAGAGAGACAGAAGGAGACAGAGGAAGAGAGAGCTATTTTGTGGGTCTTGAACTTTTTGGAATACCCAGAGTCTGAAGAAAAATAAAATTAATGTCCTTTATGATTTTATTATCTTGAACCCTGTAGGTTTTAATGGGATATGTATTATAAGAATTCATTTGGTCATGTGAATGTTGACTCATGCAATACATTCTAGCCTAATAGTATACAAGGTGGGTTCCCCTATAATGCACCAATAGCCAGCAATGCAGTGCAATCTCAGTTCAGCAAGTGACCATCAGCTGTAAACACCAGAAAAATTAGGTCAGATAGTAATATGCAGGATGATGTAATTACATTGCTCTGAAAAGCTTGATTATAAATTCCATTCATTTATTTGGTTATTTCATTATATGTGTAAATACTTCTTTCTTGAATACTGGAAATACTCTTTTCTTCCCTTGGGTATTTTAATGACTTTACATCTGGAAATGTGATTCAAACAGTCCAGGATTCTATTGAAAAAGAGAGGAAAAACAAGAAGAAAAAGGGAAAATGGGCAGAAAACAGTTTCAAGTCAGCAATCCCAAGACTCTTCACTAAAAGAAATCTCAATTAATTTTCTACATAAGAACTGTGATTTTCATTATTTCACATGTGGGATTTAATTCCTTTGATGGATTCTGCTCTAATCCAATCTGTAATTTGATAAAGGGGAATGGAAGGGTTTAGGAAAATCTTAGACTGCCACAATTTATAAATGTTTAATTTGAGAAATCTTCAGAAGGAATTTACTTCTATTTTTCTCTAAGGAGAGGCATGGTTTATTTGTTGACTTTGATATTTTAAAAAATAACATGTGCTTTGCCTCAATTTTGATTACGTGTACTAAATGAAGATAAATGCTATATCTGTGTCTAATTATAATATGTTCTCTCCCCTATTCCACAAGTAATTTTGATAAATTTACATTTACATTATATTATCTTAAGATGGAAATACATACTTGAAAATGTAACCAAATAACTGATTTATAGAGATTGATTTTCAATGACTTGGCTTTAAGAATCCTAATATTCCTTATATGTGTAAGTTAAATCAGACACATTTTTAGAATAATAATAAGGACTGGTGGTGATTAGGGCCTGCAGGTGGCATGGTGGTTAAGATGTTGGACTTCTGCATGGCCGACCATGGTTTGAGTCTTAGATCCAGCAGTTTAAAAATTCACACTGAGTCTGTGTGTGCGTGCATGTCTAAAATTTCAAGAGCAGAGTGGAAGAGAAGAGACCACAACATGGCCATCCTCCCTAGAGGGTGATTTCTCACTGTCCCTCTCTGTCTCTGGTGAATGCATGTGCATTATGGCAAAAACCTAAAAAAAAAAATAAAAAAATAAAGTGATAAAAATCTCAAAGTGAATCCCTAAAGTTGTTTACTTCAAAATGTTCTATTTTAGACACTTGCATATAAAATGATATTTAAACAGTTAGCACCAGAACTCCACTAATAATGACATTTAAGAGCTTTAAGCCCACCTTGACTATTACTTACAAGTAACTCAATTTGTGTCTATGGTCTCTCAGACTTTTTTCACTTGAATTCATGATGTGGTTATTACAAATAAAAATATTGGCCTAGCATAATAACTTAAAATAAATTGCACTTATTAAATGTACTACTTGGATGAGAAAATACTTAATTTCAACAAAAGACTTGAAGAGAGAGCTTAATTCATTCTTTTATAATCCTTTTCATGATATACTTCTTGATATTTTACAAATATAAATCAATTTTTGTCTGTTAGCTAAATAACATGTCTTTCAATGGGCTCTTGTCAGAGGACTCTACTATAATTCTTATAATTGAACTGTAAATGGGACAATTTCTTTTATAACTAGCATTTTTTTCATAAGTATGAAAAATATAGTATCTTTTGTTTTTGCAGTCAAACTTTCAACTGATTGGATGAAACTCACTCCATTTTTAAGGGTAATATACTTAACTCAAAGTCAACTGATGTTAACACACAACCATATAGTAACCATATCTATAAATTACCTTGACATCAATGCCTATATTAGTGTTGGATTAAATTACTGGGTACTATAATGTAGCCATGTTGACACATAAAACTAACTACCACAGGTACATCTCTATGAAAGTAGTAAATGAAGTTAAAATTACATTAGACACATATTTCCAATCTCATTAAACTAAACCTGTCAGATGCTAAAGATTTTCTAAAAGAACAACTAAGTACATAGAAAAAAATATGCTAGAATTAATAAATGGGTACCCAATTTGTCAGATATTGGAACATAGTACATTCTTTAAAAATCTGCTACAGTGTGTGTGTACTAGCTAGAGACAGAAAGAGAGAGAGAGAGAGAAAGTGACAAAGTACCCCCAAGGGGAAGGGATGAGTACATTGTCATCCCTTCTCCTCAACTCTCCTCTCAGGATTTTGGGCACCCATGCACACACACCCAGTTTTTTGTTTGTTTGTTTTGTTTTGTTTTTCTTTGTGTGTGTGTGTGTTTTGGTTTTTTTTTGTTTTTTTTTTTTTTTTTTAGACAGAGAGTTTTTTGATTGTTTGTTTGTTTTCTTTTTGCTATAGGACGCATGTGCTCACCAGAGAAAGAGAGAGAGAGAAAGGCAGAGAGCCAGAGAGCCAGAAATCACCTCCCAGGGGGTATGGCCATACTGCAATCTCTTCTCCTCCATTCTCCTCTTAGGATTTTGAGCATGCATGCATATGCACCCACCTGGCATGAATTTGAAGCCAGAAGGTCGAGGACTTAAACCAGGGTCAGCCACATGGGAGTCCAGCACCTTGACAACTACATCACCTGCTGGTGCCCTAGCCTATTTTTTAAACCACTGGATCTGGAACTTGAGCAGTGTAGTCAGCCATGGTGGACCCAGCCATCTTAACCACCACACTAATCAGCTGACCAACTTCATGTAAAGTATAATGTTTAAAAATTTTGAATCAGACCTGAATTCAGAATGAGCTCTACCACTTACTAGCAATAGAACTTAAGTTATTAGTATAATCTCACTGAACTCCTTATCTTCATCCAGTAAACAGAGATAATAACATGTCTGCCATAAACTGTATCTAACACATAATAAGTCCTCCCCTGACAATACATTTTACATACGGGAGAAAAATATTTTGCTTTTTCTATTGCACTTATAATCTTCAAGTTATTGTTATTTGTAACTCACACTACTTTCAGTGCTTCTCAACAATCAGCCCTTCTATTCTGCCTTTTATAAAGTAGAAATAGATTTTAATAGCTGGAATATTTTATTTTCAAAGCACAAGTTATTCCTAAGTACCAAAAATTATTCAAAATCTTAAAGCATATTAACTATTAACTTTGAAAGAGGCAGAATAGGGACTACCAGGTGGCATGGTGGTTAAGGCACTGGACTCCCAAATGTCTGCCTGTGATTCAAGTATCATACCTAGTGACTTGAAAATCATGCTGGGCACATGTGCCTGTGTGCCCAAAAATCAGAGGCAGAGAAGAAGATCAGGGATTTCAGTATGACCATCCTTTGAGGGATAATTTCTCATATTCCTGACTACTGTCTCTCTTTGCCTGCATGTGTGCACCCTATGGTGGGGGGGAGACAAACAAACAAACAAACAAACAAACAAAAGAACAGAGTAGGATTAAATAAATTTACATGAATCCCACTTCTTGGCATCTACCCAAAGGACAGAAGAATTTCTCATTGGAAAAGTGCTTGCACATCGATGTTTATTGTGGCATTTTCACGATTACTAAGACATGGAATCAACCCAAATGCCCCCATACGGATGAATGGATTGAAAAACTGTGGCACATATACTCTATGGAATACTATTCAGCCATTAAGAACAACAAAACCCTGGCTTTTGACAGAAAGTGGAAGAATATGGAAGATTTACTGCTGAGTGAAGCAAGCCAGACTATGAAGGAGAGACACTGTATGTCCCCACTTAATATATACCAAATGTCTGCACTCTATAACTGAAACTGACGGGCTAAAGGATGTACAAACAGAAGAGGAGGATATAAATTCCAGATCTGGGGTGTGTGGAGGAGAGGGGCTTGGGAAAGAACATCTGGAGGAGGGATACGAAAAGAGCATTGCTGAGACAGGGAGGTAGGGTTGCTATATTTTGATCAACTAGACCGGGGAAAAATGTTCATATATTGAAATGATCACCTTGTAAGCTAAAAAAATGTAATTGAATGTATTAAAAAAAATGTAAATAAAAATAATAATAATAAATAAGAAAAAATAAATAAATAAATAAATTTACATGAAAAATGAAAGCACTTACTGGGATCCAAAATGAAAAGTTTAAGGACGCTGCAGTCTAGATCCAAAAGATTGGAAAGTTGGTTGAGAGTCCTGAGAGAATTAGAAAAAAAAATCAACCTCTGGTAGAGGGCAAGTGTTCTGTTCCTTCTTTATTTTGTTTCTTTTTTTCCCCCCCCCACAGATTTTGTTGTTATTGTTGTTTGTTTTGTTTTGTTTTTCCCCAGAGTGTGTGTTCACTCCTTGGAGACAGGCAAGCACTCCTCATGGGAAATGATCATGCTTCAATCCCGTCTTTCTCCCTCCTTCCAAGATTTTTGGAGAGGCACACACATGAACCCTATATATTTTTCAAACCACAGTTAAGACTCAAAACACGCACTTAGCTTTGTGGGACTTAACTACCTTAATTACCATGTCACAGGCTAAGTTTCATGGGAATTTGTAACCATTATTATGCAGTGCCTTCCCCATTCCTCTAAAATAGTTTATTAACAAAATACATATCTATCACTTTGTCTCCTAGAATATATTTTATTTTAGAGGATTGAAGATACTTGCTGAATTCTGCTCTAGATTTCATGCCAGATAGTAGTAACAATCGCTCCTGGAGAAGAGTCACACACTGGCATTCTTTGATAATAATTTGCTCCTAAAACTAGAAACCAATAAAAGCAGAGTCCAGAAATAAACCTGAGTATGTGTATGAAAATAGTATACACAAAAGAGTCATTTCAAATATGTAAGGGCATGCTGGATTTTTTCAGTGTCAGATGAAATGGTGAGTTCCTTAAGGAGAGAGGGAGGGAAGTATTACACCAAATAATTTCAAAATAGATTATAATTTTAAATATTTTGCAAAGGCCATAATTATACTAGGAGATCATTTTAGCTCTGTAAGTGTAGTGATTTTTTTGTCTGTCACATTTATGAATTTTTTTTATTCCTAGAAAAATATCAGGTATATTGTTGGGATTTAGCAAATATTTAATAAACACTGAGATAAACATCTTAAGACATACTGTTTTTAAATTTGTCAGATTATTTTAAAATAAAATAAGTCAATATTAGTTAAAAATTTTCATAGAGCAGTTTACTTCTAGTAGAATAAGATATATGCTTGAATAGTCTTTGACTAAAATAATTTCAAAAAGTAGAATCCATCCCTACCCCATATTTTCCCAAAATAATAGTTCTCCATCTCTAACCATATTACAAACAAATAAGGCTCCTCTACTTTCATGCTCACTATCTCTAATCTTGGAAAAAGCACAGGTTCTTCAGTAAAATGTAGAAAACTTCCAAAATGTATAGCACATGGAGAGATTTTTGTTAACTCATGGACAACCTAAACATATAATTATTATCTTCCCTTACCAGAGAAGAAGTAGCTTTTAGTATAAAGTTAATAAATATATTTAAAACATAGCAAGTTAGAGTGGTTGAGATTTTTCAATGTATGTTTTCCAGAAATAGTAATTGACAGCCTCACAGAAAATGAGAAAGACATTGGTGAAGAATAAATTGAACTTTTCAACAAGTTCAACTTTATTGAAATAAGAGACATATAATTAAGATCTATAGTTTTAATTTTGTGAATTGGGGGCCAGTAAGTAGCATGGTTGTTGAGGTGCTGACCATGGTTTGAGTCCTGGACCTGGAGGCTCCCTTTCTCACTTCCCTCTACCCTCTCTCGTTGGTCAAATTAAAAAAAATAATAATTGGGGGCCAGCAGGTGGCATGGTGGTTAAGGGTGCTGGACTCCCACATGGCCAATCAGGGTTCTAGTCCTGCACCTGGTGACTTTGGCTTCCTCTCTCTCTCTCTCTCTTTCTCTCTCTCTCTCTCTCTCTCTCTCTCTCTCTCCCCCTCTCTGATCAAATTTAAGTAGATAAATAAAGTTAAATAAAATAATTTTAAAAAAATAAATAAAATAAAAAAATAATAAAATTACATAAAAATAATTCTTAAAAATTGTTAATTGGCTTGCTTGCTTGTTTCTGTGTGTATGAATAGAGGCTGCCTTTTTTTTTTTTTCTTTTTTTTGGAGAAGCTTTTACTATAGGGCGCGTGTGCTCGCCAAAAAGACAGAGAGAGACAGAGAGACAGAAAGTGAGAAATCACTCCCTGGGGGGGCAATGGCCACACCACAATCCTTTCTCCTCCGTTCTCCTCTCTGGATCTTGGGCTTGCATGCGCATGCACCCGGCTGAGTTTAAGCCACCTGGTCCGTGATTCGAATCGCAGCCGACTATATGGGAGTCCAGAGACATAGCCATTTCACCAACTGCTGGTCCCGAGTCTGCTTTTTATTAATTGCATGGAGAATCTATATTATTTATAATTTAATTAATTCTATAATTTTATAAATTGCATATATTTATAAGTGTAATATAAATTAATTTATAGAAAAGAATCATCTTCTCAATTTTCTAATACAATACAATGGATGATCAGCCAGGGACATGGTGGTTAAGGCAGTTGGATCCCACATGGTTGGCATATGCTTATACATATATGTGATGTACATATGTAGTACATATACATCACATACATCAATTTATATGCATGAACTCTATTCTGTCTGAGTATAGAGTGCATTAAATTAATCTTTTTCTAAATGAATAAAGTAAAATAAGTTGAATTCTGTGATAAAATGAGTTGAATTCTGTGACTATTATCTAACCTGAAAGATTTAATTGTGATGGTTTTTATCCTACCAGTGAATTTAATCTGAATTATTTATTGGTTAAAATAAACTTTATATTAAATTAAATATTAATTTTAATAGTTTCACTGCCTCTAATCTATTAAATCCTACAGGCACAGGGCAATCAAATGTGAGTCTGGAACAACAACAAATAAAAGAGTTCAATCATGGGTCTTTGAATCTAGTATCAAAAATTCAATGAAAATATATTATGTAAATAAATACTTACATATAAACTATTACAGGGCCTTGAATTGAATCTAACTTGAGGTAGTGACGTAACAGTGTAATATATATTATTAAAAATTAACAATAAAGGTAGAAAGATATTCATATCTCATCTCATTGGTAATACAAGATGTTAAAATTATGATCAGTTGGCAGTTTTCTCTGTCAGCAAAAATTTTTTAAAAAATTCTAACTAGATGTGTGTTCATTATTTTCTGCTCTTCAAAAACCAAATGACAAGAATATTCAATAATTGGGGACTAGCAGTTAGCATAATGGCTATGTCGCTGGACTCCCACGTAGTCGACTGTGGTTTGCGCCCCGGACCCGGTGGCTTAAAACTCACGCCGGGCACGTGTGTGCGTGCCCAAGATCCCGAGAGGAGAATGAAGGAGAAGGGATTGCAGTGTGAACATCCCCCCTGGGGGGTGACTTCTCGCTCTCTGTCTCTATGTCTCTCTCTGTCTGTCTGGTGAGTGCACGCATCCTATAGCGAAAAAACCTCTCAAAAAAAAAAAAAAAAATTCAGTAATTGACCTTAAAAGCTATAAAAGAAGAAGAAAGGGGAAAAAAGCAGTTGATTAAGAAAATTGACTTTTTTTCTGCTTAAAATTACTTCATCATTTAAGATTAGATTTTTATTCAGATCTTCATGTATGATAAATTTCCATTTACTAAATTTCTACTTATGTCTATACCTATGTAGTGTACAAAATCAAGTAAGAATATGTAATTTGGAAATTATAATGATAATGAATAAATTATGTTTAGTAAAACAACATAAATGATAGACTTGCTAGAAGTGATCATAATTGTTAATCAAATGCTGGAATATAGTATTGAATAAACAGGACTCACTTTATAAACTTTTCATTGCTATGGTTAACATTTCTGGAATAATACAATTTTTTATTTTCCCATTTTTAAATTTTTCCTCTCTATTATTCAAAAACAATCCTATAAGAAATCCATTTTAAAGGCATCTTTTTTATTCAACACAAGAATGATTTATACTTGTGCTATTTTCTTTTGTATTATAATGATTATGAAATCAATAGAAGCGTGTTACCCTTTTTCAAGTCCCAATGATAACTAGTCGGAGGACTTCAACATCAGAGTTTAACTACTTTCAGACCAATTAAAATCACTCCATTTATTTTAGTATTCACTCAGATTTATTGTCAGTATTCTGTTTTCTCTGTAGCAGCAGTAATTTTGCAAAGATACAAATGGAGACAAGCAGTGAGGGATCAAGTGTCTGGAATTTTTTCAGTGTGTACTTTTTAATATATTAATCTGATAAAATGATTTATTTGAAAATATAATTGTATTACTGTATTTAAAAGTGTAGCAGTAAAACGAACATACACACACATGTACATATATACACACACACCCCACATCTTTACAAATCTTTACCTTGTGTTATGGTGTTGGTAGGTGGTGAAACCTACCTGATGGTAACTGGGTCATGGCGACTAGATCATGGAGTTGCCAGCTTCATGAATAGATTAATGCTATCTTCTGTGAGAATGAGTGAACTCTAGAAGGGGTTATTTCTATATAGATCAGGTTGGTATCAAGGGAAATTGACTGGCGTCAGGCTGCTCTGTTATCTAACCATTCTCTCTGCATCTGTTGGCCATATTTGTAGCTGACCTAATATAAGTCACATTCCTTTGGACTTCCAGTCACCAGAATTATGAGTCAAATAAATCTCTATTTCTTTATAAATCACCCATTCTTACCTATTTCTGTTAGTAACAATAATGAACTAAGATATCTTCCTAATATAAAAGGTTTCTTCAAGGTTTATGAATTCACAATGTTATAGAAACTTCAAAATAGTATTAATGGCAAACTACCAGATGGCATTTTCTATTGGCTTTCCCAGGTTGCCTATAGGATTGCTCTGTGTATGGAAAAAAGGAAAGTGCATAGAAAGGGCTGACCTCACCTGCTATAACTGGTAGTTTCTGTCCATTAAAGGAAATGAAATGAATATAATTATATATACTAAAGGCAATACAGACATGTAACTTGAATTTAATGTCCTTATGGAAATACTGGAATTACAAATATCAATTCACAGCATAGGCAAATATATATTTTATTGTGAAATCAATTCAAGAACAAGGTGGTTTGGGGAATTAAACATTTTTCAAATATGATTTAGTTGACAAAAATATTTATCAGCTGTTTACTTTGTCAGGCACTGTGAAAAGTAAGCCTAAAATTGAAGTATTTTTTCCCCAAGTAACCTATAACTTGGCAAAGTATAGATGAGTAAGTGAAATTTGGGTCTTGTAGTTAGAGATGAACAGTAAGGTCAGAATACATGAAGGAAAAACTATCACTATTTAACATTTTATTTTATAAAGTGAACTAATGCTGTAGTTACAATGCATTGTATTTACAGTCAACATATTTTATTATTTCATAAGCAACTGCTTATTACTTAAAATAATTTAAAATATCTAATTAGGGAAATATTTTTTAAAATTAATGTAATTATACCACCTAATAAAAAGTGTGGATAAAAACATTTATTCCTAGGGTTGGCAGGTGGCGAGGTGGTTAAGACTCTGGACTTCCAGGGGGTTGGGGTTACGTGTGGGTAATGTGGCGGCCTCCAGGCTTTGGTCAGGTTTCAGCGGCTTTGCACCCAAGGAGGAGGCAATGACTGTCCGGGAGATTGTGGCAGTGTGGCGACGGCAGGCGGCAGAGGGTACTTTGAGGTTATGCGGCTCGATGATTTCGCAGAATCGCTATGGTTCTAAGAACGCAGATCAGGGTGTCTACCTGGGTCTCTCAAAGACACAGGTTGTGTCCCCTGCAACTGCTGGCAGTAGCAGCAGCAGCGACATCGTCTCACTGCCCCCTCCAGTGGCCCCGGCCCCTCTTCCTCCTGACACCATATCCTGCTGGATCTGACCCAAGAGTTCCTGTCTACCTGCAAGTCGCTGCAGAGCCATCAGAATGGAATTCAGACAAATAAGCCGGCTCTGCATGCTGCCAGACAGCGAAGTGAAATCACCCTCATGGCCAAGCGCATTGGACAAGATCTCAGCAACACACTTGCCAAGCTGGAGAGGCTGACAATCTTGGCAAAGCGCAAGTCCCTCTTTGATGATAAAGCAGTGGAGATGGAGGAACTAACTAACATATATCATCAAACAGGACATCAATAGTCTCAACAAATGGCTCAGCCTCAGGATTTTGTAAAGGCCAAAGGCAGCCAGAGTGGCGGGCACCTGCCGACCCATTCCAACACTGTTGTGGTCTCCTTGCAGTCAAAGCTGGCGTCCATGTCCAATGACTTCAAATAGGTTTTAGAAGTGAGGACAGAGAATCTGAAGCAACAGAGGAGCCGGCGGGAGCAGTTCTCCCAGGCACCTGTGTCAGCTCTGCCCCTTGCTCCTAACCACCTGGGGGGCGGTGCTGTGGTTTTGGAGGCAGTGTTGTACCTCCAGGGATGTGGCCATTGACATGATAGACTCTCGGACCAGCCAACAGTTGCAGCTCATTGATGGGCAGGATACATACACACAGAGTCAGGCAGACGCCATGCAGAACATTGAGTCTACAATTGTAGAGCTGGGCTCCATCTTTCATGAAGTAAAATTAAGTTGTATACATTGTTTTGTTGTAATCAACAAAATTATTTCTAGATACAAATGAATGATAGAATTAAAAACTCAAATGAAAAGGGAATATAGAGCTTAAATAATGAAATAAACAAGATGCATTTTTAGATGTTCGTTTTAAAATAAATAAAGTGACTTCAAGTATCAATTCTGACAAGTAAAGAACTGCGAAGTCATCAATCTCACACTTAACAACAACCACAAGATCAGATAACTTTTCTTGGACCCATCGCCACTGTGCCAGAGCCATAAAGTCGCGGGTAATTTTACTGGTAATTTTGATGAATTGCTAGAGACCTGAATGTGAACTAATTTAAGAAAGAGAAATACAGATAAAGATGTACGAGGCGAAAAAAATCAATAGACCAATATCTCTCATGAACATATCCAAAATTCTCAACACATTATTATTATAATCCTGTCTCTCACTGGCAAAATAATAATAAAATTAAATTTTAAAAAATAAGAAAAATGATAAAAGAAAAGGTTAGTCCCAGCAATGGTGGAGCAGGCAGCATGATGGTGGAGCCACACGTAAGGCCTGTGTTCAGACCCCAGGTTGACTTGAACACGCTGGGACCACTTGCATGCTTCTGTGATCCTGGTTTGCTGAATAGCTACAGGCATGATCATGACTAGGGAAGCCCTTGTCAAAGGTATCCTTCTATCTGTCTATCTCATTAAATAAATAAACTTCAGAAAAGAAAAAAGAAAAAAATTATATACATCATGACTAAGTGGGATTTTTTCTGGATATTCAAGAACAGGTCACCATTAAAAAGCCAATCAATCTGATCTAATGTATCAATAGGTTAAGGAAGAAAAATCACATGATTATATCAATTGAATTATTTTATATTTTTGCCATAGGGCATGTGTGCTCTCTGGAGAGAGAGAAAAAGAGAAAGAAAGAAATCACCCCCAAGGGGATGGCCATGCTGCAATCTCTGCTCTATTCTCCTTTCAGAATTTTGCACACCCACATGCATATGCCCACTGTCCTCCAAGCTGCTACATCCTGAACTTGAACCTTGGAGTTGGTCACATGGAATCCAGTGCCTTAGCTACCATACCTCTTGCTGTCTTCTATCAATTTAATTTAAATATATATCATATTAAATATATATTTATATATATATATATATTATATCAAGTCTAATATCTATCTATATTATATATATATATGTATATATATCACAGTCTAATACCTATTCATATTTAGAAAATAAAAAGCACAGCCAAGTAGGACTAGATAAGAATTAGAAAATGTCAAGACATAAAAGAAATAACACTAGTTTGAGGACAAAATATGAAAGATGAGAAATAGATAAAATAGGATAGTCTTCCTGGTGAATGTGGCATATGCTGTCCAGATTAATCGCAACCTTACTATTCAGAGTGCTCTCATCCAAAATTGCCAGTAAGTGAATATATGTTTTCACTCCCAATCAGCCTTTAACAAATGACTGGCTAGAAACTGGCTATAAATTCAGGTTGAACATCCCATCCTCAATTTGAAAATCCCAAATTTGAAATGCTCCAAAATCTGAAATTTTTAAGTACCAAGATTATGCAACAAGTGGAAAATTCCACATAAGATTTCCTTAATGTAAAAATTTTAAAGTCAAAACACTGGAATATAATATTATGTAAGATTACTTTCAGCCTTTGCGTAGTGGGTATATGTGAAACCTAAGTGAATTTTGTGTTTAGATGGATTCTTACTCATTGTATCTCATTATGCACATGCAAGTGTTCCAAAATAATTTTTTTTTTAAATTGAAAATTCAGAAGCCTTCTGATGCCAAGCAGTTTGGACAAAGAATATTCAACCTGCCCCAGTGTCCCCATGCACTTAGTGAGATGATTCTGAGGCACATTCCATGGTCTCCATGGAATTAAGCTGCACACATTCACTGTGTGGTACCTGAAATGCACACATCACTGGTTCCTCTACTCCACTTTCCTGATACATCACCACTTAACTAATTCTGCCTCCCAATAAATGACTGGTATTTGAATCTTTGGCACAGGTTCTGTTTTTCCTAAAGATAGACCCAAGGAAAACTGTGAGGTGTCTGAGGGAAAGGTAGTCTAGCATGATGAACAGCCAATGCAAGACCCTAACATGGGAGCATGCCTGGCATGTTTGAAGAGCAGCAAGAAGGCTGTGGTGGTGAAACAGAGGCAGCAGGATAAGCAAATTGGGAGTTAAAGCCGATGCCACAGTGCCTGTTGGGAGCTTTGACACTAGATCTTCCAGGGTCTTGTAAGTCATTGAAAATTTGTGGATTTTGTCTACATGTAAATTTTAAAAAGAAATAAATAAGCAACAACCAAAAAAAGCATTGTGGTTTATATTCTGAGCAAAATAAGATGCCATTCCGGTATTAGAAGCAGATGGATGGCATGTTCTGACTTCAGTAATGCAAGAATCACTCTCACCACTGTCTGGAGAAAACAAGACATGAAGCATGAAGACCATTTAGTAAATAATTGTAAGAGTCTAGGCTGCAGATAGCGGGACTTGAACTAAGATAAGTAATAGAAAAGAGAACTAGTTTATGAAGGCAATACTAACAAAGATTTCTTAATGGATAGATTATGGGAAATGAGAGGAGACACAAAAAAGACTTGAGGACTTTTAACTGCAACAACAGAAAAGAGACAGCACCTTTATAAAATGAATGCCACCACTGAAACCACCAGGTGGCAAAATCTGTAATCTGTGTTTGCTTAATCTCTCAACAGGCTCCTCTCATCCAGATGTGGCCTTCCATTTCATGAATGTTCCCTGTTTGCTACTTACTTTTTCCAATTGCTTTAATTTCTCAGAGATTCTGAAGAAATGTCAAACAAATGTTTATTTTTTATTTTGCCGTCTTGAACTAGAAACCCAATTATTCTCATTTAAATCATAATTGATTGCATTGGTAGATCTATATATTCACTTGTCAAAGCTCATAAAATTATGCAAACTGAGTGGATGCATTTTATATTATATAAGTTATATTCCATAGAGTTGATTAAAATAATCAAGTAAAATAGATGACAAGCTTAGTTGGACAATTATTATTAAGTCATTATGTAGTCAATTTACAAATAGGAATGACTTTGGCTGAAAATAAGCTGGATATTATCATTACTTTTGTTTCTGACTTTTTAAATAGACCAGAGTGATGGATAACACAATGCTCTCTCCTCTCTCAGAATTAATAAAGAACTTTCTCTTTGAGGCCTGTAAGTAACAGTTTAGATGATGCATGGCCACTCATTTATCACAGCACTCAACTCCCATAACTCTGCAAACATAATTCATTAGAGAAAAAGTAAGAGTAGAGAAGTGGTTTGTTTTATTAACAAAACATAATTCAACATGCAGTGTTCTAACATCTAGTTGCTTATATAGACACACACTTTATCAAATTAATTTTAACTTAATAACACATCTATTGAAAAACATATCAGTAAAAAATGTTCAACCTTCAAAATTATCCTCTTTGTATTACATCTTCAAAATCTTCTTCCAAGTTTAATTTGTAATAAACCCAACTCTGATAACAGAGTCCTTCTTTTTTATACATAACATCCTTAATATGGTTTGTTTGGAGTTGATGCTTTCACCCCTAAGGGAAGGTGCATGACTCGGAACTGGCTGGGCACAAGACCTGGCAGGTGTCATGGTAGTTAAGGGTGCTGGATTCTCATGTGGCCAACTGTGGTTTGAGTCCCAGATCTGGCAGCTTGCTTTCTCACTTTTCCTCTCTCTCTCTCTCTCTCTCTCTCTCTCTCTCTTTTCTCTCTCTCTCTCTCTCTCTCTCTCTCTCACACACACACACACACACACTCTGTCCCTCTCTGGTCAAATTAAAATAAATAAACAAAGTTAAATAAAATATTTTTTTAATAAAAGAACAGTCTGGTTACGATACAGCATCTTGATAGCCACCTTTGCCACCAATTTGAGGATAGCAGTCTTAAAAGCAGAGAAAAATATATAGAAAAGAGAAAAATTTCTTATGGTGTCATTTGAACTCTTTGATCATTAGTACCCTCAGAACTTCTCAGTTAAATTAGCTAATAAATTTTTACCTCTGATCTGTTTTAGATTTTATTTCATCTCATTAATAGAAAAAATTATGGTAGATACAAATGGTTCCTTTGTCAAATAATTCTATGAATACTATACAGGAGTATCATATCACTGTTTTGAACATTTGAAATATACACATTTAGAAACTATCTGGACACCAGACTTTTCATATATCTAAACATATTCAACAAAAAATTATCCCACATCATTTTATTTTTATCAGAAACACCTATTGACATCTTGCAGAGTTGCTTTTCTACATGGCATTTTTCATAAATTCTATGCTAGCTCCTATATATTATTTTTTAAATTAACCAGTGGCAAGAAAATTATATAATGAGAAAGACCATATTACTTTATTCTAATAGCAATTAATTAATAGAGTGGAATGAGAAGGGGCTCTGTTTCATATATTAAAATTATGGAAAATGTTTATACTTAAACGCTAGTAGTGGCCAGCAGATGACATAGTAGTGAAGGGACAGGACTTCCAGATGGCTGAATGCAGTTCAAGTCTCAGACCTGGTGACTGGAAAATCATGCCAGGTATATGTACATATGTGCCCAAAATTCCAAGAAGAGAATAGAATGGAAGAGAAGGAACTGTAGTGTGACCATCCCCTATTAGGGGTAATTACTCATTTTCTTTCTCACTGTCTCTCACTCTTTCTGTCTTTCTCCTCTGATCCACTGAGCACATGCGCCCTATGGCAAAACCCTAAATAAACAAACAAACAAATAAATACATAAATAAATACATTAAACTTATAAAGAGCACATATCAGAGAGAAAATTAATCATCCAAGAAATTGCTAATAAATCAGAGACTAAATAATTTATAGAATATCTAAATTTCTATCCAAGATAACCTGGGAACAACCTTATAAAGATAGAAAAGAAATAGAATTGGGTCCAATGTAATAATATTTAGAAATTCTTGTGTCCATGTTCATAAAAGATATTAGCTACAGCTTTTCTTTCTCTTAATGTCTTTGTCTAGTTTTAATAATGGCTTTATTAATATAGAAATAATCCCTCTTCTATTTTTCAGATTAATACTATATAGAGATTGTATTATTTCTTCTTTATATCATTGTTAAAATTTCCTCTTAAACTAGCTAAGCCTGGATATTTTATTGTCAGAAAGCTTTTAACCTTGAATTCAGTTTATATAATGTATATAAAATCCAAGTTTTCTATACCTTTGTGAGTTGATCTTGATATTTTTTCTCTTCCAAATGATCAATCCATTTCATTTAACTTGTCAAAGTTATTGACAAGAAGTTGTGTATAATATTCTCTTACTTCCCTTTTTGTCTACAGAATCTGAAATGTCCTATCTTTTAATATCTGTCCTCTTATTTTCTGGATATTAATCAACTTCAGCTATCTTATTAAGAAGCCAGCTTTTGGATTCATTGGTTTTCAACATTACCTTTCTGTTTTAATTTTATTGATTTCTTCCCACATCATTAATATTTCCTTCTTCTGGTTTCTTTGGGTTACATCTGTTCTTTATATTCTATGTTTTTAAAGTAAAGTTGCTATGGTTTTGTATCCAGCTAAAATTCATATGTTGAGATTTGGTTGTGAAAGTATTAAAAGGAAACTTAAAATACCTTGATGGTAGCAAAAAAGTGGAACCTTCGAGAAGGATTAAGTGATTAAGATAGAAACCCTATGATTGAGTTCTTGCGGATTTCTAAGAAGAGGGAATGAGATGAGAACACAGAGACTAACAGACACACCTCTCTGCGCCTGCCCTTGTGATGATCCGAGTCACAGCTCTGGAAGATCCCCACCAGATCTGGTCTCTAAACCTTGGCCCTCCAGACTATAAACTGAATCAGTGTCTATCTTCATAAATTACCAGTTTTAGCCATTTTTCATTACTAGAAACAAAATGGTCTAGAACAACTTTGAGTTGAGCCTTTTGTTTGAACAAGATTTTAATGCTATAAATTTATAAGCACTGCTTAATAGTATTGTTATTTCATTTTCATCCTGTACAAAATAAAATTTAATTTCTCATGAAAATTCCTTTTTATAACATTTATTTATTGTGATTTCTGATTTGCATATATTCATTGCACATCTTTGTGGGGTACGGTGTGGTTTCTTTGAAAGCAAGTATATATTGTGCAATATATCAAGGATATTAGCATATCCATCATCTTCAACATTTAACATTACATTAGGTTACACACTTTTGACATTTGTTCTACTACTTGAGGAATTTTTGGGGGTGGGATACATGGGCTTGTCAATTAAGTTTTTGATCTGATGCAGTTCACTATTCCATAACCTACTCCACTTGTTTACATGCATTCTTGTATTTATCTGTTAGGTTTCCTCTGAACTCCACCCTTACCTCCACACAGCTTTTAATATCCACCAATACTCTCTCTGCTTCTGGGCTGGTCCTTTCACCTCCACTAAATGGTAAAGAAACTAGGTATATATTAAGCTGTGATAGACAGTATTTGTTTACCATAGTCTTCCTTTTTTCACTTAGCATTTAAACAAGCCCTGTCCTGTCTGATTTTGGAAGCTAGGCAGGGTCAACCTAGTAGAAAATTTTTTTTTCAATCTCTTTGCTATTTAGACGTCTTTAGTTCAACTTTTTTTGCATTAATAAAGATTTCTTTTATGCTCCAAACTATGATCTATCCTGGTGAATATTCCATGTACACTTGGGAAGAATAGAGATTCTCCATTTGTATGAGAGAGTGATTTATAAATGTCAATGAGATCAAACTGAATGATAATGCTTTACAGATCTATATCTATACCTACACATTTTTTGCTTTATTGCTTTGTCATTCACTGAAATGTTCTATTAACCACTGGGTGTGAAAGTTTTTAAACATAATTGTAGATTTCTATGTTTCTCCTTTCAGTTCTAACAGCTTTTGTTACCTCCATTTGGATGTTCTATAACACTTCACTTTTATTTGTTTATTTATTTATTTGAGAGAGCGTTTTGTTGTTGTTTTGTTTTTGCTTTTGATTTTTTGTTTTGTTTTCGTTTTTGTTTCTTTTTGTTTTTGTTTTTGCTTTGTTTTGTTTTGTTTTTTTGTTTTTGCTATAGGGTACATGTACTCACCACAGAGACAGAGAAAAACTGAGAAATCTCCACCTGAGGAGGATAAGCCTCGGAGAAAGAAAGCAATCCCTTCTCCTCCATTCTCCTTCAGGATTTTGGGCATGCACACACTCACAGCCAGAGTGAGTTTCAAGCCACCAGGTCCAGGACTTGGAACTGCAGTTGGGCATGTAGGAGTCTAGAACCTTAACCACTATGCCACCTGCTGTCCCCTCTGTAACACATTTAAGACTGTAATAGCTTAGAGAACTGATCCCTTTAGCATCATATACTACCCCTTTAACTTTGATACTCTTCCTTGATTTAAAAGCTGCTTTATCAGAAATTAATATATGTACTCTACTTTCTCGCTCTCTCTCTCTCTCTTTATTTTTATTTTTTATTATATGCTACAGTGTAGATGTGCCTTCCTGAGAGAGAGAAAGAAAGAGAGATGGGGAGAGAAGAAACCACTGCTCGTGGGAAATAGTGACTCTTTTCAATCCATTCTTTTCCATCTCTCTCTCCTTTTGGGATTTTTGGGCACACACACATATGCCCAGCATGTTTCTCAAGCCACTGGCTTGGGACTTCAGCTGCACAGTCAACCTTGTGGATCTGGCTGGCTTAATCATGAGGCTATGGAGCTGGCCCAGCTGTAACTTTCTTTTGGTTAGTGTTTGTATCTTTCATGACCTTTATAATTTTAATCAACACAGGCCTTTAATCTCAATGTATGCATTTTATAGGACTTACATAAGTAGGACCTTTTTAAATATAATCAGCAAATTTGTCACTTATTTAGTAAATATATTCCTTTAACTCATAATAATAAACTTCCACTAATTTCTTCACTATAGTTAAATTTTTATCAACTGTGTTTTCCCAGTTATGTGTCCATATTCTGCTCTTCCCTTCAAGTAATTAACTCTTTTAATTTCTTGAGCCAATGGGTTTCCCTGCATCCTCTAGTCTCATAAAATATTGTAAATATTTATGTTTTACAGTCTAGAAAAGTTCAGATTAACATAAAATAGCTTTTCATCCCATAAAGTGATTACTAATAGAATTCATGAGCTCTTGTTATGACTACTAATTTGTAGGGATATGCCACCAAACCCTCAATTTTTAGCAAACAATTCATTAGTTTGATATACACTCTTAAATGGATAGAGGAAGATGTTCTTTACTAGCCCAATATAAAAGAACTATTTTTACTGTTTGGGGAGAGGGGTTTTGGTAAATTAAAGTTTAAAAAGAAAATTTTTTTACAGTGTGAAAGGAGTCAATTAAGTTACAATGGTTACTAGCTAGATACTGAATTTAATTATTTTAATTCTTTGAAAAGTCCTCTTTTTTTACTAATACCACTGATTAATTTAAAATGAAACCAAGATTAAACCACTTCCAAAAGCTCAACCACATTCACAACCAAAACAGCCAGGGGCCAGCAGGTGGTGTGGTGGTTAAGGGCTCTGGACAGCCACATGACCAATAGCTGTTCCAGTCCCAGACCTGGTGGTTTGCTTTCTCACTTTCTTTCTCTCTCTCTCTCTCTCTCTCTCTCTCTCTCTCTCTCTCTCTCTCTCATCCTCCCTCCCTCTCTATCTCTCACTTTTCTCCTCTATGGTCAAATTAAAAAATAAATGAAGTTAAGTTAAATAATTCTTTAAAAACAAAAAAAGCCAGATGATAAATGAGAGCTAAGAAAATATACCTGTATGCTTTTTCAGAGTTTTATTTCGTACTTCAGTATAGATAACCTAAATATATTTATTAAGTGAGGATACTCAAATGCTCTCAATTATCTCATAACTCTTTGACATACTTAGTTGCTGTTAGCAAGTCTCACAATAAGTAATGTGTTACTCACTATATAGATTATTTTTAAATGCTCTTTTTAGACTTTGCAAACCAAAGAGGAATTGTAGAAAAGCAAGTTCTACATAACAGATATCTTTAGTCTTTTCTTAAAATAAAGAAATATTCCCAAACACCTTTCAAAAAGAATGTTCAGGTGTATCTTTAATATATAACTCATGATAGTCTGGTTGACAATTCAGAAAAGGCAAACACTTAACACTAGATAGAAATGAATACTTTCAGATTTGTTCAGTTAGAACAAAATTTAGAATAAATTTTGTTTATTTTGATGCTGCAATTAATCAATCTTTCACTCTGAGAGAAAAAAAAAAATGCCCTGCTGATTAATATAGAATAGTAGTCTCAGTATTCCTTAGACAATATCTCTCTCATCTACTTACTGAATTCACTGAGCTACAATGGAAATATGTTTTATGCTGAATACTCCTAGCATTACATAAAGAGGATTATATGTGATTATAAGACTCAAATATAGGGTACTTTAGGAATGGCTTTCTTTGCTTCTTAAATCCTCAAGTGAAAAAAAAGCATTCTTTTTTTAAAAGCTTAAATTATCTAGGTTAACTATTCTGGGACTTAGGGACTATGAAAAATCAGTGAGTTAAGAAAAGTTTAATAAATTATTATTAATAATTTGCAATTCTTTATAACATTTTGAAATAAATATTTGATTATTTAGATATTTTTCTAGTGTTTAGTTTTTGATAAAGAAATTAAGCAGTCAATTCATGAATAGAATTGTATAAAAATAACAATCCTTTATTCATTTCTGCTTTGTACCAGGCACTTGTGAAGGGCTTCGTATGCATCATCTCAATCATGTAAAAAGTGCAATATCAGTTAAATACTTTCAGTGTGACTAAAGTTGTAGTAAATGACAAAGTGTTATGACAATGGAGAGCTAACACAGATAATAAGTAAGTCTGAAGATAGATGATGAAAAGGTCACACATGCTTTTAAAATGATTATAGAGTTAATTTTTATATTTTAGTTAACAATATGAATTATTGATGGAAATTGTGACTAATAAGGAAAAATTATTTGTTAAAAATCATTACTACAATAATCTAAGACAAGAAATTTCTTAAGTACATTTGCCAAAAAAAGGGTTATGTCTAGCTTTTACATAATATTTAAGCAAGTTTCAAATTTGACATCTTTTCTTGAGATAAATCAAGTAGAAAAACATTTTGTGATAAGGGAAAATATTATAAAATACTCTAGCTCTTTGGAAACAAATTCTTCATCTCATCACTTTTCAAAATGAAAATTGATGGGCCCTAGGTGTTATAGAATAGTGGTCTCAAGAAGTTTGCTATTTCAGTTGGGAAAGAGAGCTTAACATGATGAATACATGGAAAATTCAATTGCTGGAGATATGCCACCCATGAGAATAAGGCTCCTGAATACAGCTGTCAGGACAGAGGGTTTTGTGGGCATTGGACCAGCTAACAGGGGCTTCATAGTACAAGAAGTCAAAGTACATTTCAAGGGTAGAGTAAGAGGAGAAAGAAAAGAGGTTGTTCTGTTGCATGGAACCTTAGCAATGATTATGGTTATAAAAGCATTGCATTTTGTATTTTCTCAGCGTTCTTGACTGTGGTAACCCTATCTGAAAATTGGTAAGCTGCTAAATTTATCTGAAAATTAAATAGGATTTTATAAATTACTTTATGTGTTCTTTGATTTTATATAAAGAGCCTTTTGACATATAATTATTGTGTCAAATGGGTTATTTTGTTTTGTAAAATATAATTCAGGGAGAGTATAATTTAAATTATACTGGTTTTCTTTTTTAAAAGCAATGTGATTTTTATGTAAAGGGTTTGGCAGTTAGCATCAGTCCTTAATATTTATAACAGTTCATAAAATTTTATATACCATTCTTAGTCTATTATTAAATTTATAACATTTCTAGCTGTTAAATTAGCTGCTTTTGCTACTTTCATTTAACTTCTAGGAATGCATAAAGCTTAAAGTTTGAAATAATGTCTAAACTAAAGTAGGCAAATTTCTTTAGCTATGAAGTACACACACCAAGTGAACGGGGAAACAAAAAGAATCCTATTAAAATTATTCAGATTGAGTTATGGATACACTAGGATTAAGAGTTATGTATAATTGGGATCAGCAGCTGTCATAATGGCTATGTAGCTGGACTCCCATGTAGTCGACCAGGGTTCAAGTCCTGGACCCGTTGGCTTAAACTCATGCCAGTCACGTGTGCATGTGTGCTCAAGATTTCAAGAGGAGAACAGAGAAGAAGGGATTGCAGCATGGCCATCCCCCCTGGGAGGTGAATTCTTGCTTTCTGTCTCTCTGGTTCTCTCTGTTTTTCTGGCGAGTGCACATGCCCTATTGCAAAACCTCTAAAAAAAAAAAAAAAAAAAAAAAAAAAAAGCTATGGGGACCAGCAGTTAGCATAATGGCTATGTCGCTGGACTCCCACGTAGTCGACATCAGTTCGAGTCCCGGACCCGGTGGCTTAGAATTCATACCAGGTGCGTGTGCCTGTGTGCCCAAGATCCCAAGAGGAGAATGGAGGAGAAGGGATTGTGGCGTGGCCATCCCCTCTGGAGAGTGATTTCTCGCTTTCTGTATCTCTGTCTCTCTCTGTCTGGCTGGCAAACACACACGCCCTATGGCAAATACCTCTCCGAAAAAAAAAAGAAAAGCTATGTAGAATTAATAAGATGAAATGTACATATCATTTTTGTTGTTTTCAATCCCATGAACATCAGAGCCTTTTTATATAATAGAGAATTATTTTTTCTTACTTTTTTTCCTTTTCTGTAATTGAGAATAAATAGAGATTAAGAAAAATGTCTGCATATGCTATACAAGAAGGAGAGAAAACAAGAGAATGGAATGAATTAAATCATATTGCAATGACAGGCAAAATTCCATATTTCTAGATTACTCAGTAAAACAAAGTAAAAAGGAGACATGAAATCTGATGTTAACTTCTCAAAGCTAGAAACTAATACTAGTTTAAGGAAAGTGTATTTGAACTAAAGTAACAAAACTTAGGTTTTAGGACTGGTCTTGCCTACTTCCTGGTTTTTCTTAGTCACTAAAATGACTCTAAATTTGTTTTCCTATTTGCATAATTACACATCTCATCATCTGTTATTGTCTCAGTAATTCCATCCCCTAAGTTACCTGAGATAGCCTTTGTAAAATTAAAGTGTAAAGTAATTAGACAGCCATCTTATTTAGGAAATTTTGTAGGTAAGTGAACTCATCATTATTACACCTTTTCAATTACTAAAATTCATCTTTGATTTCCAAAGGTGCTTTTATCTGAGGCATTTAGAATCAAAATTACAGTATTTTGTTGTGCTTAACTTTTTCTCCTATTTTGTGGGAGATATTTATTCATCACTTTGTATTCTTTTCAGAATATTTACAAACTCAGGAAGGGAACAGCTTAAAACAAGTTATTTTGCATTTATAATGATTAAATTTTATACTACAATGGTAGGAAGATGTGATATACCATCCACCCTATAAAAGATGATTTATGATCCTGACACTACTTCATATAGCTATAGATGCTTCAGCAAATAAATAAAAGTAAAAGTTATTAAAAAAGATTTTGTCTGGGAATGTACCTAAAAATAGGAAGAGGTTAGATGAGCATGCATTATTTTGCTTTAAATTGTAGACATTTCTATGTTTAAACTTTTTTCCATCTACATTTATTACTTTAATAAAATAAATTTTAGAAATAATTGTAAAATAATATAAAAAATCTCTTTTATTTCTGAAGACATGGAACCTGGACTCAAAATATTATATGACCGTCTGTATTCTAAGACTCTTTGATATTATATCTTTATCCTTACTTCAATCAGAAAAAAGTGTAAGTGGAAGACTATGTGTTGAGATCGAATTCAATTCAACAATTTTTGATTTAATACTGACTATGTCATGAATTGCATTGCTCTTGGTATTAGAGATACAAAGCTAAAAGATACAAAGATAAAAGATAAGGTTCGTATTACTTTTAAAAACTGTTTAATATACTGCGGGGGACTGTTCAAGTTGCAATTTTGTCATCTCTACTTCATGTTAGCTTCGGAATCCCATGAGAACTTTACCTACCGTGTGAAAGAAAGAAAGAGACAGAGGAGACCACAGTAGACAAGGAAGTTGCAGAAAGTAAGAAACTGACTTTAAGGAACTGAGTAACAGCTAGAGAATGAGAGAACCAGCCATGTGAAGCACTGAAAGAACCAGAGAGAATAGAGAATAGAAAGTTAAGAGGGCTCTCATTCAGTAACAATTTTAACATATTCAGGGGAAAAAAAAGAAAACCAGTGTAGGAGGTGGAGAAGAGAGTGGTACAAGAATAGATCTGAGAGGCAGATAGAGGCCAGGCATTGTAAAACCTTGAGGACCATGAAAAGCCTGAGTATTATTTTAGGCGAAATGCAAAGTAATAGAAGAAAAGGGTTAAAGCTTAGCATTCTTTGAAGAACATGACACCAGATGCATTTGGGGAGAAATGTGAAAGCAGGATGTCAGTTGAAGCCCTGCTTTCAGTCTGCTATACTGGTCAAAACAGCACAGGTTATAGTGGGTGACAAACACCTCTGACATCTAGTGACACAACAGCACAGGTGTTTTTTCACTCACACATCCTTTCTGTTTATGTATTGCCTGAGGTCTTTCAATAAGTTATCAACATCCTCAGTCTGGCATCAAGTCTGATGAAACAGTCATTCCCTGGAACTTTGTCACTGACTATCTCGGGGGGCTGGTGGTGACTGGGTACAGCATAGTCAGTTCTTAAAGCTTCTAATGGGAAGCAGCATGTTTCACCTCTGCTTAGATTTTATTCACCCAAGCCATGGTATGTCCAGAGCTGGCTTCACTGGATGGTAATGTATAACTCACTTCTAGCTTAAGGAAATGGACATTGATGAACAGTAGTATTATCTACTGCATCAAACAAGAGGGGATGGTGGCTGATTAAAATAATAATAGCAGTGGAATGGAAATACGAGGAAATGTTCAAGATATATACTGGATGCTAAAATTAATAAGATTTGATGGTAAATTGAATATGAGAATAGAAGGAATGTGCACTCTCAAGAATGAGATCTTTGGCTCAAATACTTTATGTAGATGGCAGTGGGTCTGTTAATTGACATAGGGAAGAATGAAGGAGGACAAAATAAAGGAAAAACAGAAAATATGAGTTAGATTTCAGGATATTCATGAAATACATAACTGGAAGTAGCACACAGAAAGTAAGATGTAAATGAGGAGCTACAGAAGAGATCAGGACTGACGTTACACACACACATACACATATTTATATTTAAAATATCATGATAATATGAGATTTAAAGTGACTTAAGGTCATAGATCTGGATGATAACACTGAAGAAGATGATTCACATGGACAAGAGAAAATTTTTCATAAAGAAATCTCAAAGTATCACAACTACAGCTGAAATACAAGAGAAACAACTACAAAAAATAAAAAGCCAAATTACAGCCATCAGATAGAAAGAATGACAGTCAAGAGAGAATGAAAAGTGTATCAAATATAGAAAAAAAGTCTATTGAGAGAAAATGCTGTGCTGAGACCCAGAAATATGAGGGTAAAAAATCAACTGTTGTTATCTGACAACATAGAATTTGTGAGTAATCATGACAAAGCAATTTCAATGGTCAGGAGGAAAAGTTTAATCCAGATAATATGGATACACAGATGGTAGGAGATAGGTGATATTGAATAAACAACATTGCATTAACTCATAAAAATATTTAGAGAGAGAGAGAGTAAAACAAATGGAGAAGAGTTTAGAAACCCAAGAAACAACATTAAAGGGGAGAGAAGAGAAAGATGAACATACAGTAATCATGAAGACAGAAGCTAAAGAAGAACTAAGAACATTAAAAGAATATACAATCATAGAATCAAGACAGAATAAAATTTCAACAGAGAGAATAGATGATAGTATCAGAAATGAAGTGAAATCAAATAATCAATGGTACTGACTATCAGTGGAATCAAGGAATCTCATCTAAGTGAGAGCAGTTTTCAGCAAGGAGGCGTAGATCTACTCACACTGTAGAGGATTGGATTAGATTAGTTGGACAATTAGGACTAGAATAAACTTAAAAAAATTTTTTTGAGAGGTTTTTGTTATAGGACGCATGCACTTTCGAGAAAGACAGAGAGATAGAAAGCGAGAAATCATCTCCAAGGGGGGATGATCATGCCGCAATCTCTTCTCCATTCTCCTCTAGGGATCTTGGGCACGCATGCATATGCACCCCGTGTGAGTTTAAGCCACCAAGTCAATTTCATTTGTGGATATGTATCCAATATTTCTGTTTTAATTGTTTGAGGTACTTCCATACTTTCTCATAATGGCTGTTATAAATTTATATTTCTTCAAACAGTGTACAGGATTCTTTTTATACCCTTGCTAATACTCGCTATCTCTTCTGTCAGTTTTCTTTTTTTTTTTTTAAGCTATTGTGCTATATGTACAGTGAACCCTTAGTCTCCATTATTCTTCATGTCTACAATGCAGAAATCACTCAGAAACGTAGACCATGGCTCTAGTAATTAACTAATGTTCACAAAATAATGTTGTTGAGATCATGGCTTGGTTGAACGGGTTCTAGCTTTCAAAATGAATCTCTTTTCATCTAATGTAATACTCTATTATCATCTCTTCCAGTATTTCAACCGCAGCTATTTAAAAATGAGTACATGATCTGCACAAGAATTTCATTTTCAAACCAAGAAAATTTCAACGAGCTAAAACCAATCCCTTCATTTACCAGAAACCACCAGAGAATAAAATATAGAAAAGGATGGGAGAGATGATTTGATATTTTGACATCCTACTTTACTCAAGATCCAAAATGACTAAAGATCTGACAGGAAATAAAACAGTTTTGAAAAGTTGGATAAGGTGACAAAATTGAATCAGATGATAACATTTATAGAAAGTAGCAACTTCTCTGAATGGCCATTTATCAGAATGGATTGACTAAGTTTAGTGAGCATGTCCAGAATATAAAGCAGTGAGATAGTGGTGAATACACAGAAAAAGTGTTCTAACAACAACAAAGAACTCGTTTTTGGGAATCTGTTTCAGTACACTGTTTCAGCATTTTAGGAAAGGAGTATATCAGGAACTGCATCAATGTTGTCACTATGTAAAAAACAATGGCTATATATTTTTTCTTCTATGTGTCAAAATCCATCCAGTTTTAGAAATACATTTCATTTTACCTTGCAAATGGTAGTAGGACAGTAGTCTGTTCCAAAGTTTATTATACTTACATTTTTAGTGAAGAAATTTTTATTATGCATGTAATATGCATCTAATATTATGGAGAAACACACAGACCCACCTCAGTAAAGGCTCACTTAACTAGAATGTTCATATTTCTTTCTTAATCAAGAAGATACCAGAAAAATACTTAAATTTTTTATTAGTAAATGAGATTTCTGCATTACTAAATGTTCATTTCTGTGGACATCAATTTTTACATTTCTAAGAATGCAAATTTATATGTTGATTTGATTAAATAGAATGTAGAATGAAAAATCATTTTGCTTTGGCTTTGCTAATTTCAATGGAAGTCAGAAAAAAATGCAACAAAATGTACTGATGTTTGCAAAGTGTAAGTTAAGAAAATCTGTACAGTTCAAGGAAGTCATAATTTGCACAGATTACAAAATAAATGGACAATAGAAAAATTATGTACAAGCAGAAATAATTTTACAAAAATAATGCCGTAATTGAAAATCATTTTTGGCTCTCTAGAATCTGCTATGATAGCATTCATTTCCTTCTTCTTGTTTGCTTTTATTTTTATTTTCTATGGGGTATGTGTGCTCACTGGAGAGAGGTAGAGAGAAAGAGAGGGAAAATAAGAAAGCACCCCCCACACACACCAGTGTGGGATGACCATGCTGAAATCCCTTCTCCATTCTCCTCTTGAGATTTTGGGTACGCATGCAAGTGCTTGTCCCCCAAGCAGCCAGCTCCAGGACTTAAACCACATAGTTAGCCATGTGGGATCCAGTCAATTTAACCACCATGTCTCTGGCTAGCCTGCTTCTCTTTTCTAATAAATAAAATTTAGGTTGTGCATATTTTATTCCCACCCTGCCTTCAGTGAATTATGAAATAATGGTAACATAAGGCAGAATCATCCTAAGTGTGCTTTTGTTAAACAAAAATGTCTTACAAAGATTGAAAAGCTTTCAGAAGCTACAGAATAAAACAACTAATAGAATGAAAGTAAATGATAGAAATTCAAAAACAGAGAGTCCTATCTATGATCATTCTGTTTGATTGTTTTTTGTTTTTTGAGCATGTACATTTGCTGAAGAGAGACTGAGAGAGAGAAAGAGAGAGAGAGAGTAAGAAATCATCCCCAACCCCAGGGGGATGGCCATGCCATAACCCTTTCTCCTCCATTCTCCTTTCTGGATTTTGGATACATATGTACACACCATGATTTTCAAGCTGTTGGGTCTGGGACTCAAATGGTGGTGACTCAAATGGTGGTTGGCCAAGTGGGAGTCTAGCTAACCCCTATGGTCTCTTAAAATCACATTAAAATTATATCTTCTATTACTACAGGTACTGTTAGAAAATAATTTTCAGAATCTTGGAAGAATGTGAGTAGTGTCAAATACCAGGGGAACTTAGAAAATACACAAGTCACATTATTATGTGGTATAGAAAAATGTCAAAAATACTTGACATAAAGTTTGCTCATGTGTGTCTTCACATCAGAAAATCAAAATAGTGTGATCTCTAGATTCTGAGTAGCAGCTCTGATACCAACCTGCTGAAATGGAGAGCTTGACCAAAAGCAAAGGCCATACCTTTTGGTAAATTGCATGTAATTATCTATGGTCTCCTGAAGGATCTTAAAGAGACATTTGAGTAGCTCTGAAGGATTATAGAGATTAAAGAAAGAAGGCCTTGGAGAGTTTAATGAAAACAAGAGAAAGCAATTGAAATACTGGCAATGACAACAATGACAAGAAAGAAATTATTGTGGTAGTTCCATGAATAATAATTTTCAAAAACAATAGAGATCTTGCTTTGGAAATGGCATATATACCCTTGATACCAGCTGCAGGAAGTAGAAACAAGAACAGAGAACAAGCATATAAATGGATTTTAGTCTCAAAGGATCAGTCAGATTGAATCAGTCTCCCAAATAACTGCATGTAATCAGTAAGCTATAGAAAAAGACCGGGCTCAGAGTTCATATAAGGCAGGGAAAATAATTTGAGACCTCCCACTATTAACTCTGCAGCTAGTCACTCTAGCATCTTTCTTTATTATGAATCACTTTCCTAGCATTGAACCGTACGTTATCGGATAAAGTCAGATCTCTTCATGTCATCCCTGTCTCAGTCTGAATGGTGTAAAGGAATTAAGACAAAAAGAATATTTTTGTTCATTCATTTGTTTTGGTTTGTTTTCATTCTTGTGAATCCAAGTTCTCAAGGTTCAGACTGGGAGGCTCATTGTATAGCCAGAGACACAGGACAATGAATAAGTAGGAGAATGTCATTTCATATAAATTATTGGCCCCCAAGGTACCAAGCATTGTGTTCATAAGTTTTAAAAAGCAGGGCTAGCAGGTGGCATAGTGGTTAAGGTTGCAGACTCCAATGTGGTTGACCACAGTTCAAGTCCCCGACCCGGTGGTCTGAAACTCACATTGGGCACATGAGTGTGCCTGCCCAAAATTGTGAGAGGAAAATGGCAGAGAGAGGATTACAACATGGCCATTCCCCCTGCCCAGGGAGGTGATTTCTCACTTTCTGTCTCTTTGTCTCTCTGGAAAGTAACATGCCCTATAGCAAAAATCTCTAATAAATAATAAAGTTTAAAATGCAGAAGAGGAAGAAAAGCAGAAGCAGAAGAAGGAGGAATAATAATAGAGAAAAGAAGAAGGAAGAAGAGGAAAGGGAGGAGGAGGAAGGGAAAGAAGAAGGTAAGATTTAAGCTGTCAGAGGGACTCCTAAGCATAAACCAAACAAAGGTGCTGGACAAAGTACTGCCTATGTGAGGGAGGGTACAACAATTTCCTTAACTGAGAAGGGGAACTCAAATTAGGGAGCAGTGACACTAATAAAGCTATTCATTATGATTACCTGAGCAGGAAGTACTATGATGAGTACAAGAAAGAGTCACAGGATAATAGCTTGTCAGTGTGAATTAGGACCTTAGAGGTCAAGTTTAACTTCCTGTTCTATGTACCTATAGAGACTCATTTTCTATCTTAGTTATTAGAATGAAGAAAAACCTGTGATTTATTAATATTAATTTCTTAATGATTAATTCAAAGCAGATTAAGCAAAAGACTCTTTATTTGTGGAAGATTTAGGTTTTATAAATTAGAAAACCAAGATAAAATTAGAATTATCTATTCAAGTTCTGTGTCTGTCTAAATAATCAGGACCCCATTCACCAGTCATTATTTTGATTATTCATAAATTATCTTCATAGAAAATTGACATATCACAACTCCAATCTAACTGATTATTAAGAGAAACCCCAACTCGACATAGCATATGAATTAGCACTGCTTTGAAAAGGACATATGATTCAATAGGCAGAATATATGCTTCTGCAGCATAGGCTCATTAAAGAAGAATACTGAGGCAGAACACATCATGTAGGAATAATGCAAAAAGTAAAGGGGCAGTCTTAAGTCTCAAAATTGTTTGTCCTATCATGGGTATGAAATTTAAGTTCAGATTTTAGAATTTAAACTTTATAGAAAAGAGAATTTTGAACGTAAAACCACCAAATAGCCATTAAAACGTTAAGAAGCTATATTTAAGGAAATATTCTGAAAGATTGCTAATCCATTCATTTTGCTGAAGCATATGGGTTGGGTGTTGCACTTTAGTATTGTTTGATTAGCCCTAACTTGCCACATGCTATCTCTATTATAACCTAGCCAAACACATACACTCATGTGCATACACGTTCCCCACACATACACCAGTATATATATATATGCTACATACATTAAATTGCTTTTACTGGTTGTGTTTCGGTATGAAGACATGAAATTACAATTGAAAGTAACAGTGAATTTTGCTGCTAGAATTATTGTGAAAAGGTCTCTGAGATTGTACTGTGCATTACAATATTTTCTTTTATGAACTACCTTGAATAAAAGGGGGTGGCCCCACCCTGCAGTACTTAAGTGCGGTGCAGAAGGAGCTGAATCTCACATGACCAACTGAGGTTCGGAACATAGCTCCAACAGCTGGAAAAACACAGAAGGCATCATGTGTGTTGTGTGCTGAGAATCTTGACAATTAAAAAAAAAATTAAGATCTTAGCAACAGGAATAATTGTGCTTTTTTTTCAACTCATTGGTTTCCTTTTCTCCTTTGGACTCTATGAACTACATACCTGATTATCATTCTTTCTTAAAATAAACTAAAAAGAAAATTTAAGGTATCTTAGTGGTCTCCTCTGAGCAAATATAATGTTGTAGTATGCATTTTGTATCAGTCTCAATTCTGGCTATGTATGATTTTTCACATTGTATTTGTTCTCTACTTGGGGCTTTTCACTTATTTCTAATGTTTACCATCTTGCTTCATGTTATCTATATTTTATTTACATTAGACACTTTTGTAGAGGGCCAGTAGGTGGTTAAGGCACGAGACTCCCAGATAAATGATTGTGGTTCCAGTCCCAGAACCAGAGACTTGAAATTCAGGCTGGGCACAAATATATGTGTACACAAAATCCCGAGAGGATAATGGAGCAGAAGGGATTGCATTGTGACCATTCTCCCAGAGAGTGTGACTTCCCACTTTTCTTTCTCTCTGTCTTTCCGGCAAGATATATCACAACTCCAAATGTTATCTGAAACATTTTTCAACTAAAATAAGCAATGGAAAAAAGGGCAACTTTCTTAAAAACATATTTTTGCTTTATTTTATATTTTAATCAACCAGCTATTTAAAAATGGAAGTTGGAATAATAATCTACTTTTCAGTACAGAGCATTAGCACTAGAAATCATTTTCAAAAAGACAAAATAAGAAAAATTATTAAAAAAAATTTGGGAGCTCTCTATTCCTTTGTTAAGCAATTAGCTATCTAGAGAAGAGTTTTAGTGAATTAAGCACTTTGAAATCAGATTTTCACTCAATATAATTAAATTTAAAATAAACTTATAGATTTAATTAACATAGGCTAGACCTATTTTTAACAATTTAGATACAATTCAATAAAAGCTTGAGTCTTTTCTTCTATGCAAAGCCCTGATCAAATCCATAAAAAGCTTCTATTCCCTATTCTTTATTTTCAGTATGTTCATTTATTCTACAATTGACTTGATTTTAAAAAGTATTGTGTTATACAAGACACTGCTATATCAATACCTGATGTTATTATTACATTACAGTGAAAGCAAGATTTCAAATGAGCATTAGAAAAAAACTTACATTGGGTCCAGCACGCCTGTGGGTACATTGATAGTACTAACTTAATAGTTTCATCAGAGCCCTTAATCACATTCTTTGAAAGAAGTTAAAACATCTGTTTAGTAGGATAATTTTAAAATATATTTTAAAGCAAAAATATGAGGGTAATAATATATCAAATTGCTAAATAAGGTATCTATGATTAATCAAAGTGATTTTCAAGATAAAGTAGGGAAATGTACTTGATAGTAATAATCCATCAACTAGCCCTAAGGGCCAAGATAGTATAATAAATCGTCATTTGGTAGCATGTTATATCTCCTTCAGGCCCCTAGAGCGCCATTTATAAATTTTATTAAAGTAAAAGACATATTCAGAACTGGTTAATCTCACATAATGAAAGTATTTACTGTATATCTCTAGGACTTTAACTTCTTAGCTTGATCCATGTGAAAAAGCAGATAGGAAACAACCTTGTAGCTCACATAAGAGAACTGCGGCAATAGCTTAATGAATTTTGGCCAAGGAGAAATAAAACACATGATTGATAAATTTATTCATTTCCCACTTGCTGAACAATTAGTCCTGTCTGACACAGAAAAATTAAAAATATGTGGTTTTGTAATCCTTTCTAAGAGAAACTTCTTATAGATCTGAACCTTGACTTTGGCGAGGCTACTTTGCTCACTGCGCATTCTCTGCCTTTGATGGAATTAAATGATTTGTATGACCCTATAAAATGATGTTCTGAAGAAAAATTACTCCTAAAACATTATTGTATTTATTACATGACAACTATACCTCGTTAAATTATTTTTTTAAACTTTACATATTAGTACTTAGAGTCAGGGCTGCACTTAATGCTGACTGTGATTACAAAGAAATGGTTGACCTGTTGCATCTATTGAAGATAACTATAGTATTATCAACTGGACTGGGGGAAATGTACACATGTTGGAATATTCACTTTGCAAACTCAAGAACGCGATTGAATGTATAAAAGAACTTGAAATAAAATAAAATTTAAAAAAAGATAAGCATTGGAACAAATTGAATTTACTAAAGACTCTACCAGTACTGAAATTTATATACTTTAGTTTTCTTTTTTACCCCTGGATGTGCCTTTGCTCTCAGGTATCTGCATTTCCACATTTATTCAAACTAGCTAAGATATAAAATCAACCTAAATGTCCAACAACAAATGAATGGATGAAGAGAATATTGTATATATACATAATAGAATATTATTCAATCATAAAAAAATAAGTTCTGCCTCAAAGATCAAGTCAAGGTGGATCAAGGATCTAACTCTAAGACCTCAAACTATAAAGCTGCTCCTGGAAAACACTGGGGAAACTCTGGGAGACATTGGTGTAGGGAAAGACTTCTTAAAGAAGACCCTCAAAGCAGAGTCGATCGTCCCCAAAATAGACAAATGGGATTACATCAGACTAAGAAGTTTCTGCATGGCCAAAGACACAGTAGTTAGTGTGAATCGACAGCCCTCACAATGGAAAATATTTTTGTAAATTTTGCATCAGATAAGGGACTGATAACCAGAATACATAAGGAACTAAAAAAGCTGTTTGGAAAAAAGATGATCAACCCTATTAAAAGATGGGAGAAGGAGATGAAAAAAACACTTTCTAAAGATGACATATGAATGGCCAAAAGGCATATGAAAAAATGTTCAACCTCCCTCATCATAAGGGAAATGCAGATAAAAATAACAATGAGGTACCACCTAACCCCAGTCAGAATGTCTAATATTAAAAAAAAAAAAAATGATAAGTGTTGGTGGGGGTGTGGTGAAAGGGGAACTCTTTTACACTGCTGGTGGGAATGTAGATTGGTCCAACCACTGTGGAGAATAATTTGGAGATTCCTCAAAAATCTACAGATAGATCTGCCATATGATCCAGGGATCCCACTCCTCAGTATCTACCCAAAGGACAGAAGAATTCTTCATTGGAAAGTGCTTGCACATCAATGTTTATTGCGGCACTATTCACAATTGCTAAGTCATAGACCCAACCCAAATGCCCCCGTATGGAGGAATGGATTGAAAAACTGTGGCACATATACTCTATGGAATACTACTCAGTCATAAAAACTAACAGAGCCCTAGCTTTTGACAGAAAGTGGAAGAATATGGAGGATGTACTGCTGAGTGAGGCAAGCCAGGCTATGAAGGAGAGACATTGTATGTCCCCACTTAACATATACCGCTTGTCTGCATTCTATGACTGAAACTGATTGACTAACAGTTGAACAAACACAAGAGATGGGTGTGAATGTCAGATGAGGTGTATGTGGAGGAGTGGGGCCTAACGAAGGACATTTGGAGAAGGGATACAGAGGTAAAGCATTGACGGGATGGGGAGGTGTGGTGTTATCTGTTGAAGATATTTTGATCAACGGGTCTGGGGAGAAATGTTCACATATCAAAATGGTCTCATTGTAAGCCAAACAATATGATTGAAAGTATATACAAAAATAATAAAAAATAATAATAATAATAATAATGATAAATAATGTGGGAAAAAATCTGAAGCAAAAAAAGAAAAATGTTTGTTAAATGACATTCTGAAACAACAGTCCAGCATTGTAGAATGCCCAATTTTGATGTTTGATTGGCTGGTTTTCTCACAAACTCCAACCTAGAACTTAACGAGAATAGGACAGTGTGGAATGGGGGAGGTGAAGAGAAGAGGAGAGAGGAAGATAGCAAGAGAACAATAGAGAGGCAGGACATTAGTGTGAAACAGATATGGCTTATTACCTGTTGATGAGGACATGTATAGTATTCTCAACTGGATTGGTCTGAGAAGTATTTCATGATGTGTAAAGTCTTTTTACAAGCAAAATGAGAAACAGTGATTGATTGGTTTAAAAAATAATTAGAATAATAATAATAATGATTGGGAAAAACATAGAAAAGATACTGAATGTTGAAGCAGGGAGATTAATGTCTCTGTACTGACTGACATGTATGGCATTCCCTTTTGAAAAAGCAATGTAATACACTGTAAAGTTATATGTAACCCAATGTAATATAAAGATTATGATGATAATAAAAATAAAAAATAAAAAATAAATTCTGCCATTTCTGTGGCAACATGGTTGAGCCCAAGAACATGTGTTCAGTGAAATAAGCCAGAAAAGAAAGATAAATAACACTAAGTTTTTTTCTTATATATGAAAGCTAAAAATGTTGATCTCCTGGAAGTAGGGAATAAAATGGAGGTTACTGAAAATAAGGAAAGGTAGGGGAAGGGAGAGATTGGGTGTGTGGCTAATAGATACAAAGATACAGATACATAAAAGAAATAAGGTTAGACTTCAATGAAACTGTAGGGCAAACTGGTGCAACAATATAGTGTATAATTATTTGAGGTTGATGTTTTATTTATTACCAGAGGGCACATGGGTTCGCCAGAGAGAGACAGAAAAAGAGAGGGATGGAAGAAGAAGGATGAAACACATTCCAAAGGGGCATAGTCATGCCACAATCTCTTCTCCTCTGTTTCTTCACTGAGATTTGCGGCTGCTGAGAAGCTGCGAATTGTGAGAGGTTTTTTCGCTATATGCACGACATAGAGACAGAAAGCGAGAAATCACCCCCCAGGGGGGATGGTCACAGCGGGTGTTTTAAGCCACCGGGTCCGAGACGCGAAGCTGCATAGCCATTATACCAGGACTGGAACTTTGATTGGCCAAACAGAATCCCACTCTAAAACATTAGGCTATGAGGTTGGCCCTAACATAGTTCATATTTTTAAAAGGTAGAAGAGAAGATTTTAAATGTTCCCAATACAAAGAAACTATAAATGTTTGAGGAAATAGATATGATATTTACCCTGACTTGATCATAATACATTGTATACATATACCAAAAATATCATGCTATACTCTAAATATGTGCAATTATTATTTTTCAATTTAGTATAATAAAAATATCCAATAAATAGCAATGACATAGCATGTGTGTAAGTACACACAGAAATAAACAATTAGAAAACATAGTAAGAATGAACAATTCCCATTCACAATCAACATAAAATAACTAGAAATTAGTTTAATAAAATTTGTGTGAGTAAAACATTTGAAAAGTATACATAAAATATTGAGATATCTGAAAATATTTAACAGCAGGTGGTAACAAAGGTAAACTTTGATCTTGACTAAGAATGGTATTATGGGAGAAAGTAATTTTCCTCCTCTATTCTTTCTTTTGTGATAGTTCTAGTTCTGCTTAAAAAGTAAATAAAACTCTCGCTGGATGGGAGGAATGACTATAAGGTTATATGTCCACTCAAACAGATAGGTTAAGTAGTTTTACAAAAGATTTTAAAAAGTGAATAAATTAGCAATTAGAATGTTAATTAATACTCATCAAGGACCAAATATGAAGGTTTTTATGACCAGATTATAAAATTTTGTTTTGTTAGCTGTGACAAAATTAGTTATCAGAAAGATTAGTTTATGAAACAATAAGTACAGTTTAGCTAACTTTTGATATGTTTCAATCTGGTAAATGAAGAAAGTGTTGTAAACAGGATATATGAATTACAACAAGGCATTAAGATGGTTTATTATTGTATCGTAATGAAATAAATGGATCATGGTTAGGCAGTTGGCATATATCTAGAGCCATGTGTTTGGATAACCATGATTAAAAGAAATAATTTGGTTATTCAGTGTTAAACAGGAATAAGATCTTTTAAGGCAGGGTGAAGAAGTATATCTAGTTCAGTTTTTTTTTTTTTTTGTTCAAAACTTTATATTCTACTCAGATAATGTAGAGACATTATAAGTATGTATCATAAATGTCATTTCATAATCTTTACCAAATATAACCTGTGAAAAAATAGAATCTTTTGCCAAAGACTCATTTTGAAATTAAAATACATTACATATGCCATTCTTAGGTTTATGCCAATATTTTGTATGATGGGGATATAAGCTAAGCCTATGTTATCTGAAGAACCAATAGCAAGCATCAGCTTTTTTTTTTTTTTGGAGAGGTTTTTCACTATAGGGCGCATGCGCTCGCCAGACAGACAGAGAGAGACAAAGAGATAGAAAGTGAGAAATCACCCCCCAGGGGGGATGGTCACGCCACAATCCCTTCTCCTCCATTCTCCTCTCAGGATCTTGGGCACGCACGCACACGCCCCCAGCGTGAGTTTCAAGCCACCGGGTCCGGGACGCGAACCGCGGTCGACTATGTGGGAGTCCAGCGACATAGCTATTACGCTAACTGCTGGTTCCCAGCATCAGCAGTTTTCTTTTTCTTTTTCTTTTTTGCTATAGGGAGCTTGCACTCACTGGAGAGACAGAAAGAGACAGAGAGACAGATAACAAGAAATCATGCCCCCAGGGGGGATAGTCACACTGCAATCCTTTGTCCATTCTCTCCTTGGGATTTTGGACATGCATGCACACGTGCCCAGTGTGAGTTTTAAGCCTCTGGGTCGATGACTTGAGCCGCTGTCCACAACATAGGAATTCAATGACATAACCATTGCACCATCTGCTGGTCCTGAGCAAGCATCAGCTTTAGTAGAGGATTCTCTAATATTCTGAGAAGCTTGGCTGTCTAACTTAATCATGTATGAAGATAGATCAATGTCATAGAACTTCTGCATTTACTATAATGTTCAACTACGATATAAGAAACAAGAACACTAAATTATAGAGAAGCAAGATCTTACACGAATGACAGGGAGGCACTACCAGCAAGCTTCATTAATATCTCTCTTTGTCTTCTTGTAATTTAACTCCATCAATGCATGTAAAAGAGAGAAATTGATTATGGAATGGTGTACCACAACAGAGTAAGTCATTGACAATTTAATATATACTTTAAAAAAAATTAGTAGAATGAATTTCAAATGTGTACAATGTAGTGTAATGTTTTATGTTGAAGGTGATGAACATGTTTATGTCTTTCATTTGGTTATTACACACTGTATATATGTTCTAAAAAACTATACTCTACCTGATGAAAAAGTATAATAATGAGATATAAGTCAAAAACTACAATTAGAAAAGACATTAAGATTCATATCATTTGGACTGGGTGATTTCTGGAATCAAATAATATTTTCAAATATATGTGCCTAGTTTTTATAAGATATATGTTCCATTACAATAATTTTGATATATTTACAGCATGATATTCACAGGAATTTTTTATAATTTATATATATATGACAAAAATGCATATACAGAATATCTAAGAGCTTGCATCTCAATTATAACCAACAATCCTACACTGGGAAAAGTATTCAGGAAAAAACTTAACAAAATAAGATACAGAATGGATATAATTGATATCCCCTCTCATTACTCATCACATTAAAACCTTAATAAAAGAAGAAAGCTAAATCCATTAGATTAAGTTAAAAAGCCTGAAAATATAAAGATAGAGCAAAAACTTTCATCCATTTGAGGTAATAATGGAAGGGACATAACCATTTTGTAAACTTGGTAGTTTAGACACTTAAAACACACACTCAACATGTCATCTTGACATTCTCTCCTAGATGCTAGCCAAATGAAATAAAAACATGAACACAAAGTCTCGCTTGTGAATGTTCATGGCAACTATATCAATCATAGCTAAACACTAGAAACAACTCAAATGAACGGCAACAGGTGAATGGATATACATATAATGAGTTTATATAATGGGACAATCCTCAGCAGTATAAAGAAATTAACTGCTGGGACGAGCAGTTAGTGTAATGGCTATGTCGCTGGACTCCCACATAGTCGACTGTGGTTCAAGTCCGAGATCCGGCGGCTTAAACACACGCCGGGCATGTGTGCTTGTGTGCCTAAGATCCCGAGAGGAGAATGGAGGAGAAGGGATTGTGGTGTGGCCATCCCCCCGGGGGGTGATTTCTTGCTTTCTGTCTCTCCGTCTCTCTGTCTTTCTGGCGAGCACATGCACCCTATAGCAAAAACCTCTCCAAAAAAAAAAAAAAAAAAAGAAAGAAAGAAACTGCAGATATACACAAAAACGTAAAATAACCTTAAAGATACTGTGCTGAGCAAAGTAAGCCAGACACAAATCATTCATATTGTAGGATATCATTTACATAAAACTAAAACAGAAAATTTAATCTGAAATGTTGAAAATCTGATTAGTGATTATTTGGGTCAAGCAGTTGAAGTGTTGACTGAAAAAAGATACAAGGAAACATTTGGAAGAAATGAAAATGTTCTATAGCTTTATTGTAGTTGTAGTTGTGTCAGATGTAAATTTGTCTAAACCTATTGAAATGCACTTAAAATGAGCATTTTATTATATGTAAAATATATACTATTTAAAATTTGATAAAAAATGCCTTTTAAACTAGCATCAAAAATAAAATATTTATGGATAAATTTAATGCTATGTGTGCAAGACATCTACACTGAACACTAAAAAACAGTGCAGAAATAAATAAAGATCAAAATAATAAAAATAATATAATGTGAATATTTCAGAGAACTCAATATTATTGATACTTGTTTTTGTTTTCTCAAATTAATCTATAAATTCAATGCAATCCAAGACAAAATACCAGCTGCATGATTTTCAGTGGAAGTTGACAAGCTCTTTCTAAAATTCAACTGGGAATGGAAAAGACTTAGAAAAGCAAAATCAATCATGAAAAAAGTAGTCTAAAGTTGGAAGGCTCTTACTGCCTGTTTTCAAGATATACTATGCAGATACGGTAATTAAGAAATCATGATATTGTCGAAAAGTAAGAGGAAAAGAGCAATGAAAATAAATAGAATCCAGAAGTAGATTTCTAAGCAATAAAGTAAACTGATTTTTTAACAAATATATCAAAGAAACCCAGTAGGGAAAATACTGGTGCTGAATCTAATTAAAACAAAATTCTAAGATGGTAGATATCTGTGTTAAAACAAATGTCCCTTGATTCCCTTTCTCATGCTGTACATAAATTTTAATTTAGGAAACTTACCTGTAAAAGTCACCTCTATAAAGTTTCTGCCAGAAAACAAGAGACTGCCTTTGAAATACTGTGTTAGGAAAACATCTTTTTCCTTTAGCTAGGATACAGAAAGAACTGACCATAATGGAAAGAGTTGATAGATTAAATATCAGACTTTAAAATCTTTGCTCTGTGGAAGTCACTGTTAATAAAAGAAATTGCCAAACCCAAAACTAGAAGTTTGCCATACATGTATCAGACATAAGATTCGTATTCATAATACATAGGAACTGTTTCAGTTTCAAAACTAAAATAGGAAATATTCAATTAAACAATGGGCAAAATACTTTAACAGACATGTCACATAAATGACTGATATGCACATGAAAAATTGGTATTAACGATCAGGTAAGTAGACATTACAGTGAGATATCTTTGTATGGCTACCAGAATGTTTAAAATTCAAAAAGGCAGACTTTACCAAATGTCAGAAAGAATGCAGAGCAACACAAACTCTGATACATTAGTGATCAGAGTGTAAATGATGTAACCCTTCTGAAAAAATGCTGGAAATTTCTCGTCAAGTTAAATATGACTCTGTGGTGCAGCAATTCCACTTGTAGGTATTACCCAAGGGTGGTGGGGGGGAACTTGTCCAAAACCGTCTTCTCCAAGAATGTTTATAGCAACCTTACTCATAGGTAAAACTATGAACTTGATGGTCTCCATCAGCAGAATAATGTACACTTGGAGTGGAATACTCCTCATTAATATAAAGGAACAAATAAGCAGTATATGAAGCCACTTGGATAAGTCTCACATACATCATGCTGTGTAAAACAAACTACACAAAAGCTACATAATGTATAATTTTATGGGATCTTTTATTGTTGCTTATAAGGTAGAAAGCTTATGCACTTGAGAGAGAGAGAGAGAGAGAGAGAGAGAGAGAGAGAGAGAGAGAGAGAGAGGAAAAGAGAGAAAATACTCTCCAATGGGGCATAAATGACAAGGTAGTATTAAGTGGGGGCAGAAATGATACTCTGGTTTACTTGGGGGGGGGTTATTTTAATTCTCTTTGCACAGTTCTGACAGCGTATATATCTTTTAGAGTGCCCATACCTAGTTTATCATGCTATAACTATATGTATACCACTTTTTTATAACTAGAGTAAAAATCATTGAACTTGAGATTATTGAAGGATGGAAATTAATTTCAACATAGTAAGTTCTATTATTACCCCGCTAGTCAATCTCTTAATTTTCATATTATTTGCTTTTCTTCCTTTGCCCTTTTAAAGCTGATTTTTCCAACACAACATTCTCTCAACAATGTTAATTTCATATCATAAATCACTAAGCAGTAAGTTTCCTGAGACACATGCTATTTTTCTATTTCTGTCTTCCCAATAGTAATATAATTCCTGGTACACAGTAATACTTTTCAACTATATTAAAGGCATGTATAGACAAATGTCTTCAAATGGACAAACTAATAAATAAATATTTAAATAATTCAGTCATTTCTTCTTATTAGGAATATTTTTATTTATCAAAGAATATAAAAATATTTTAACTTTCACTTTAAATAAACTAGGTGCTTGTAATAGTGGAAGGGAATACAAGTAAAAGCATTAATAGAGCAAATTTACACTATTCATTCAGTAAACATTTGTTGAGCTTTATATGTATAAAATTTCATAAGCAATAAAAGATCACCAGAGATACTGTTGCTCAGTGCACAGTACATGAGATTTGGGAAGCAGGCCAAGTTATCAGTTAATAAGACTTTTTTAAAATTTGTATTTATTTTACAATTTTTAATTCTTTAAAATTTTACATTCATTGCCTATCATTACAGCATTCAAAATGAATTTTCCCATGCACTGAATATAGACCCAATCAAAGATATTACCATACCTACTATCTTCAACGGATAATTTTTCATTTTGTGTTTTTTAACTATTTTACTTCTTTCTTTTTTTGTTTTGATTTGCTCCCACTCACCTTCTGCCATTTCCCACCTTCCTAACACACTGTCTTTGGTGACCACAGTTCCTCTCCATGCCTTTATATTGTCCAATATTTTAGTTTCTTCCATAGAATTCAGACATTAATATATATTAGGTGGGGATATACAATGCCTCTCTTTCATAATCTGACTTGCTTCACTTAAGAGTAAGTCTTTTATAGTTGTCCACTTTCTGTAAAATGCTAGGATCTCATTATTTTTTTATGACTGAGTAGTATTCTGCAGTATACATGTGCCATAATTTTTCAATCCATTTTTCTGTGGATATTTGGGTTGCTCCCATGACTTAGCAAGTATGAATAATTTCATAATAAACATGGTGTGCAAGTGTTTTTCCAACTGGGTGCATTCCTATCCCTTGAGTAGATACCCAGGAGTGTAACTGCTGGATCATATGGTAGTTCTTTTTGTAGATCTTTGAGGAATCTTCATCTTGTTCTCCACAGTGGCTGTACCAATTTACATTTCCACCAACAGTTTAGGAGAGTTCCTCTTTCTCCACAGCCTCACCAGCACTTGTCATTATTCATTTTTCTAATCTCAGCCATTCTGACCAGGGTGAGATGATATTTCATTGTGGTTTTGATTTGTATCTCCCTTATAATAAGGGATTTTTAACATTTTTTTCATGTGCTCTTTGGCTGTTTGTATGTCTTCCTTATGTCTTCTTTTTGAGTAGATGATGTGAAAGAGAGAGCATGTGACACAGCCAATATAGTGTATTGGTAGGATTATCCTGTTTACAATAAATGCTCTGAATTAAAAAAATATTCATTCTATATACCTAGAATGCACTGGCAAACAGTAATAGCAAAGATTATTATGCTAATAGATCTTTTATATGAGTAAAAATTTAGCTTCAATTTCCTTTAACTTCTATTGTCTGCATCTATATAAGGGCCAACAAAAATTGAGAGTGAAAGTACTGAACTTGTCAGAATGTTCTGCGATAAATATTTAAATAATGTACCAATAAGATAGGGAAATAAATACTTGCAGAAATTTATAAACAATCAGAATTAAAATAAATAGATGTTTTAACTCAGCCCACAATTATATTTAACAGTGAATACATTCATGCACATTTTTATTTATATATTCTGAAGCTGATAGAACAGAGTTGTGATCTAACAATTATTAAAGAGGTGATGACCAAGGGATAGAATAAAATAAAAATATCTAGAGAGAGAACTTCATCATTAGTTTTTAGGCCTTTGGCAAAAATAGAACTATTCAGATCATAATTTAACTGATATCAATCATGATCTAAGAAAATTTTATTATCACTGCAATTTTAAATTGGTGTTATCAGGTCAACCTGGGGTGCGATGGTGAAGGTTGATGGATCTTTCATGGCTGAGTGAGCAGCTGAAGTCCTCGACCCAGCAACTTGAAGAACATGCCAGGAGAGAGAGAGAGAGAGAGAGAGAGAGAGAGAGTGTGTGTGTGAGTGTGTGCCCCAAATCCGGAAAGGATGGATAGATGGAGGAGAAGAGATTGCAGTATGACCATACTCCAAAGGGTGTATTTTCTCACTTCTCTCTCTCTCTCTCTCTCTCTCTCTCTCTCTCTCTCTCTCTCTCTCTCTCCTCTTTCCCACTCTCTGTCTCTTTCCAGCAAGGATACAAGCCCTCTTGCATTTTTAAAATGTTCTTATCTTTAACATACAGGCATGTACTAACTATCTTAAATATTGCTAGGATATTTAGACTTTTAAGCTATAAGAACAAATCAATAAAAAATCTGTTTTATGTCCAGCACAAAATATCTAGGAAGAAAATGGGAACAATAGGAGAGATAGTTCCTCATGAGGCAATTTCCAAACACTTTACACTTAGTTCATGTGGATGGTAGAGGGTGGGTTGGAGGAGCAAAGGGAAGGAACACCTAACAGATGCAAGAATGTAAAACTTTATATCGGAAATGATGAATATGATAATACCCTTGATTTGATTGTCACATACTACTTGCATCTTTTGAAAAACATATTGTGAGTTACAGAGATGGACAATGATCAAGTGTAAATAAATCATAAAAACAAAAAGTCCACAAGCACATAAGGGAACTAGGGATATTCTCGGACTTTATGGAGAAAGAACCTTAACTATTCTTCTATTGTCCCTGCCACAGTGGTGCAGCAGTAGCATTCTGCCATGCTGGAAGGTATATGGAAGATTAGGGTTTACTTCCCAGATCAACATGTGCGTACCATGCACAGGTGAGTCCATGATCCCAGATGGTTGTGAAAGGCTTGGGGGAAGATTGGAGCATAAAACCTGGTTAAGGGTACTTGCCACTCTCTGTCTCTTAATAACTTTTCTAAAAATACTTAGACTTAATATTTTCCCTCCTCTCTCTCTCTGTCCTGCTTCTGCATTTTTTGATATAATTAGGCAGAGTAAGCAGAGGCATGTTTCTGACATCTAAAAGAGTGAAAAATCAATCAGGACTGGAGTCACTGAGCTGAGACGAGAACCTGGAAAAGTAAAAGGGACAGTGTATTTCTTCAAATCATAAATATTGAACACATCTCCCAAGTACCCTATGTGCTCAATATTACTTCAACATTATGGACATCATTGTGTTCCTAAATGTAAAAATTATAGTGCAATTATGAAGGTAATAAAAAAGCCTCAGCTACAGACTGCCAGGAATCACCAAGCAGTACTAAAATTATTGAATCTAAACAGAAAAGGAACCCTAAGCTCTTCAAGACAATTAGCATTAAAGCAGAAGGTGAAGAGATTTATGATGACATTCCAATTCAAGCAGAATGAGAATTTTTAAATATTTTTATATACCTTTGCGAGTGTGGCATTTTGATTCTTATGCATTTTACTGTGCTGTTTCAATACAGTGATGGCTTGTTTCTGTCGCGCATTCTTAGGGAAATGGATATCACTGAATACATAGTGAAAAGAGGCAGTAGATGAACTGCTTTAGGTTCTCAAAAGCTGCTTATAGATGAGAGTAGAAACTATAAACACATGCATCTTAGTATTCAACCATCTTTTTAACACAGACAGAATTAGGTTAGCACAATCTGTATGTGAAATTTATTAGCTAAATGATTTAAACTAAATTCACTAAACTGGGTACAATGTGGCAGAGTATTTTATAAATCATCTAGTGCTATAGTCTGTTTTTTCAAATTAATTTTAATTGAGATACAAAATTGTGTGCATTTATCACGTGCAACACGTTTTGACTTATGAATGCATTGTAGAATGATAATTAAATCTAGCTAATTAACAGATGCATTATCCCCACAGTTATCATTTTTGTGGTGAAAACCGAATGTCCACTTCTCAGAATTTTTCAAGAGTACACTATGCAGTCACTATCTATAGATAACATGCAGTAGAGTAGATCTCGTCGACCTCTCCTTCGATCAATATCTCTCCAGTCTCCCCATTTCCTCCAATCACTTCAGCCTCTGGAAACCTCCATTCCACTCTCCACATCTAAGAGACCAACTTTTTAAAATTCCATGTATGAGGGAGATCATCCAGTCACTTGTCTTTCTCTGCCTGGTTTAGTTCACATCACATAATGTCCTCCAGTCTTCTCCAACTTGTCACAAATGGGAAGATTTCTTTCTTTTTCATAGACTGGCTCTTTAAATGAAACCTAAGAGAGTGTGTTGGGCCAAGAAAAGAACTGATAATTATCTGTACATTCACAATGATCTTTAAACTTTCAAGTAAACAGTTCTCCAGAGGACATTTGCCCTTCTAGCGCCAGATGCTCTCAAAACTGTAACAAACTGAAAGTAGTCAGGTGACTCCTGCAAAATATGGTGAGTTTAGGTTAATATCAGTTTAGTATGAATCTCACTGGGAATGCCTTCTTTCTGCTCTAGTCGGCACAGAACAGAATATATTTAATGAGTTGTAGGATATCTAGAAGAATAAAATACCTTTGCTCTGTCCTTGGTACGAAAGGTTTTGAATTTTCTGTCCAAGAATTCACCACACCCACTGACCATTGCCAGCCCAGTGTTTCCCTCTCAATAAATACCTGATAAGAAACCAAAGACTGGAAAAATGAATATATTGGTCAATTGATCTAAATTCAATAGTTTAACAAAGAACAGTTTCAAAATATTTGCTGCACACTAAGTGCTGTGCTAGGTTCTAGGACACAAAGTTAGTTTTAATAAATTTCGCAACAGAAGCTGCTTGCCATGCATATTTATAATATCTCCTAACAGCTGATAGAATATGAATATTTCATTTGCCTAATTTCAAAGGAAGCTGAATTTTTTTCTCCTTACCTATAAAATGTACAGTTGAGAAAATTACTACTTATGAGAGATCTAATGCCAATGTCACAATACACTGGCTAAAAGAATTCATATTCTGAATCTCTTTCTAGCTGTGTAATTTTGGGCAAGTTTATAGATGAGTGCCAACTCATCTGTAAAGTAGAGAAATAAAGATAGCGTATATCTCATAGGGTCATTGTGACAGTAAAATGAAGTAACTACATCTGGAACAGATTAAACACTTAAAGCTATTATTATTATAGTCAATGGTAGTGTCATTTCAAAATAAGAAAGTTCAAGGGTGGTAGTTTGTAGGAAGATAAAACCCTTTTCAGACCAACTGTTTGTAGAACAACGTACATAGGGTTGAGAAAGTATTCAGATCCAATAATGATAATGAAAATTCTCTAGAAATGGTCATTCCATATCAAGGGGAGAAAACATTTACTTGAGGGGATATCGAAACCTCCATCTGGCCCTTGGCTACAGTTACCATTAATGATTAATATTTTATGTTAACACTTCATAAGTGTTAAGGAAAATATTTCATGCTAAATTCTGCTAGCTGATAAATTTTCCAGTTTTTTAGCGTTGTAGGAAGAAAACTGATAGCAAAAGCAAAAATGACTCCCCTTCACTCTCTACTAATTGAAATATAAATTCTGTGTACTAAGAGAGGCCTCAATAGGATGTCTCACTGCCAGCACTCATTCGTTCATTTACTCACTCATTTCTTTATTCTAATATGAAGGAATAGTAATGTCTATAAGAAGTATTAATTGAGAAGCATACTGTTTGTTTTATTTCACGCTAATGCTATTGTAATGATTACATTAAACATAATTTATGAAATATCAAATTGTCTTCATTTTCCTTTATTGCTACAGGACACATACAGTCACCAGAGACAGACAGAGAGAAAGGAGGAAACTGAGAAAGCACTCCTCCATTTTCCTTTCAGAATTTGAGGCATGAACGCACACATGCCCAGCTTGTTTCTCAAGCCACAGGGGTCCAGGACTTGAATCCCACATAGGCGATTTGGGATCCAGCTGCCTTAAACTCTATGCCATCTGCTCACCCCAACTTGTCTTTTAAGGTCTTGCTGGAACTGGAAAGATTCAGGTTGCTGAATAGGTTGTTTCCAGAAAAACAGAAAAAGACAATAAGAAGTCTGTATCAGTCAACAGGTACTTTGTGTAATTACGTTCGGTGGAGGAAAGTAGCAGGGTGGAATTTTAAATTAAACTAAGATTGATTTTCTTGAATACTTTTAGAGCATTCTCTACAACTAGCTATAAATGATAAATAAAGTGAGGAGGGCAAAAACTTTGCCAGAAATTACAAATTTAAATTTAAATGTATTAACCGCACTGCAGGCTACAATGTGATCTGTGTAAATGCTATGTAGCATAGGAAGGTCTCTTGCAAGGTTCCTGTCACTTCCTGCCACTTTACAGTTAAAGAATCATCCTCTTTTATAGTATCTAATATAAATACATATTTGTATATTTAAGAATATATATCTTTAAAAATGTAAGCCTGCCATCATAGAGTTATCATTGCTTTCTTTTTTTTTTTTTTTTTTTTTTTTTTTTGGAGAGGTTTTTGCTATAGGGTACGTGAGCTCACCAGACAGATAGAGACAGAGAGACAGAAAGAGAGAAATCACCCCCCAGGAGGGATGGCCACGCCACAATCCCTTCTCCTCCATTTTCCTCTCGGGATCTTGGGCACTCACACACACACGCCCGGCGTGAGTGTAAGCCGCCAGGTCCAGGTCTCGAACCACGGTAGACTACATGGGAGTCCAGTGACACAGCCATTACTCTAACTGCAGGTCCCAAGTTATCATTGCTTTCTGAGCCCTTTCCCTCAGGCAGTTAACAGCTGAGAATTCCCAGCTTTACAATGAAGTAGAACAAACAACGACAACAAGCACACCCTAAGTTTTCCAGCCATTGTAAACTCAGTGTAGACTTCTGACTCTACAGGTTTGCACTGTAGAGTCCACATTTTGAAATGACAAGATCTGAGCACAATCAGAACAGCATTTGTAAACCTCTGAATTCTCCTGTGACTGTTTTTCCCTATTGCCTGTGCATCTTGTTAGTGCTATGCTTGAATCCACACCATTAGAGCAGTAACCCAGCTGCTGTCATTCTCAGTTATCTAGGGCTCTTGCTAAGATGGATCAACTCTGGGAACATGCCTCTGCCCTCTACTTATCACCCAGAGACAAAAACTTTTTTAAAATGTACAACCAATTATTGGAAATCTTCTTCAGTCTCATAGGATGGGACCCACTGCCCTTCCAGACTCAGAAAAAAATAAATAAATAAAAAGCTGAAATAAGGAAGATAGGATGGGTCAGGATGATCAAACCTTAACATTCAGAAAGAAAGAGCCAGTTAGTATGATTGCAAGAAGGAAATGCCAGATACCAGAGAAGCAGGTAATTCAGATTTTTTTCTCCTTGAGTCTAAGAGAGAATTACAAGTAAAATCTCACTTGTAATCCACAACTCAGTAAGCTTTCGATATAATTTTGAACATATTTACTCTACATTACTTCAGGCAACAAAGTAGAGACTATATCCAATATGCGTGTGATGACTTAAAGTGTGATTTTTAAAAATTTTTTAGAAAAGATGAAAACATTGTTCATTGATATAAATAAACTTTTGCTTATGAATTTTTAGCTAATTTGGTGACCCAGTTTTTTGTTGTTGTTAGATGACTTTTGGGACTAGATAAATATAGTTTTAATGCTTAACTTTGTTAAGGGAAGCCTAAGGCAAGAGTATCATGAGACAGAGGCTGGTAAAGGCAACGTGGTGAGTCCTGGCCTATAAACAATCCAGGTATGGTGTCACTCACCTGTAAACCCACGTGAGAGACTGAAGCAGGAGGATGGCAACAGAGAAATCCTATTTTCTTCCCAGTGAGTGAACTGGGGAAACTCTTTAAGACATTAAAGTAGGCAAATATTTCTTAAATAAGATTCTTAAGTCATAGGCAACAGTACCAAAAATAAAAGTGTGATTACACCAAACTAAAATTCATCTACACAGCAAATGAAACATTAAGGAGACCACCCACACAATGAGAGGAAATATTTGTAAACTAATTCAGAAAAGGCGTTGATAACCAGAATAAACCGCTCACCCAAGTGGGGGGGGACCTAATAACTCAGTAAAAAAATCAATCAATCTGAACAGACAATGTTCAAAGGAACACGTGTGAGTGGCTAAGAAGCATCTGAAAACACGGGCAATATCTCTGATAAGGGAAAATTAAACCAAATTTAGGTACCACATAACCCCAGTCAGGATGGCTGTGACTAAGTAAACAAAGAATAACAAGTGCTAACGAGACTACAGAATAAGAGAGAACCCTCCTGCTCGGCAGGTGGGAATATAGTACAGCGATTGTGGAAAATAATATGGAATTTTATTAAAAATCTAAAAGTAGAATTACCATATGACAAAGTCATTCCACCATTGGGTACTTGCCCAAAGGACTCGAAATCACTCTGTTAAAGAAACATTTGCACATTAATGTTTATTACTGAATTATTTACAACAGCTAAGAGAGAGATCAACCTAATTTCCCACCAACCAATAAATGGATAAAGAAATGTACAACATATACACAATGGAATACTACTCACCTATAAACAGCTATATTCAGTCACTTTACACAAAGTCGATGAACCTGTAATACATAATACTAAGTAAAATAACCTAAATTATGAACAAAATATTTATGTCCCAATTTAACACTACAAAGTGTCCACACTCTATGGCAGAAAATGAAGGACTTCAATAGTATAAATGTAGAGAGGGTAATGGTAGATACCAGAAACTTCACAAAGATTTTGTGGTAAAGATGAGGAGAAATGATTAACAGATGCAAAAATACATATAAACAAGTAAAAAGGGTTATGGAACAGTTTATCACAAAAGTAAAAAATGACATGGAATCGAAATGGATCAAGGACCTAACATAAAATCTCAAATTATAAAATGATTGAGGGAAAACACAGGCAAAACCCTTGAAGACATTGAAGAGAAAGACTTCCTAAAGAAGACCCCCCCAAAGCACAGGCAATTGTCCTGTGGGAATTATTACAGATAGGTGGGACTACATTAGGCTAAAAAGCTTCTGCACAGGAAAAAAAAAAAAGAAAAAACACAATAATTAGAATGAAGAAACAACCCTCAGAGTGGGAAAATGTATTTGCAAACTATATCTCAGATAAGGGACTGCTAACCAAAATATATAGGGAACTCAAGCAACTAACCTGAAAAAAAATAAGATCAAATTAAAAGATGTGCAAACAATCTGAACAGCCAACTCTCCAAGGAAGACAAATGAACAGCCAAAACACATATGAAAATATGCTCAACATCTCTTCTCATAAGGGAAATCTAAATATAAACCACTATAAGATAACACTAAACCCCAGTCAGAAGGGCTAAAATTTAAAAATATATTAAAAATGGTAAGTGCTGGCAAGGCTGTGGTGAAAAAGGAACCCTCCTACACTGTTAATGGTAATATAAATTATTACAACCACTGTGGAGAACAAATGCAAGGTCCTCAGAAACCTACAAATAGAACTTCCGAACAACCCAGTAATTCCACTCTTAGGTACCTACCTAGAGGATGGGAAAACCCTCAGTAGAAAAACACTTGCACATCCATGTTTATTGCAGCATTGTTTATAACTGCTAGGACATGGAATCAACCCAAATGTCCAAGACGGGTGTATTGAAAAAAATCTGGCACATGCACTCTCTGAAATACTACTCAAAAAATGAGTCCCTGACATTTGATGCAAAGTTGAGTATGGAACAAATATGGAAGATTTAATGCCAAGCAAAGCAAGTCAGACTATGAAAAACAGGCATCATATATCCCCTCTCAATATATACCTAATTTCTGTGCTCTATAGCAGAAACTGAAAGATTAGAAGGTATAATAATATGAAGGAGAACTGTAGATACTGGAGACAGTATGGAGGGGGCAATGGGGAGGGTATAGGAGAGTGAGAGGGAGTGGATTGGGAAAAAAGTAAAACACATTTAATAGACACAAAAATGAAAAGTTATCTACTGATGATAATGTATATGGTATTGTCTTTTACTTGAGTAATATGCACTGTATTCATGCTGGGAAAAATCATGTTATACATTGTAAAGATGCATACTGTTAAATGTAAATAATAAATAAATCATGAGGTTGAAACTAGTAAACTAATATCAATGTCCACAATATGATGTAATGTTCAACTTTGAACAAGATGAACATGTTATACATTACATACTGTATGCATGCTTTGAAAAACCATACTGTACCCTGCTAAGATATACATCCATTATATAGAAACAAGAAACCAGTAACAGAAAGGAAAAAAACAACTAGACTAAGGAAGGAGGGATTGCTTTGACAGGTGTAGACACTCTAAACACTTGTTCTATGAACCAGCAAGTGGCATGGAGATTGAAGCACTGGCTCCCACCTGACTGACTATGTGACTATGTGGCCCAAGTCCCAGACCTGGTGGCTTGATAATCATCCCTGGTGCATGTGCATGTGTGCTCAAAATTCCTGGAGGAGACTGGAGGAGAAGGAATTGCAATCTAGCCATCCCACTGGGGAGTTATTTCTTACTCTCTCTCTCTCTCTCTCTCTCTCTCCCCCCTCTCTCTCTCTCTCTCTCCTTCTCTCTCTCTCTCTCTCTCTCTCTCTCTCTCTCTCTCTCTCTCACTGTTCTCTCTGTCAACAATACCAACTCCTTAGCAAAAAGTGAAAAAAATTTTTTAGCAAAATAAATAAATGAGTTGTCAAACATGCCTATATTTTGAGATCATTGGGGAGCTTTGAAAAACCTATCATGGAGTCTACTCCAAAGACTTCTATTTTGTTAGAATACGAGGAGGTCAGAGTGGCTGGGCTTTTAAAATATTCTGGTAATTCTACTATGCAATATAATTTGAGAACCTATTCTCAAAGGGTTTCATTTTATGCATGTATGTGTGTGTATATATATATGTATATATATATATATATCTATATATATATATACATGCATAAAATGAATCACACACAGATTATATATATAATATATTATATATATAGATATATACACATTATAATGTATAATGTGTACATTATAATTATAATGTATAATTATATATATATAAAATATATTTCTTGGCCTGAGTGTGAGAGTTTATAAACACAAGATTGCCACAGAAAGATCCACAAAGCTCTGTTAGAAGCAATGATCAACAAGCAATTAAGTATACAGAAGAGTCTTGTAATGGTGACCAATGTAATAAAGTAGACCTACAATGCTTGGAAGATGGAATTTTTTGAAATAATTATTTTAAATATACCAATTAAATTGAATATGCATTACGATTCTAATGATCATAAGAAACAATTATATTATGCAACTATAAGAGAAAAAACATTGTCAAATTACCACTCACCATTGGAGTATAAAATGCACCCCAATTTTAGATAGATTAAATATGTTAATTGGGAGGCCTAGAGCTGTTTATAACTGTTATGTTGGCTTTGGAATTTAGCAGCTAGGAAAAATAATTTTTTTTTTCTGTCATAGAGTAAATAGAAACAAGAATAGTGAATCTAGGGACCAGCAGTTAGCGTAATGGCTATGTCGCTGGACTCCCATGTAGTCGACCGCAGTTCGAGTCCCAGACCGGTGGCTTAAAACACGCTGGGCGCGTGTGCGTGCATGCCCATGATCCCGAGAGGAGAATGGAGGAGAAGGGATTGCAGTGTGGCCATCCCCCCTGGGGGGTGATTTCTCATTTTCTGTCTCTCTGTCTCTCTGTCTGTCTGGCGAGCGCATGCGCCCTGTAGCAAAAACCTCTCAAAAAAAAAAAAAAAAAAGAATAGTGAATCTAAAGCTGAAAATAATTGTGAGAAATTATTTTATTTTCTAAATGTAAAATATAGGAATTGGAGGACCACTTTTACAGCAGATAGTGCTCAGAATTTATTATTCTAGCATTATAATTTTAAACTTTTAAATTTGTATAACTCAAAAATTTAGTAATTACATTAAATGAATGATTTTATGTAAAATATCAGATATTTTTATGATTTTTGTGTTTACATATGCTTATATCATAAAATATCAGATTTATTCTTATATATGCATATTATTTCTATTTTTATTTTGCTATTATACACATTCATTTTACAGTGATGATACTTGGATTTGATTTGTTTTTTTGCTAAGTATTCATGTTACTACTCGACTATCACTTGGAACAATTATTTACTTGGTAAGAATTTTATTTGTACGTGTATATGTGTGCATGGGTATATATTCATTTACATTTAAATGTATAACCATATATTACTTAATTATAGGGAGAAATTCTTCAAATTATGTCATTAGGCAATTTTATCATTGTGCAAACACCATAAGCGTAGACTTATGCAAAATTAGACAGCATAGCCTACTATTCATTTAGGCCATATGGCACAGCCTACTTACTCCTATGGTACCACCATCATATAAGTGGTCATCATTGATCAAAACATCATTATACAGTGTATGACTGTGTATTTATAAACATGTATATTTATAAATCTGTATGTTTACATATATGCATATGTATATATGCATACATATTGATGTGTGTGTATGTGTGTCAAAAGAGAAAAAGAAGAAATTCTGGAATAATTTGTCAATTTTTTTTAATTGCCAGAGGCTGCCTGCACGTACCAGAGATAGAGGAGGGAGAGAGAGTGAGCACTACCCAATGGAGAGTGACCATGCTGCAATTCCCTCTCTTCCATTTCTTCAGCCTTTCTGGATTTGGGGTACACACACACACATGCCCAGTGTGTTTTCTAAGTTGCTGGGGGCCAGTATTTGAACCAAAGTGGACCATGTGAGATGAAGCTTCCTTAACCACTAAACTAGGGTGCTGGCCCAAGCGTTTCAAACTTTTAATAGTAAATACCTATACAGGGTGTTACTATTAGAACTTTCAGTTTCAACATATATATTTCTGTTTCAAGAATTTTAACATTTATTACATCTCCAATGAGGAAAATCCCATGAAGGGAAAGTGCAGTAGACTTTGGTTTTGGATGGTAAAAGCTAAAGTCTTCTTAGGGATCTTATTAGCGAATGTTCACACTGAAGCAATCATCCAATTAAGACTGGTAGTAAGGTTAAAATCCCACTAGGGCAATTATTCAGTTAATTACTCTGGTCAAAGAAGAGCTTGGTTTGAGAAATGGAGAACATCAGCCTATGTCTAAGGAGAAGAAGGTCAGGGCCATCTCCCCAGCAAACCAATTTAGAAGATTTAAGTGATCTGTTCAATAAGCCAAGAAAGAATCACTTTTTGAAAAATTAGCATTTAAAAAGAGAGTACACTTAATTAGTACTGGACACAAACCTCAGAACAGGGACTCATCATTACAGAGAAATGTCAAAAGTGGAGCAGTTTACTATGGGCTGGCTATTAGAGCAGTTCAGAATTCTTAGGCCAAGAACAAATTTTCTATTTTTCAAGTCATTTATTCATTTACTCATTTTATCACTGACAAAGGAAACATTCACTGAGTGTGTAATAGAGAAAATAAGAAAATTATCTATACTCACCACTAAACACATTTTAACCTCATTTTAACCTGCTAGTCGGTGCTGGTCAGGCAGAAGTGGGGAGTCAGAGAAGCCCAAGATGGAATACACAGGTACTTGCTCTAACAATGTGAACCATAAGGGTTCAAAATGACATTTGGAGTCATGGATTCGTATTAATCTTGAGTAATGATCCACAATCCAAAGATTTCTATTTTACTGTTTCTAGTAAATGCAATCTTCTGATGCCTACCTCTGACCCTTTATATTTACAAACAAACCTTTACTAAGTCATGAAATACCACAGACATGGTTATGTAGCCAGACTCCAGCAATACTTGATTCACTTCTATAATGACATTAAAATTCAAAACAAGCAAAGATCCTAGAGTTGCATTCTTTCTTCTTTCCCCACCTTGTTGGTCTGGCATTGGATTCGCAAGGATAAGCAGATATATCCCTTTTTTCAAATTGCATTTTCTGCATCACTGAAAATTGCATAGAATAAAATGTATCTGTTTCCCAAAAGGGGGAATATCAAAACTCTTTTCTCTGCACTTCCAAAATTGCTCCAAGTATGAGATTCTTATTGACTATGCATCTGCTGGTCAAAAGAGGCTCTGGATTTATTTCAGTATCTTGAGATAAGAACAGGAAAAGAAACATTTTGTGTGTTAACTAAACTACATGTGTCAATATATTTCATCATGATTAGTTTTTCAGTCACTATAATTTATTGTCTCTATTGATAGCTATGAAGTTTATTTCAAAAATCATATAATAAAATTTATAAAAATATAGGCTTATATCAGCATAAATTGCAAATTTTAGTTTTATTGTTTATAACTAAATATACTGCTGTCTATAATTTTATTATATTACTTACTAAATTACACATAGCAATTTAAGCAGTCTTTTCTGAACTTCTGAAGAAAAGGAAATCATTAGTGAATTGGCAGGCTCTGTGTAAGTAATGCAGCGGAGTGGAAAAAATAGGGATAGCTCCATGCCTCTGAATCTCATAGAGTATTTAATTCATCCCAGAATTTTAGTCCTATCCAAATTCTAGAAGCAACCCTATTCCATAAAATCAAAATTAAGTCAGAATTGTTTCTTCTACTCTGGTGTTTAAACTTCATTCCAGTAAATGATTTCTACCTCCTCATTCACCTGTCAATGGGACTTATTTAAATATCACTTCTAATAAGTCCATGTTTTTCTTGGCTTCCTTTATGTAGACTGGAATATCATACACGTTCCTACAGTTTAGATTACACACATTTTCCTTTTTTGCATATGTCCTTTGCAGGCTTATAATGCACATACAATAACTGCTGTACACTATGCTCCACAGAAGGTATTTATAGATACAGATTATTCCAATGGGTCTTATAGGCCAGAACATGAATCCCATCTTTTTCAGTCATATTGTATACTAAGTCAGTGTTGACTAATTGCTGTATGCCTTGTGTACTGAATTTAAAACTAATTTCTAAGATACATCTTCTGCATTAGTTTTATATTGCTGCTGTAACACATTACCACAAAGTTAATGGCTTAAAACACTACAAATCTATTTTATGTTTCTGTAGGTCAGAAGTCTGACATTAACTCTCAAAATAAAGGTGTTGGCATGGCTGCATTCACTGCTGTGTGCTCGGGGTCAGATCCTTTTCCTTGTTTGTTGTTTTGTTTTTTGAGTTTTTTTCTTTTCTTTTTTTTTTTTTTTTTTTTTTTCTGATTCTAGAGATCACACACATTCCTTGGCTCTGGACTCTTTTGTCTTCAAAGCTGGCAATGACAGTTCAAGTGTCTCTCAAATCACTTCTGTCAGACTTTGTTTCCCGCACCCCTCTCCTACATTCTTTCCATTTTTTTAAGAAAATTATTTTTATTTTCAAAATAGTTTAAAAGTATTGAAACAAATACATATATAAAACATTTCAAAATAATCCTTCAGTTTTAAACTGTTTACTGGCTCATTTCTAGCTCTATCTCGAGAAAGGCTTCCAGAAACAAATTAACCCGTAAAGTCTGGCCTCATAGGAAGGGTTTTGTTTGTTTGTTTGTTTGTTTGTTTTTTACTGTACTAAAAGGAAGCCACCTGAAGTGGAGATCTGAAGCGCTCAGCCTCCAACTCCCAGAAGAAAGCATCATCATTGTTCTGTGTTATTATGAACTACAGTTGCTGGATTTCCTTCTCCATCTTAGATCACAGCCCCCTCTTCACCTGATGTAACACCTGGGCCTGCCTGGGATTTCTCTCTAGCTTTGAGTTCTTGATGTTCCTGTGATATGGCTTCTGCCAGCAATGAAAGTTGGTTCTTTTGGTAGTTCTACATTGAGTCCAGTTCATAGAACCATTGCAATTATATCAAGCTCATCCAGAAAACGAATGATTATCCCCCTGTCTCAAGGTCTTTACCCTTAACCACATCTGCAAAGTCCCTTTTTCCATGTGAGCTAACACTCACAGGTTCTGGAAATTAGGGCATGGGTCTTTTTCAGGAGCCATTATTCTGCCTACCACACCTCTAGTGTATGTGTCTGGCAATATATATTTACTGTGAAAATTGTAAACTTCCCATAGAGCAAAAAAGAGTTGGCATTCCTCTGCTGAAGACAAATTTTTCTTACTATGTCTCCTCTTGTTTACTGTTGAAATTTCTTATCCACTAGCCTGATCCACTTCCTAGGGTCTGCTGCTTAGAACCCCTGAAATCGACAGTGCTGTCTCAGGGACAGAACAGGTCTTGACAGCTCCAATGTGGCAACCAAACTCCATTGTACCTTCCATTCACCTGAACACATCTAGAATGTGTATTTTTTCCAACAACCTTTCCCACTGTCCATAGTGGATATTCCTAACCTTCTTCTTCAAACTCTAGTTTCTATTTATATCAGCCCTGTCACGATCACTGTGATACACAGCCTATTCCAGATCCCCCACCCCAGTGAAAAAGAAAAAAAAAAAGTGGCCCCCTGCTGGGAGTATAGTCAGCAGACATGTTTAGGTGTGAGTTCCTAACTCTGGGATGACTGCAATTGCAAGGAGCTGTCTCTCCTAGGGGGATTTCCCCTCTTGGGGTGCCACAGATGTAAATGATTGACTGATAGAGGGTCATAAAGGCTTGGCCATCAACCCATCTAAGAACCTAAAATTCCATTCTAGTCCCAGAGCTCCCCATGAAGTTGGCCAAGGCCAAGTTAACTGCCTATCACACTTACACTTCTCACTCTACCACATGCTGTCCCTTCTTCTGCTTCTATAGAGATTTATTTCAAGAGTTCTTAGCATGATTTCTTCAAGTTTTCCTGTTTCAGGATCTGCTTTCCAGAGAATTCAGCTTGCAGCACTCTCGGAAATGCAGTTGCCTTGCGCACTAAAATATATTTCATTTTTCTTTGTAAGTTTCAACCCAAATATAAGGGATCTGGGAAAAGTTCATTTAAGGTGCATGTGTTGGGAAAACCATGCATGGATTTCAGAAACATTTTGCAAGAAAATAAATTCATAATTTGATTTCATTTTTATAAACTTTTTGAAGTCTCCTTATATTCCTTTCTTCTTAAGGCCTTTCCTAATCTCTCCAAGCAAATGAAATTACTCTTCCCAACTTCCCTTATATCCTAAAACCTAAGACATGACACCTAAGACCACTATCATTTACATATGAAGTCTTATAAGAAGCTATAGTCTAAATTGATCAATTTTATTATCCCCCCCTTACTTTCCAAAATGTTCCCTGAGAACAGGTAGTGCTTTTCTTTGTTACTTTTCTAATACCTAAGACAGATAATTGTCTAAAAATGCTTAATAAGGGGGCCAACAGGTGGTGAAAAGTCTAAGGAGCTAGGTCCTACATGGGACAGCTTCATGATTCAAGTCCCAGACACTGTAGCTTGAGAATCACACTGGGTGTGTGTGCATGTGTGCCCAAAATCCCCAGAGGAGAGTGAAGGAGGAACTATTGCAGCATGGCCATCTCCGCTGGCGGGAGGGGAAGGATCCTCATTTTTTCTCTCTCGCTCCTCTTCTCTGGTGAGCACACACACACACATCCTATAGCAGAAACTAAAATGAAAAGATTTTCAAAATGCTTAATAAGGATTCTTCAATTTTTTAAAATATTTTTAAGCTTATTTATCCATTCGTTTCATGAGTGAGACAAAGACAGAGAGGCAGACAGACAGACAACACCCCTAATTGGGTTCTGATGCTATGGTCTACCTCCCAGTCTTCAGCCAGTCCCAGGTTATGCGCAAGGGAATGCCTGGTACACTCAGGGAAATCTCCAAACTTGAACCGGAAACCTTCCCATGTGGGGTTGCCTTGCAGAGCATCACATTTTACTGCTATGTCACCATCTGGTCTGCTTAATCCATATTTTTAAATGATCTTATGAATGAACAGATCCTTTCTGCACAGATCAAAATCCCAAATTTGTAGGGTAGGGTTTATCATATTACTATTTACATAGAGTTGGCACAACATAACAAATATAGTTTGCACAAAATATGTATTCCACTTATGCCCTACTTCTATACAATCACATTTTCCAACATGATTTAGCAATAAGAAAGAGTCCACAGGTCATGTAAGAGAAATTAACTTTTTACCGTTTAAAATAATTTTGAAACTTTTAAGCCCAATTATTTTCTTATTTATTACTTCCTAGTTCACAATCACATTGTATTTTCTGTCTATCTATATAAAGTTTCACCTAACCAGGGTTGTGTTATCAGGAGATAGTCAGTCAAATATGTTATACAAAATCTCCAATTAAAAAAAAAAAAAAAAAGAAAAGAAAAAAAAATGGTAGTAAGCATTACCTAATTGTCAGTAGAGCTGGAATTCTTTACATTTTTAATGGGACTGCTTCCTTGGGAAGTAATCATCTGTATTCAGTCAGAAAATGGGATACAAATGAGAGTTCATCTTGCCTTCTTAAAAAAGTCCCGATACCCCAGTTCACTGCAACTCTTCTCTTTATTTCAATCTCTTAATAACTACGAACTACTATCTATTATGGTATGTAACAGTTAACAGTATTTACAGAATGAACACAGGAAAAATCCAGTGTAATTGATCACTATGATAAAAAATCATCCTTCTTATCTTACTTATCCCCATTTTTTCTACTCTATTATATTTCTTATCTACTTCTCCTTGGCATGAGTATCTTATCATTGTCTGACTTTCGCAGCTAATAGTGTCTTGATGCACTTACTTGTTTGTAATCTTTAGAGTTAAGTCTGCTGGGGCCAGGAAGGTGACTGAACAGCTTTAGATCTCCTAGGGCTGGTGTTCCAAACTCCTTACAGCTATACTAAATTTCTTCACTCAGGATTCCTGGTTGTTATTCCTTCTCCTGGTTGGACTTTAAACAAGCTTCTTTTCTAGCTCTACATATTTTAACTGGAGCATCTAAAAAATGTCTACAACAGACTCAGAAACACATCTGAGAGATACATTATTTCATAGACTCTGATACTAATGGTTGAATGGTGGAGCTGACATCATGCTTTCAACCTGATGCTTACCCTTCATTATAGGTGAGTATATTGAGACTAAACCACAATGTCAACAAAAGGGATGGGGTATTCTTTTTTTTATTAACCCCCAAATTCAAAGATATTGACATGTTTTGAAATGTGAAATATACTACACAAATCATTTAAAAAGACAGAAAAATCATATCATATGAAATTCATATAATCTGAAAATAAGAATTATGGTCTAGAAAATATTATAGGATGTTCTTATTTACATAACATTCATTGAATTGAAATAGTTCTACATAAGTAGAATAATATTTGAAGTTAGAGCTAGAGAAAGATAAATAGCTATAAAACTTGGCAAACAGATGTCTTAATTATGAAATCAATTTAGATAGAAAAATAATGAATTATTAAGAGAAATGACAATTAGAATTAATTTGCAAGGTTGAAAATTCCTCTATTTGGACATGAAATTAGTGTCACATTCTGAAATGTTCAGACAGAAAAATGATCTGGAATGGGATGATAAAAGAGATGATGATAAGGGTAGTGACCAGCAGTGTAGAAAAATCATCCTTTTTTTCTATTTAAAAATGGAGTTACAGATGGTATTATTTACTTCTGAATATATTAAGGATGATTGAAAATAAGAGTTACTGACTTTAAGTTCTTTCCTTCTGAGTACAAATATGTCCTTCCAATAGAGGCTGCTTTTGAAGACCTTGTTACTGGGAACTTTCTCCTTGGACTCAGAAGCTGCATGATACTTCTCCAAAGCAATCACCTCGTTTATGAATTGTGTATTTCAAAGTCATTCACTTATAGTTGTTCTTGACTTATTGCCTCAAGACAATCAAAGATGTCCTCCTCACTTTAGAAAAATAAAAAATATCCTCCAAAATTTAAAATAAAATTTAAAAAGCAAAAATGTTTCCTTGGCAGCAGATATGCTGCCACACAATGCTGGAGACCATAGGCAGAGGCTATTGGATTGCAACCTGGGTCTCCCTGAACATGCCAGGTCCGCTGGGTGTTCCCATGGTCCTAGCTGACTACAGAGCTGGGGAGAGGATTGCATTATGAAGACCCCGTCAAGGCTGTGTGTGTGTGTGTGTGTGTGTGTGTGTGTGTGTGTGTGTGTGTTTGTAGCTCTCAAAAGAAATAAATATACTTCAGAAAAATGTAGCCTCATAATTGTTTAGGGTTCCTCAGAATGTCAAAGTATTCATATCTCAGCTTAAATGAACACACATTATCACATTTACTAGAACACATCAATTTGCTACTAACTTAAAATAATTTTACACATACAAACTTATCTGGTAAGATTCATTAACTGTACCTCTCTTTGTCATTCAAGAACACACATCTTGGAAAACAATATTCACAGCAATCTGTCTTGGGAAATCATAACATTCAAAGATTTTAGAAAAAAAAGTAACCCTCAAGTTTCTCTTTGAAAGACTTATATTTAATTTTAAATTATATCTTCTAAGAATAATTACAGTAGTTATTATTATCTAACAGTGAATTTAGGAATTCACTGTAAAAATTTGAATGTTGTAACGGTGAAAGTTTTAAACTGAATAGTATGTGAAATGTTTGGCAAACTGTAGGTAGAAAAGAGACCAGGGAACTCTTCTTGGAATCCGAAATGTGTAACATTTGTAATTGGGAAAGTGCAGATTTAATTGCACTTAAGAACATCATAATATAAATTGTGGATTGTATAACATACACATTAATTGTAAAATCTCAGCCAGAATCAAAACATGAAATTGCCCCAATCATTTAAGTAAGAAGTGAAGAAACCTCACAGCCGAGTCTAGCATGAGGTCAAGGACTAATAACCACAGATAATGGTCATTTGGATAGACAGAAAAGTTTCTAAGTATTGGCTTTTAAAACAAACTTTCTATAAATTTCCAAGAAATATTTAACCATAGAAACTGTAGTTTAAATTCTAGAAACTAGTTCAAGGAATAAAAGAAAATAAATTTTAACATGGGTTACTCTAAGAGCTCAAAAGATTAAAAAAAAAAAAATGCATTTTTTTCAATTTCTCATTTTTTTTTAGAACAAATAAGTAGGAGTTTATTTTGGTGCAAAAAAAAAAATGAAATCTACACATAGTTTTTCAATAGCAAACATTTTCTGTGAACTTTTGGAAAAACCTTTGGTTAAGTCCCTATCCCCATAGATTTAAGTCTCTGATTCTTAAACCTGACATAGCTTAATTGCTCTGTAAAACAAACAAATGACATTACATTCTAGAGTATGTTTCTTCTAACTGAACTGGCTATTCTCATTGGGATAGTTAATAGTCAACAGACCATAAGGAAAACATTCCTCTTGGCTCCTGTTTGAAACCAACAGCTACAGCAAACTGCTGGTCTTGATTCAGGGCCTAACCATTTCCCAAATTATTATCAAGGATTACCTAGATCTCTGTTTTTAAAATTCACCTCTAGAGTCTTACATTGCGAATCAAATTTCATTATTAAATAAAGCCACTTCTCATAAACTCTTGAGCACTTTGTGCCCACGAGAAGTTTAGAGAGAGCTCTCTTCACTTGAGTTGCATTCCGTTTTGATCAAAATCATTGGAAATAATATTGAGCTCGCATTCCCTGCTGTCCTCTTCACTTTTATTTAGTGAAATGATTCTAAAACTAGTCAGCTTCCAGGTATGCTGTGATGCACAGGAAAGCAAACATGAACAAGATCTTTTTGGTCAAGCAGACTCAAGTATGTAGAATCATTGACCTCTGTTGGTGGATGGTTTCATTACTAGAAATATGTTCGTTTAAGAATAAATATGTGGCAAAGTGCTATATTTCAGAAATGCATACTGAAAACCATCAATCCATGGAATTGCATTCATTCAGGGAGTTTAGCCATGATGATGAAACCTTTACTAAGTTTGGGGTACTTGACATATTTATGTTATTCATTATAACAATATAATGAGGTTTGCATTATTATCTTTAGCTCACACATACACACACAAACAAAAAACAAAACCAGAAAATGAGAACTGACGCTCTGAGAGTTGTGGCCATGTACACAAGGATAAGCTAATAGTAAATAGTAGAGCTGGTATAGGAAGAGCCCATGCTACCCACCCCTCCAACCCCACCCCACCCCAGCATTTACTAGTTTACACATGAAAATATCAGTACATGTGGCAATTTCACAGCATAGGTGCTTTAATTTGTTGCATATTTCCTCACTCTCATCCAATCCCTGTATAGTGGGTCCTTAATAAAAAAGGTAGCAATTAGGCTTGAGATCTTAGAGCACATTGAAAGATTTCCATCAAAGCTCAGTGGTATAGGCTGTCAACACAAACAAGGCCTGGGGTTAGGTAAATAGATATAGTGTATACAAATTTACACTACTGGAAATGCCAAGATAAAATTAAGATGAATACATCCAACAATTTTAATTGAAAACATGAATGAGATTCCAATATCACCAAGGACCAAGAAACAAAGTGAAAATTTAAAAAAAAAGGTATATACTAACAGAAGTTAAAAATTGTGCACATCTCTGAGATGTTAGCAACTGATGTGATAGGATTCTACTTTACAGTATTAATTCAAATAAATTACGAGAATTCTATTTTGTAATGCAATTATATGAAGAAATATAAAAGGACTGTATTTCCTTATTTATTGTAGAATATCTAGGGAGAGCCTTTACGTGTATGCTTTTATTGAATCTTAGAACACTTGTGGAGTCCTTTTCTTTTTTTCTTTCTTTTTTTTTATTTTTTGGCATAAGGCATGTGTGCTCACTGATGAAAGATAGAGATAGTGAGAGAGAAACTGAAAAATCATTCTTCGGGGGAATGGCCATGCTGCAATCCCTTTTCCTCCATTCTCCTCCTGGGATTTGGGCATGCATACACACATGCCAGGCATGATTTTCAAGCTCTTGGGTTCCTAACTCAAAGCACAGTCCACTATGTGGCAGTCTAGCACCTTAACGACTAAGCCACCTGTTGGCCCAATTTGTGGAGTTCTTAAGAGACAGTCTGTTACATCTCAATTTAAAATAGTAATTCATTAATTTACATCATTTTGGTAATGCATTTTATTAATATTCTCATTGGCTATTTACTGAAAGTTACTGTGAGAAGGATTAGACATGATAATATAGTTACTGTCCATAATCTGGTCAGGGAAATGACACCGATGTATTAGAGAAAGAGAAATACAAGGATTCAAAACAAAATAGAAGGGTAACATAGGGCTATGACAGTTGGCGAATAGGTACTTGTGGATGCTTCATGGTATTTGAACACATCCTTGAAAGATAGGAATTATTTTAATCCAGGAAAGATGAAGATCATGTCACCAGAGGAGACAACATAAAGCATAACAAGTAATATAATTTAAGTACAGAATACATAAAAAGGAATCTTGGATGACAGCACAGATGAGCATCAGATTTTCAAGAGCTTTCAAGAGTCTATATAATGCTTGTTATAAAATAATTACTGCAGATTTATTTTAAAAAAGGATAAGGTACAATCAAAATGGTAATTTAGAAAGATTAATGTGGTCATTTCTCTCTACAGACTTGACTAATTGACAGATTGGACAGAAGACAAAGGACCACTTAACAAAAGCCCAGATGTTGGGAAATGAAAGGTTAAACTAGAGTGATGACAATAGAAATCACAAGTCAGATTCCTGTAAAACACAGATATACATCTGTCATAAATACTAAAAATAATAAATAATTAAAACTTGCAACTCACTACAGTTCAGGGTTGATGCTAAGAATGAAGGAATAGTTCACAAGTCATGTGTCTTCAAGAGCAATAATAGCAATAAAATATAGAAGCCACAAGGCACTATGCATCTGAAATCTGTGTAGCAGTGTTTAATAGTCAATAAGTAATTTTTTGGACAGACCATGGTGCAGCACTAAAACTTGAGCTCTGTGAGGTTGACTCACATGGGAAGAGTCTGGGTTCTGGCCACCTCTCTGAGCATACCTGTCTTGTATGTGCCAGGACTGGTTGAAACTGGGAGTGGATCTCAGAGTCAACACCCTGTTGGAATTGATCTTTCTCTTTCTCCTCATTCATAGAAAAACAATAAATAAATTTTAAAAATAAATAATAAACATTAAAAAAGGCACCTTCAAATGTGTGTCTTGAGTTTGGGCAGAGGGAGATTGGGAATATAGATACTAATTTAGGAATTTAAAGAATTATTTATCTACACCAATCCAGTTAGAATTACAACAGGAATAAAATGCCTATAGAGAATAGAAAGTCAATCTCTTTAGAGGATATAAATAAATAAATAAATAAATAAATAAATAAATAAATAAAAATAAAATAAACAAGAATAGCCTGAGAAGTAAGAAGATAGAGAAATCAGAGGTATTAAGAGAACCTCATTGTCCTGGCATTGGTTCAAGCAAGAACAGCGCTTTTAAGGATCGCTCAGTGAATAACATGAAAACTTCAGAGATAAAGTGTGTAGCTTGAACAAAGGGCATCAGTTCAGCAACGTCAGTATGCTGGCGCGTATCCTACCTCGGCTCCATGGTTAATACGCTCCTTCACAGAGCCTGTGAACTGTGTTCTGGTGTCAGCCTTCTCCTTGGGTCTCCCCTCCTCCCCAGCACACATTGCCTGAACATGAAAGGTTTAAAGATTATGAGACTAGGTTTTAAACGAGAAAGGAATGCACAGGTGTACTTTTTTCTTTGAATGTGGAAATATTCCAACATAAAATGAAGTATTTCCTATTTCTTATCCCAGTGACCTGTACAGGCTTTCTTACCCCATTATCACTATGACACTGTAAGATCAACACAGGCGTATCTACCAAGTAACAGAACACAAAAAGGACTACCCTGTTAAAAGAAAATTTTTTCAGGATGGGAGGGAAAGGGATAAATTTCTCAATAGATGGTAAACTTAGGAGTTTTTTGTTCATTTGTTTGGCTTTGGTTTTTGCAAGAGGTAATTTTACAAGATACTTAACTGTAATAAAATTAATAATGAGCAATAGTAGTAGATATTACAAAGTACTCTGGTATGTTCAAACATTTAAGTGTGCTGTTCAAAATATACATATATATGTATATACACACACATATATATGTTGATGTGTGTGTATGTGTGTATATATAGCTATATATATGTGTGTGTGTGTGTGTGTGTGTATATATATATAGCTATATATACATGTGTGTGTGTATATATATATATAGCTATATATACATGTGTGTGTGTGTGTATATATATATGTATATATATAAGCAAGTGGCATAGTGGTTCAGGCACTGGATCTCACATGGCCAACTGGACCCATAGGTTTGAAAACACACCAAGTGTATGTGCATGCATGCCCAAATGCCCAAGAGAGTAGAGGAGAAGGGATTGTAGAGCAGCCATTCTCTCTTTGTGTATCTCTGTCTCTCTCCGGCAAGCACATGCTTCCTATGGCAAAAATCTCAAAAATCTTTTAATTCCTTAAACTTTGTGATCAATGTCTATGGGATGTCTATGGACATACAGTGCTTGTATCTAGTTATATGCTTGAGATGATGTGCTTATGTGTGTGTGTGTGTGAGGGAGAGAGAGACAGAAAGAGGGAGAGAAACAAGAGTGAGGCATTATAGTATCATTGTGATGTGTTTGTTTCCAATAATATGATTTTGATCATTACAATTGTGATATCAGGAAATATTCTCGACTGTACCAATTCTCTGTATTAAATTAAAAAGAAGACATGCTTCTAACAGGACCAGTTCCCTCAGTATTACCAGAGAGAAGGCTATTTATTTTCAGTCGTCTCTTTCTTTCAACACATTTTGTAATAAAATAAGGCAAAGAGAGTGAAGATCTCTGACAATTTGCCCCCTAGGGGTGCAATTTCCTGTCTTCCTTTCATTGCAGACCTGTGGCTCTGAGTTCCTCTTTGGACTTCTCCCCTGGGTTTGCTGCCTTGGCTGAGCAGTGATCACACACTGAGCTACATTTTTTCTGGCTAGAAAAGATCATTTATTCATTCATTAATCACCACTTGTATAAGTCATGTAATTTGATGAAGACAAAGAAAACTCTGGACAAATACTTAGACTAAGCCTCTGAATGTAATTATTTATGATTTCTTGATTATGGTTGTTTGTTATCATCTGTATCCCTTCTTTTCAACTGGCCTGACACACAAAAGAAATTAAATTACATTTCAGATAATTGATACCTCTACTTATCTTGGCAAAAGAAAGGATATTTTATTTATTTCATTACAATATGTGATTGAAGATATGTTGACTCTCTCAGCTCAGCTTCCTGTCGCTATTGTGATGATCTGAAAACCTACTATTAACAGCATTCACTCATTTAAAACACACACATGCATGTGCATACACATATTCATTCTTTTAATAATTTTATATCATATACTACCTACTTGTATATGATACATACCGAAAGCTAAAATACATCTTTATAATTACTTAGAAAAATTCAATTTCCCAGGGGAAAAACTAAGACCTCAAAGTGAAATAAAATAACACCATGTAGTACCCATGGGACAGATTTGGGAGCATTTGAAATATAAATCCTGATAAAGTACCTATGCTATTGAGAGGAAGATAACTGCATTCCTTGTTCACATTACATGCCTTTCTTAAACTAATGGGGTGTGTTGTCCCATCAAGCCATCAATGTCAGATGTCTTCTGGTTATGTACAAGTTTATAGGCAGAAAGCATTCAGTGGTTATTAAGTGCATAGTTTAAGAAATATTTTTTAATTTCTGAGGGGAGGCGTGGAGGTGGCATGTGCACTTGCTAGAGAGAGGGAGAAGAAGAAAGAAGCCCAGAATGGGATATGGTCACACCAGAATCCCTTTTCCTCTATTTCTCCACCTCCTAGGGATTAGAGCATGCACACACATGCACTTAACATGTTTTTTTCTTTTCTTTTTTTTTTTTAAAGAGTGTATGCACTTGCCAGAGAGACAGACAGACAGAAAGTGAGAAACCACCCCCCAGGAAGGATGGCCACATCACAAACCCTTCTCCTCCATTCTCTTTTCAGGATATTGAGCATGCATGCACATGTGTCCACTGTGAGTTTCAAGCATCTGGGTACAGGACTGAAACTGCAGTCAACCACATTGGAGTAACCAAGACACCATCTGCTGGTCCCCTTAACATGTTTTGCAAACTTCTTGGGCTAGAATTGGAACTGCAGTAGTCCACGTGGGATCTAGTGCTCCCAAACTACTAGGCCACTGGACCAGCCCATGAAGAAATATGAGTTTTTAAATGGAGATTTTTTAAAGTTAAATATAAAAAGCTATCTATCTATGGTTCTTTAAAGTCTTACTATTCCAGATATTTTCCTTAAGCAAAGAGCTTTCACTCTTTGTCCTTAAATACAGAGTGAGATGTAAGTGTGAAATAATGTTTTGGGATGTAAGAGAAGTGATGACAAATTTTACGTTTTAAAAGTTATTGTAATTCTAATTTACATATAATAGTTGTATGTATTTGTGGGGTACAGTGTGATTTTTCAAAGCAAGTATGCAATGAGCAATGGTCAAAGTAGGGCAATAAACATATCCACCAGTTCCAACACCTGTCATTTTGTGTAGTGCACATTCTAAATCTGCTCTTCTGGTTATTTAAAGGATATATTGAAGGGCCAGCAGGTGGCATGGTGATTAAGGTACTAAATTCCCACATGGCTGGCAGTGGTTTGCATCTCAGATCAAGAGGCTTGAAAATCATGCCAGGTGCAGGTGCATATGTGGCCAAATGCCCGAGAAGAGAATGGATTGTGGGGTGGCTGTACCCCTCGGGGGTGATTTCTCACTTTCTGTCTCTCTGTCTCTCTCTGAATCTCTCCAGATTATATATATATGTCCCAGGACAAAAACCTATATAAACAGATAGATCGATTTAGAAAGATAGATAAAATTGTCAACAGCATTCTTTGCTATAATATTCCACTTTAATAAGCACTATTGTATCTGTTAATAAAGTTATTCCTCTTCTCTCACCGGCTTCTCTTTCAAGTTTGTGATATCCACCATTACACTCTCTACTTCTATGCAATTAAATACTTTATACAGCTTAGTGAGGACCCATTATATCTGTCTTTCAGTGCCTGACATGTTTCACTGACTGAAGCAATTCATTATATGCCTTTAGGAAAGCCTGTTTTCTTTCTTAAGCGAGAGAGGTTTTTGTTATTGGGCGTGTGCACTCATTGGAGAGAAGAGACAGAAAGCAAAAAATTACCTTCCCCAGGAACAATGGTCACACCACAATCTTTTCTCCTCCAGTCTTCTCTTGGGAACTTGGGCATGCATGCACAGGCACCCGGCATGAGTTTGACATCACTGGGCCTAGGACACAAGCAGTAGGTAACCACGTGGGAGTCCAGTGATGTTAACATTATGCCATCTGCTGGTCCCTAGACAAGCCTCTTAAACAGTCATCCTTCTCAATACTAAGGACCTTTGGAATGCACTTCTGGGTTTTGTTGAGGGTGGTAGTGTGTGTTGAGCAACTACAGCACAACTGGTGAGAGTGGTAGAATACTGCAGAGAAATGAGAGCTTTCAGGTGGCAATGCCAGATGTCCACAGATACCAAGGAAGACTTCGTGAGATGGCTACTGTCATGAGGCCTGAGTAGCAGGGAACTGCAGAGATGAGCACACACATTGTAAGCATACATGCACATGATTTGGGCATTGTACTTGGCTACACAGTTTCTGAGCCAGGTTCTGAGCCCCTCCTACAGCTTGTGTGAACTATTTACTAGCTCTTAACAAATTGCTTTTCCGTCTCACTTTATTGGGTGAGGTTTCCATGTTTATAAATAAGAATGCAAACTAAAATACGAATTAAGGAATTTGCAGTTTCTCCTGCCTGTAGGCTAGCATTCAAATCCCAAATGCCAATGAGGTATAGATCTTTAAGCAGAGTGAGCTTGGTATAATCTATTAGCAAATGTCAGAACACGATGAGGAAGTTGAGAGGGGACAGCTATACTCCACTTTAGGTATTCAGTACTAATATACTGGCCCAAGGGTACTGGATCTTCTAATTTATGAGAGAAACTGGAAATATGTCTTATTATTTAAATCACCCAACTTTATAAGTATTGACAATTAAATAAAAATGTTTTAAAGCATTGTGGGATCAGAGAAAACATTCTATATCATGGATGGGGCCTGCGGGCTTTCAATTTATGAATTTAAGGTGATTTCTCATATTGCTATCTTTCCCTGGGATACTCAGCTCTAATAACCTTTCTTTAAAAAAGTATTTCACAACACCACATAATTTATTAGCACCAGACAGTGAGTAGGGAGGAGACCAAGGAGAGTGAAGAACCAGACACAAGGATGAGGAGAAGGTATGGGAAGAATACCCTTTACACTAGAAGACAAACAGTAGTTTTTATTGGAATTTATGATTTATATATAATCAGATATGTTTGTTTTTTATAAAGCATGTATACAGTGTATAATAATCTAATCAAAGATATAAAAACATTCACCGTCTTTGACATTAATATGACATCATGTGGAATATATTTGTATGTTTACTAGATTTTTAGAAGTGTGCATTGACTTGTCAACATTTTCTACTCTATCATAGTACACTGTTCCATAACTTATCCCACTTATTTACATTCAACTTTTTTTTTCCATTAATTAACTTCTCCATGGGCCAGCCAGTGACATAGTGGGTAAGGCAGCTGAATCCCACATGGCCGACTTTGTAGTTCCAGTCCTGGGACCAGAGACTTGAAAGATACACTGGGTACATGTGCACATATGTCCAAAATTCTGAGAGGAAGCATGGACATCTCCCCTGGGGGTGATTGCTCACTTTCCCTCTCTTTCTCTGTGTCTCTCTCCAGGGAGTATATGTACCTTATAGCAAAACTAAAAAATAAAGAATTTCTCTAGAATCCTGCCCCAACCTGCTTCTCCATGCAGCTTCTAGTTTCCACTTTTACTCTACTTCTATGCTATCAGGTCCTATAACTTCTGCTAATGAGGGAAAACACTAGGTAAATTTTCAAAATTATTTAATTTATTTAATTTAATTTTTTTTTTCTTTACTAGAGAGAGACAGAAAGGAAGGGAAAGTGAGAAAGCAAACCACCAGGTCCAGGACTCAAACCATAGTGGTCTAGGACTCGAACCATAGTTGGCCATGTGGGCATCCAGCACCTTAACCACCATATCACCTTGTGGCCCTAGTTATTTGTTAACTAGGGACATACAGTTTTTGTCTTTAATAACCTGACTTATTTTAATAATTATATCTTCTAAGTTCATCCACATTTCTTGAAATAGCAGGAATTTGTTGCTATGACTGAGTAATTTCTAATTTCATTGTGTGTATGTTGCAGAGTACCAGTGTTGGTAGAAATATAAAATAATGTAGCCATTGTGGAAAACAATATAGAAGTTCCTCAAAAATATTAAAAACAGAACCACCATTTGACCCAGTAGCCTCACTCTTTGGTGTATATCCAAAACACAGGAAATCAAAGTGTTAAAGAGACATTTGCACATGCATGTTTACTGCAGTATTATTCATAATAGCTCAGATAGGGAATCAATCTAAGTGCCTAACAACTAATAAATGGATAAAGAAAATGTAGCACATGTAATTTCGATTTAGACATTTTAGACATTTTTAAGCATGAAACAAAATTCTGTATCATACTATATAATTTTAAACATGAAAACATAAAAGGGACTGGGAACAGCAGATGGTGTAGTGGTTACATTGCTGGATTCCCATGTAGTTGACCATGGTTTGAGTCCCAGACCTGACCAGAGGCTTAAAACTCACACCAGGCATATGTGTTTGTGTGTCCAAAATCCTAAGAGGAAAATGGACTATGGCATGCCCATGCCCTTTGAGGGGGGATTTCTCAATTTCTGTCTCTTAGTCTCCCTCTTGTCTCTCCATGGAGTGCACGTGCCCTATTGCAAATATCTTTCTAAGAAACAAAAAGAAGTGACAAGACAAAAATATAAAAATTCCTAGAAGAGTCTTTTTATATATACACATATACACACACATATACATAACATATCATATGCATTACGTTATATAGTGTATGTATACATGTAACACATATGTATATATCTGTTATATGTATATTGATAATATATATTTTATATGGATGTATTTCCCCCATGGATTAGAAGATAAAAAGCAGAGTTTTTTTAAAGTTAGGAAAAAACTTAATTTACTATTTAATTATATCTCAAAGATTCTATGTTATTAAAGAAAAGTAGTCTACATCTCTAGTCAATACATTCTTAGTACATTAGATGAGGAGAAACTCAGTATTTGTTAAATCAATTGTCATACATTTATGAGTACACAATTTAGAATAAAATATGTGCCACCTACTGGAAGAACTATTTGTTTAAGAAGAATTGCTCAACAATAGCCATTCAGAACTGAAGATTTTAGACATATTCCAGTTCAGCTGTATCAATGTTTTAACCTGCAAAACATGGAGATGTATTGAAATAAATCAACTTGCCAAAGTCATAAACATTCCTACCGCATGGCTGGGGTAAGGCCATGAGACCCTAGTCACAGTCCTGATAGGGCTGGAGTTGGAGACGTACTCTATAAAAAATAAAAATCAGGGTTTTTTAACAAGTACATATCTGTATTTTGAGTGCAATGGCTTCTAGTGGAGAGTATATGAATTCAGACACTAGATAGATACAATTGATTTATACATGCATAGCTATAAGTCTATAATTGATATAACTCCATTTCATAAGCTACTTTTCTACTGTTGTTCTAAATATAACATCTAATATTTAAAATACTAGAGTTCCTGTCTATTGATTTTGAAAACAATACTTTTAAAGAATTACTTTATTCAACTTTATTAATTTATTTAATAATTTTAATTTGACCAGAGAGGGACAGAGTGAGAAAGCAAGAGAGAGAGAGAGGGAAAGAGAAAGCAAGCTGTCAGTTCCGAGACTCAAACTATGGTCAGCCATGTGGGAGTCCAGCATTCCCAATCAGCATACCACCTGCTGGCCCTGAAAACAATTTTTAGATAGAAAACACCCTATCAGTAGAACATTTCACAAAGTTCTTTAGTTAAGATTCCATATCAGCATTTATGTATATTTGTGGTGTGTTTTCCTGCTGATTGTTTCTCTTCCAGATGATGAAAAGTAATTTGTAGCTACGTCCTTGCAAAACACATGTGTACAAAATGCTGACATACCCAGCCAAGGGCCTCTGACTACTGTCTAAACTACTTCATTATAGAGTTCCTCAGTCTCTCTAGTGTGCATACCTTATCCCTCATACCCACTATTTTCACATAAGTTTTTTTTCTTATTTGTTATATTTTATTTTATACTTTCTTATTTGTATTAAGTCATTGTACATCTTTATGGCACACAATAGGTCTTCTCAAAGCCTACAAGTTTTATATGATAATGAAATTAAGGATCTCATATTATACATCATCATTATCTACGAAGAACCTTACTTTCTTATAAAGTTCATTTAAAATAGTTTATTTTATATTTCTTTCCACATTGACAAATTTAGAAAAATGCCTTAATTTCAAAATTAAACATTACTTACTAATGAAGATTTTAAAAATAAATCACTCATCGCTACCACTAGAAAGCATAAAATAAGAGAAAATTTACAGGTAAAGCTTTTGGAATGCTGATGACAACAGGCTAGCTACAGGGACTTGGTGTTAGCACAATACTCCACGAAAATGAAGCCACTGGAAATGTCCCCAGACATTGACACTGAGGGCTCCCTCATGCCAGGTATGCATATGTATACCCATGATCCCATCTGGCTGAGACTGGATGTGGATAGTGATGTGAAGATGATGTTGGGGGTGACTATCTTTCTCTGCTTTTCTCCATCTCTCTCTTTCTGTGGGAGGCTGCGCACCAGCGAGTCTGCAGAGGCCATTTTCATGAGTCTCTTACTATTGCCATCTTAGGCTCAGAGAGCAAACGATTACACAATGACAAAGGCCATGATTGGCTCCCCTTCAAAACCTCACCTTCACAACCATACTCTGATTGGCCACTAGAATCCCTCAGATTTGCATATCCTGCACCTCATGATTGGTCCACAAAAGTAACCAATCATAACCCAGCTTTTAACAATCAATCACCGCCCACCAACATGTATATAACCACGATCCCTGGCCCACAATAAACAGAAGACCCTGAAGAGTTGTAATACTGTGTCGTCCCCGTGTTGTAACATTGCATCATTCATCCCTTCTCTCACTCCTTCCCTCAGGAAACCTGTTCGACTGTCCTGCGGGTTGGGACATCTTTCATTCTCTTCATGGAAGACAAACTAATAAAAATTTTTCAAATGGCTTTAACCTTGAACAAATGAATTAATTCAGCCCAATAAACCTCATTATTCTCACTTATAAAATGTGGATAGTGGTATCAGTTTTAGTAGATTGTTGAGAAGATGAAAAAATTATTTAGTTAAAAAGTTTAATAAATGTCATTGTATTTTTAAGCCGTGTTCTTTATGACAATTGTCTTCTTGTATTGTCTAAGTTTTCTTTTAAAACCATAGCTGCTCGCTTTTTTAGCACCCATTATACTCTGTCCCCTTACACTCTATCCCCATTACACAGTAGCAGGGCAGTGCAGGAAGACTGATCAGTTCTGAGCTCCTGGGATTCCTGACCCATTCCTCCTGACACAGAAAATCAGTTCAGGAAGAAGCAAGTAAGTTGAGTTCTAATTAAAGCCCAGGACTTTCATTTAACTATTAGAGGATTAGAGAGTCTCAGTACAACTATTAATAAATATGGTTAACATGAGCCAGACCAACCTGGGTACAAAGGAAAAACAACAGAACTTGCAATGCAAGAGAAAAAATATATATTTTAACATACTGTTGGGAAACATTTAAATGAATGTATAAAACTGAACTGAAAAAAAATAGACTGCAAGTTATCTAATAAATTATATGCTTTTTTACACTATTTTCTAATTTTTATTTTTAAGAATATTCTAAAATTAGTATTTTTTGCCCCTGTTTTTCTTGTAAAGGTTGTTTTCTTGATGTTGTTACCCAGGAGTACAATCACGGGACCCAACAATATTAAAGTGTTTACAGTTTTATAACATATTTCCACAGTGCTTTCCAGCATCGTTGTGACCATTAATTTTCCTTCTCCCTATTGATTTATAAGAAAGCTTGTTTCTCTGCATTTTTCCTACAGTTCAGAATTACCTTTAAAACATATTTTCCTAAGTCAACACAAAAAAATTTCCCGAATTATCTTAGTCTATACTAGTTAGTTCAAATTATTTTTAATATGCTTGATAATCATGACATTTTTCCTTTTTTTTGAATGTATTCCAGGTTTTAGAACAGAACCTTCATATAATAACAATCAAAAGGCAAAATTAAAGATGTATATATTATATGAAATAACCATGTAAAACAGCATAGAAAAAATATTAGAAGCAAACAGAATTGGGCTCTGTTTTTTCCCCTTATATTACTGTATATTAAACATCTTTTAACTAACTGCATATCATTTATATAAGGTTTTTAATTAAATGAAATTAAATGAAACCAAAGATTAATTATTAATGAGTATAGGATTTTACATTTTACACAGAGCATCTATGAACTTCTTTGTAAACCACAACATAGTCAGACAGTGCTAGTTTTTCTATCACTGTTACTACTAATATTAATAATATTAACAGAACATTTTAGTGCTAAATAATTTTGACTAATAAAACACCTGAGATTGAAAACTGCCAGACAGTCAGAGACCTCGAACACTGGAAAGAAAAAACATATTACTGAAGGCTGCTTGGAAATGAATTCCACTGATACATAAAGATACAAATAAGATAAAAGATAATCATAGTTGAATAACCACTTTCTCTAATATTACATTTTAAGCCTGCTTTAAAATGCTTGGAAAAGTAGCCAAAGAGTAAACTTCCAGATATTTGAAAACATTTTAATATTGAGACATTTAAATCTTTCTTTATTTTCTTTAAAATTTGCATACTAATCAGAAAATCATATTTAATCTTCTCCGTACAATCCAGGTGTTGCCAGAAATGCCTGCTCTTGTCTACAACCAAAGGGAACAGAACTCATACTTTTTTTCCTTAGTTTGTAGGAATGTCATGTGAGCAACTAGATCATTCCCCCAAAATAAATTTAAGAGATTATAAGGTTAATTCTAAAATTGATATTTCTGCAACTTATGAGGATGTCTTTCTCCCCCCCTTTGAAAAAATAAAAACTATTTACAAGAGAATTTAAATTGTACACATTTATGTCTATTAAAATCCCACAAGTGAGAGTTGAGAGATTTCTTGCAGGAAACAGAGTAAAGATCCTAAGGAGGGAGAGTAAGAAAGTGCATTCATGCTTAAAGATTTCGTAGGGATTATTACAAAACAGAAGCCAACCCACATGGAGCTAAACAGCACTATAATGTCAATAGTTAGTTTAGAAAGCTCACTTCTCTTCCCACATTGGACTGCTCCCATCTCTCCCCACTGCACCACAGGCGAGCGCACTGAGTGTCCTTTGCCTGAAGAGTAGAAGAGATGCAGCTCCTGGCTGCACTCTTGCTGCCATATAGTTACTGGGAGATTTTAGTTTTTTAGTTATTCCATTATGTAAAAGAAACCCATATGTTCTGAAAAAGAACACATTGAAAACTCACAGAAGACTCCAATTTTCCACATTTCGCATCCTTGTTCTAAAGATACCATTACCCTTGAGCAAGTTTCTGAACTTGAAATGATCAGGATGGAGCAAGGCCAATTCTAATTAGCAACATAGACGTCTGGTAAGTCTTTTTTAGTGGGTTGTTACTAATTCTTTATATAATGCATTTCTTAGGTAACATTAAAGAGAAATCTGTAAAGAATGCACTAGTTTTTGTATTTGGTCAATGAAGTGAATAAATAATTACAGGCAGGAGCTCAAAATCACAGAAATATCTACATTAAAAAATAAATTTCCTTAGGACCACTTTAATCATATCCAAACAATAAGCAATGAATAACTGTAACCTACCCAGTCTGGCATTTTTTATATACAGAGTATGAGGGTTAAACATATCAATCATGGTTCAAGAATAAATGCATATCATCATGTAAGGAGGAAAGAAAGCACTAGGAAAGAGACAACTAGCAGGAAAGAACATCAAGGAAAATAAAGGTAACCCAGTTGACCATTCTATAGCAAATGATCAGTTCTAAATAATACAGATGGAAAAGAGAAACAATGTCATAAGGATATTGCTCAATAAGCAATTTGAAAGTGAAACACAATTGTATTTATAATATTTTAATAACTTTATTCAAAATGGATGAAAACCTCCCAATATATAATTCAATATATATGAAATTACATTTGCATTTGTCCCTGCCTCAAGTATTTCATATACATATATATATACACACACACATATATACATATATATACACACACACATACATATACATATATACACACACATATATACACACATGTATACACACACATATATACACACATATATACACACAAATACATGCATACATATATATATAGAAAGAGAGAGATGGAGAGAGAGATTTGCTATAGAGTGAATGTACTCACCAGAGAGACAGAGACAGACACAGAGAAAGAAAGCAAGAAATCACCCCCAGGGGGATGGCCACACTGCAATCCCTTCTCCTCCATTCCCCTCATGGGAATTTAGGCATGCAATCACATGCACCCAGCATTATTCAGGACACAGGGTCTGACACTTAAACTGTAGTCAACCATGTGGGAGTCCAGCATTATACCATCTCCTGGCCCCAGTATTTCTTATGTTTAACGCTGATTTTTTTTTTTTTTTTTTTTTTTTTTGGAGAGGTTTTTGCTATAGGGCACGTGCACTCGCCAGAAAGACAGAGAGAGACAGAGACAAAAAGCGAGAAATCACCCCCCGGTGGATGGCCATACCACAATCCCTTCTCCTCCTTTCTCTTCTCAGGATCTTGGTCACACACATGTGCTTGGAGTGAGTTTAAGCCACCAGGTCCAGGACTCGAACCACAGTCAATTACATGGGAGTCCAGCGACATAGCCATTATGCTAACTGCTGGTCCCAAGCAATGATGTTGATTCTATATTCTTTCTAAATGTCTGTATTTCCTAAATTTCTTCAATATACATATCTCTTAGAAAATATTATTCCATAGGACTTATCTAGTGCTCAATAAGCTTAAGAATTTGCTATCAAAACATCATTCTGAAGATTTACTAAATGTATGAACCACTTTTAGAATAAGCATCGTTCTGAATCTATCATAAGTTTTACACATTCAAAGAGTTAAAAAGGCATAAAACATGGTATCCACACTATTGATTTTGTTCGACTATTTGGATAAAAATCATTGTCTATACATCATCATCATTATTGTCTAAGTTGTTGCCTTTGCCCATTTTTCTATTTTCAAATTTTGTGCATCTTTTTGATTTAGAAATATATACCTATGAGTTCTTAAATGTTCCAAACTCTTTGTAGTAGCCTTAATACTGGAAGCTTTAATTTGACTTGATATAAAACTCATGGCTCATTTTCTTTCCTTGGTTATATTGTAAGTGTTGACTTCTGTTTTGCTTACTGGAAGTGTAGAAGGAGATTTTGATCTATGTTGCCTACAGGTTCATCCCAAGCTCTGTAGAGAAACTTTTAATTGAATAAATTTTATCCTCAATATAACAAACTATCTAAAATAGAAAAGTCACAAAGAAAAGCTATGACTCTAATAAGACAATTGTCCTAGAGCCTACACTTATCTAAGGCTTTACATCATGCTAATAAAAGACACGCAATAGAAAAATTCAGAGAATGTTGACTAAATCATGTTTGATTTTGTTATATTTAAATACTTAATATGAAACATTATTAAAAGAATCTCAGTTGTTAAGTTTTGACTGTAACATTCAAATTCTGTCTGTATTGTTATGTGAAATATTTTTAAATAAAATATAGCTGCATTGAATAAGCTAAAATATTTTGTGGTATCATACATTATAATAAAACAAAATGAAAGTTCCTGTTAGGAACATCTGTTTATGTAGATAAATTGACAGGCCAACTGACATTTACTCAAGAGTTTGAAAGAATTCAACGGTAAAATAAGGAAACCACTAGTCAAAATGTACAAATTGTCATTATAAACAGCTGTCTTATTGAAAAAATAGATAATTTTCTAATCAGATTTTTAAAAGTCAGACTCTCCAGCATTTAATTACTTACCGAATATGACACCAATCTATTCTTTCAAGTATATCTCTCATCACTTTTCTTTTAGATTAGACCTCTTAAAAAGGTCTAATCATTGCTCAAGGAACATATAAACACACAATTTAGTTTTTGCTATACTCTCTCCTATTTCTTATTCTTGAATTGCCCTTTAGGATTTCATGCCTTCTCCTCTCTTTCTCTGTTTATTAATATCTATCATTTCACCGAACAGCCAGTACAAATTTTATGATTTATGTAAAGCTATGCTGAATTTTTCTACCTTTCCTTGAAATTCTCTAAGTCCTATTGAAATAGAGACAGTCACTCACTTTAGAAATGAATTACCAAAAGTAGGGCTTCTTTAACACGGTAGCTTAGACTTATGTATCATGTTTGCAAACGTCAGAGAAACTTTATCAGTTCAAAAGGTAAAAGAATAAATGGATTAAAAACAAAGATTAAAAAAATAAATAAATAAATGCTCAAATAGCTTAATGACTAATTGCATAAAAATACGCAATCTTAAGTAAAAATGTCAGCTTGATTGAAGAAATGCCATTACTTTGTCTTCAGAATAAAAATAAAAGTAATTATATCCACTATGGAAATAATCAAAGAAAGAACACTCAAATGAGAACAAGCAAAGGTGATTGTTTAGAGCTGGCTATAGGAAGGTAATCAACCACTGTCACGTGCATTTGTCAGGCTCAAAGGCAGGCAAGAGAATGAGAAAGTTTTACAGTTCTTAAAAAAAAAAAAAAGGAGGAGGCGTTAACATATGCCCTGTTTAAAGGCTGTTGGCATGAGGAAGCTGGAATATGGCTAACTAGAAAGAGGACTTCTTAAGCAATTGGTTAGGATTACATATTTGGCTTTTTCTAATTGTCCTTAATTTGAAGTGGGGCCAAAAACTCCCAGTAATTATTCAAGCCCTAGTTATTTGGTACAAATTTTTACAGAGGTAGTTGTTTGGCATTACTAGACTCATTGCTAAAAACAGTGGTCAGTCTTTGTGACTTTGTACTTGTCTGACTTGTAAAATAGTAGGTTGGTTTTCAGGGCTGGTTGCTGCAGAGTGGAAGAGATGTACATCTCTTTCCTGTGTCTGTATATATGCTCTCACGGCTGTCACAACATTTGACTAGGCATAGAATATACATATACTAAGGGCCTATCAGCCGATGTGCAAATCAAAACATTCCAGGAAGACAATTTGGCATTTTACATAGAAATTCTTAGAACCATGCTTACATAGTGATGTGGTAATTCCAAACTCTACTATCAAAATTATTGATGATATACACATACAGAGATATTTATTGCAACTTGTTTGAAGTCATTAAAAATTAAGGGGAGGGCCAGCTCTGTAGCCTAGTGGTAAGGAACCCTGAGCCTTCGTGGACAACTAGTTTGAAAAAGAAAAAAATAAGGTGAAAAAGGTAAAGCCAACAGTGGAGAGAGGAATATTTTTGAATAGATTGAGTTAATCTGCAATTGAAACATTATTAGTTTGCTAAAATTCTAATGTAAAAGTATTTATTGACAAGAGGCTGTTTGAAAGAATATATATTAACTTCATAAAAAAGTTTTAAAAAGCAAGATATAAGCTTCATTACAGATAAAGGATGTAAAGAAAGAGCTCAAGAAAAAGAGGAAGAAAGAGGAAAGAGAGAGGGAAGGTAGGAAAAAGGATATTAAGATAGATTCTGGAAAGAAAGTCTAATCTTTGGTCCTAGCAGCAGAAATAGAGGTTTACTATTTGTTAAACACTCTTCTAAGCATATACCTGTAGAAACTCATTTAATTTTATCATAATCTGATAAGGAATCTTTATATTTTACAGAAGTGGAATTTCTTATTTATGCTTTTTGATGCTAACCAAGTGTTCCACAGCTGTTCAGCAAGTTAATCCTTTTTTAGAGGATATTTTTTGACTGAGCTCAAAATATTTTCTCATTTAAAGTATAGGGGACTGATGTTCTTTCCCTATATATTTTCAGTTATTAAGGATCTCTCTGTGTTTTTCAGAATGCTATATATGCCAAAACATAAAAAATGACAGTAGAAATTAGATTGTTTTGGAATTTGCACTTAATGATTGTACATATGTTTAAAATGGAGAGACGAGTCTCTAGTACACAACAAGTACTATAATTATAGCAAATGATAAGTTATAGTTAAATAATAAATGAATAAGTTGATGTATCTATTCATTAAAAATACACTTAACTAAAAAAACAATGCTTGTGAGATAGCTGTCATGATATAGCATATGCAAGCTAATATTTAGTATTCTAAAGTAATATTACTGCATTCTTGGAGGACTGTGTAAAGGTTAAAAAATATATAGCACGTGATAAAATAATCATTCTTGGACCAACTAGGTGGCATTGTAATAACGCACTGCTCGACAATGCTGGATTCATGTAGAGTATCAGGAGTTTAGTTTGCGGTTGACCTGTACACGTCAGTCAAGTGTATTCACGATCCTGACTGACTGGAAAGGTGGGGGCATTAGAGATCACAGCATGAGCCCTTGTTGAGGGTGCTTGTCTTCCTCTCTCTCTCTGTCTCTCACCTTCATGAAAGAAACTTTAAAAATATTGGGAACCAGCAGTTAGCGTAATGGCTATGTCGCTGGACTCCCACGTAGTCGACCGCGGTTCGCGTCTTGGACCCGGTGGCTTACAACTCACGCCGGGCGCGTGTGCGTGCGTGCCCAAGATCCCGAGAGGAGAATGGAGGAGAAGGGATTGCGGCGTGACCATCCCCCCTGGGGGGTGATTTCTCGCTTTCTGTCTCTCTTTCTCTCTCTGTCTGTCTGGCGAGCGCACGCGCCCTATAGCGAAAAACCTGAGGAAAAAAAAAAAATATATATTATAACCGTACCTTTAAGCTTTATAATCACCATATTTTGGTAAGCATATTTGTTTTAACATTAATGTTTTAAGAACGAACAGTATTTCTTTAATTCAAAATAAAAGTTTTCTCATATTACCTCAAAAACCTTAAGAGGAAGAAATATTTTATTACCAGAGTGTTTATACTGGAGATTATGTTTAAAGCAAAAAAGGAATACTCTAACACAAAATTGAAAAAGTTCTAGTAGTAAACAGTATAAAGAAGTATTCAACGAAAGTGAGCAATTTAAAAATAAGCACTGCTAGTTCATAATTTCACAAGGATAATTTTGTCTTATCTATACAGAATTTTATGACAAGCATTGGGCATAAATTGTATTTTTTTTAAGTTTTTGCTACAGGATGTGTATGCTAGCCAGAAAGAGATAGAAAGAATGAGAGGAAAAGTAAGAAATCACCCCCAAGGAGATGGCCAAGTCGCAGTCCCACCCCTTCCTTTCTCCTCCCAGGATTTTAGGCATGTACACAAATGCACTTGGCATGTTTTTTAAGCCACCAGGTCCAAGACTGAACTGTGAAGTAAGCCATGTAGGATCCAGCCACCTTAACCTCCATGCCACCTACTGGCCCAATAATTGGATTTTTAACTAAACTTGAAATAAATAAGTCAACAAAGATAGAAATAGTAAACCACTTATCTCAATTTACATAAAAATGGATAGAAAAGGTGGCATAAATTTCACAGTGTGATCTTTTATAAAATCTTCTCATTCCTAGATCCCATCCCAATGAAGAGGAAAAAAATTTTGTCTTCTACTTTTATGTGTTCTTCACAATTGTGAAGGTAATAGGATCCTAGAAAATACTGTCAGGCAAGTAGTAAATGTTTTTCTAACATTTTGAACAAAAGTGAAACTATTTATTTTATAAAATGCCTATTCTCCTAGGGTTGTTACATTTATTAAAATATTTTAAATTTTCTAACATTTTATATTTGATATATGTCCCATAGATGAAGTACATATGATCTACTAATGATTGTAGAATCACAGTTTTAAAATCACAGTTCAGTCAGAGTCATATTTCACTCACTGGTACTTACAATATCCTAGTTTACAGTAATCCCTTATATACTAAGGGAATGTACTTCATTCTTGTTGGATAAAGGAATATTTATTGAGATAACCTCTGGGCCTAAATTTTATTTATTTATTCTTCATATGTAATTGTTGTACATCTCTATAACACACAATACAGTTTTTTAAAACATTCATTACATTACCATCATATCGGGGATATTACTTTGTACATCTTTTCTATTGGAGAACTTCACATTCTCATATCTGTCAAGAAGAGCCTCCCTAGGCTCCTCCCATTCATCCTCCACTAGCAACTTGGGAGGGTATTTTTTATAAGACAATTATACTGTCTGGTATCCACACTTGTCCTCTCTATCATTGTATCTTTTTTCCTTTCTTTCTTTTTATTTGGGGGGGAGAGGTTTCTGCTATAGGGCGCATGCGTTCGCCAGACAGACAGAGAGAGACAGAGAGATAGAAAGCAGGAAATCACACCCCAGGGGGGATGGCCATGCCGCAATCCCTTCTCCTCCATTCTCCTCTCGGTATCTTGGGCACGCACACACACGCACCCGGCGTGAGTTTAAGCCGCCGGGTCCGGGACTCGAACCGCAGTCGACTACGTGGGAGTCCAGCGACATAGCCATTACGCTAACTGCTGGTCCCTCTATCATTGTATCTTTAAGTCTTTCTATTTTTGTCATAGTATGCTGACATTTGGTATATATTGTGCAGGGACAGACAATGTTTGTCTTTTACAGTCTGGGTTATTTTACTTAGCATTAAATGTTCATCCACTTTATATCAGATAACAGGATCTCATTGCTTCTTATGGCTCAATAACATTTCGTAGTGTACATATACCACATTGTATTCAATCTAGTCATCCATTCTTGGGCACTCGGGCTGATTCCATGTCATAGTTTTAATCACCTGATTTGTACTCTCTAATTATCAGACCTGATTTCCTTTGCCACCTAATTTCTCAGAAATGTAACAAAAAATGTTATATTTAATTCCCCTCACAAGATGAGAGAAAGTGTCTCTCTTTTTATTCCTACTTGACATAACCACCCTCTACTATATGTTTATGAAGCCTGTAACAGACTCTCTTCATAGGATTGGGGTTTTGTAAGCATGAGCTTCTTTAGCTCTGCGCAAATTTCCCGAGGCAAGTAATTATAAAGTAGTTTATCTTCCAGGAAAAAGGTTTCAGGAAAATACAGAGAATAGCCATAAAATTGTCTTATAAAAAATATCCTCCACAGCATTTTAAATGACTAAATCTATTGGACATTTGTAGGCACAGTCTGAATGTGAGTCATGGTGAAAGCCAGGGCAGAATGTCAGGAGCAAGATGAGATTACACAAGAGTTTAGTTAGCATCATAAAATCCCAAGAGTGGTCAAGATCAGGATGAAGAACCAAATTGCCAGTTACAGCAAGATGACAGACTAAAACTCTGAACTATTATCTGCTAGAATAAGTACATTTTAAAAAAAAATGATTAAAACCAATGTAAGAAACATTTTAAGATTAGTAGTTTCAGAAGAAGCAAGACATCTCCCCAGCGGAGGTTAAAAAATTGGAAGAAACTGAGGTATGACCTGAAAGCAGAGTGGGGAGACTTGTACATATTAAAAGGTGAGATTGCTCTGAGAGTAGACACTGATGCCAAGAGCGTAAGATTGGGGCTGAGAAAAGGAGAGTTTGGCCAGGACACTCAAATCTCAACAGAAACCACATGCGTGTCTTCTCTAACAAAAAGCAGCTTTACTTTCAGCCATCCAGCCACAATGTAAATACAAATTATAGAACACACTGAAAACAGGGCAACAATCTCCATGCATGGTAGCCACAAGGGAAAAAATCCAGTAACTGATATCTTCTGCCAAATTTTTCAATTGTAAAGATATCAGGATGTAAAATATTAGGGGGGAAAAAAACTTGGATTACAACACTAAGATGACTGCAAATAATTATCAAAATGACCAGGCAGGGACCGGCAGGTGGTGTAGTTATTAAAGAGGTGGATTCACACATGATCAAACGCAGTTTGAGTCCCAGATCCAGAATCAGGGCATATGACATGAATCCAAAATCTCACTGAGGAGAATGGAAGAGAAGAAATTGCGTGTGGTGTAGTCATCTCCCCCGGAGGCTGATTTCTCATTTTCTCCCTCACTGTTTGTCTCTTTCCAGGGAAAAACACACCTTATGTCAAAAATCTTACAGAATAAATAAATCAGGCAAAGTTTTTTAAAGTAACCAAATGTTTTATATAGACACAACAGAAGAAATCATTAGTTTCCTAGAAGTCGAAACTAAAGAAAATAATTAGATTGCAGCATAGAAAATTAGGAAACCAAAAAAAAAATAAGAGAAAATTTAAGATACATAGAGGAAAGAAGACACTTTTTAAAATGTTTATACATAGGGACCAGCAGATGGCAAAGTGGCTACATCACTGGACTCCCGCATGGCCGACCAGGGTTTGGGCCCTGGAACTGGTGGCTTCAGAATCACATATGTGTGCATGCCCAAGATCCTAGGAAGAGAATGGAGGAGAAAGGATTACAGAATGGCCATCTCCTATGAGGGGTGATTTCTCACTTTCCCTGTCACTGGGCCTGTCACTCTCTCCCTCTCTCTCTATCTCTCTCTCTCTTTCTCTCTCTCCACCACTCTCTCTCCCTTTCCAGCAAGGCATGCACCTTAAGACAAAAATCTTTTTTAAAAAGTTTATATATATATATATATATATATATATATATATATATATATACACACATATATGTATGTATATGTGTGTGTGTGTGTGTATATATATATATATATAGAGAGAGAGAGAGAGAGAGAGAGAGACAGAGAGAGATTTGCTATAGGATGTGTGTACTCACTGAAAAGACAGAGAAACAGAAAGCAAGAAATCACAGCCCCCCAACCCACACTACAATCCCTTTTCCTCCATTCTCCTCTTGGGATTTTGGACACACACTCACATGCACCCAGCATGAGTTTCAAGCCACCAGGTCCAGGACTAGAACTGTGAGGCTCCAATGTTTTTATATTTTAAGAAATTACTACCAATACTTTTTCTTTAGGTTTCTGCCATGGGACATGTGCACTCGCCAGAGAGAGAGAGAGACAGCAAGATAGTGAGAGGGAAAGTGAGAAATCACCCCCCAAGAGAGATACCATGCTGCAATCTCTTCTCCTCCATTGTCCTCCTAGGTTTTGGACAAGCATGCACCCATGCCTAGCGTGAGTTTCAGGCTGCCAGGTCTGGGACTCAAACCAACACAATTTTAATAAGCAATTATTTTTCCTGAAATGCAACTATTAGAGTGGGTTCCAAAATATAAGTTAGGATTAATTCATTACATATATATATATATATATATATATATATATATATATACATATATATATATATATATCTCCTTTGGAAACTCAGAGTATGTAGTAGTATATTAATACCTCTGAAAAGTATTTTTAGCAAATAACTCTGTTTAGTTGTACATGTGCTGATGACATTAAAAAATATAATTCACCTTCAAAAGCATTTTTTAAGTTATAATTCTTGATATTCTTTTGATCTAGTAATATGCCAAGGTACCTAATTGTCACCCAATAAATTATCAGCAAAATTAATTAGAAACATCCATGTAATAACCACATAAACTTTAAAATATGCAGTCACTGAAGTTTTACAAATTCTGTAAAATACATACATATTTTTGTATTTATGCGTGTGTGTGTGTGTAAAGAGAGAGCAAGAGAAAGAGAGAGAATTGTAGATGTGTATTTTTAAGAGGTGAGAATACTAGTGACTTTTATTTTTAAATAAATCTTCTATTAATCTTAATTTTCTATATTGAATAAATATTTTGAAATAGATAATCAGAAAAATTAACATATTTTTATTTGAATATTGCATATTAAAATCTAAGCTTTGTAATTTTTATAAATTTGCTAGAATGAGGGTTGTTGATAGCACAAAATTAATTTTATGGGTGGATAATAAATTATCTAAATATTTAGTATTGCCTCAGTTAAAAGTTGTTGGCGTCCATGAACTATTGCTCTTTTTTTTTTTAATTAAGTCATTTTCAGGCCCAGCCATAGTGGCACCATAGGTTAGGATCATACGGGAGGCCATGTTTTAATTCATGGTCCAACCGAAAGGCTAAACATCTATAATTCCAGCAACTAGAGCAGCCGAAGCAGAAGATTGGGTGCTCTAAAGACTGACTTTGAGGGAACCAGCAGTTAGCGTAATGGCTATGTCGCTGGACTCCCACGTAGTCGACCGCGGTTCACGTCTCGGACCCGGTGGCTTACAACTCACGCCGGGCGCGTGTGCGTGCGTGCCCAAGATCCCGAGAGGAGAATGGAGGAGAAGGGATTGCGGCGTGACCATCCCCCCTGGGGGGTGATTTCTCGCTTTCTGTCTCTATGTCTCTCTCTGTCTGTCTGGCGAGCGCACGTGCCCTAGAGCGAAAAACCTCTCCAAAAAAAAAAAAAAAAAAAAGACTGACTTTGAGTATCATACAGAGACCCCGTCTAACAGAAAAGAGCCAGGTGCTGTGTGCTTGTCTGTAGTCCCCGTCAGGAGGGTGAGGGAGAGAATTGAAACATAACTAGAACTTGCCTTAAAATGTTCAAATAAACTCCAGATTCTGGACACTATGACTCCCATTTGAAGTATTATATTAATTCATGGTACCTAAGCATTACTATTTAGCTATAACATTGGCTTGAAAACATAGAATAAAGTTGTCCCCCTAAATATAATGCAACTATACTTACAACTATAAAACACATTGATTCCATTATTACTGAATTGAAGCATAGCTAAAATTCTCTTGTGCAAAAAGCAAATAGCAAATTGTTCAATTTTATATTATCTAAGATTTGACTTATTAAAAACCTATTTTATTTCTGCTTATTTTAATTAGCTTTGTAGTATTATTTATCCTGAGTGAAAAGTAACTAGAGCTGATTATTTTCTCCTGGAAAAGAAAATGTGCACAACTCGTGATGCTTAAACATAAAAATAACAAAACATTAACACAATAAAAATGATTAAAATGCAATCTATCTTTTCATATATCTTGGTAAATCAAATATGAAAAATGGACTATGAGGCCAGTCATTGATAGGAATTCGCTCTCTGTTCATAGTTAACAGTATTTATGCGACATTTAAAATTTTGCAGTGCCCCAAAATGTATGAGACAATAAGTACTTCTGTATTTATTTGCCTGGAATTTCTTCATATCTCCTTTTTCATAAGCATATAGTCACTCTGAGAAGAATATGAGACTTCTGTTATCCAATTTACACACACACACACACACACACACACACACTCAATTCAGAGGAAGCAAAAGGAAAATGAATTTAACATACCTAGAAACAAAATTCACTTTTTTAACATGAGCGCAAAAAACATGTCTCACATATTTTAGGTCATCAAGATCTTGCATGGAAATTCTTAATCAGTAAATATGTATTGCCCTGTATAAAGCAACTCAGTCTTATAGCTCATTCATCACTGTCTTGAAATAAAAAAGAAAGCCTTTGATCAATTTTTAGCATTGCTATTAATAGGGAAATATATTTGAAAACTGAGTTATATTACTCTTCTCCAATATGTAAGGTTCAGTCTAAGTGTGTGTGTGTGTGTGTGTGTGTGTGTGTGTGTATACTACCTTTCAGGATAGAAGTTGGAGAAGTTGGAGTGTGTCATTGCTCCAACACAAGAATTGAAGTAATCTTTTCTGCCAAGGACATGAACTTTGGACTAAAGTGTAATCAGCACTGATCAAAAATAATTGAAATCCAAGAGGCGAAAAAGTTTTGCAAAACCACTTCCCTGCTCTAAATGTGCTGGAGTTCCACTACCAGAGGAAATTTATTTGAGGGCATTGTGATTATACACAGGTGAAGAAATGTCAATTACTTTTAAGAAATCAAAATCTTTCACTAAAATAGAGACAGAGAAATAAATACTTAATTTACCAAAAAAATAAAAACATGGATTTCAAAACAATAAGCCATGATGAGATTTGGAGTTCATTATGGATAATGCTTTTATTTATTCATTTTTAAATTTTGTCTAAGGATACTCATCAGAGAGAAGTACAAAAACAGAAAGGCTGGGAGAGAGAGAAAAAGCACCCCCCCAGTGGGGCATGGTTATGCTGCAATTCTCAATTTTTCCATCTTGGAGAATCATTTTAAGTGCATTATTAAACAATGTCATCAGTACTTCAAAAACAGTATTCATGAAGACCAAAAGATGTAATCAAAAGGAAAAAGTAACTTCAGAATAGCTTATTACTTTTATTTTTCTTCCTCAGGGCTTCTAGGCTAATAGATAAAGGAACTATGGTAAAAACAGTATATCTGATTTTTAGCAAACTGTTTCATATTTTTTTAAAAAGCTTTTGCTATACAGTGTGTGCTGGTGTTAGAGAGAGAGATACAGTAAAAGAAAAAGTGAGAAATCACCCCCTAGGGTGGATGGCTATGTCTCAATCCCTTCTCCTCCATTCTCCTCCTGAGATTTTGGGCACACATGCACACACATTTGGCATTATTTTCAAACCACCGAGTTTGTTACTGGAATGCAGTCAGCCACGTGGGAGTCCACCACCATAACCGCTACGCCACCTGCTGGCCTCTCCTCATATGATTTTTTGAATAAACACAATATTTGCACGAATAATTCTTTTCACTGAGGTGAATTAACAGCATGATTTAGTTAGGGGGAAAAAAGGCATTTTTTATCATAAGGGACCAATCCTCCATCTTCTCTTGATTCATTATTAAGAAAATATCTATTAAATGATATCTGCATGCTAATCAATATGTGGAACATCTAGAAAAAACAAAGGGGACTTAAACAAACTGGGGAGAAGTGAATAATCAGAGAATTACAATGTTGGCTTTAGGGGGCGGGTGAGTAGAGATGAAAGTGGAGAGGATTTTTAAGGAAAGATATCCAGAAAAGGTGACTTCTGAGCTGATTTGTCAAGTAAAAGCACAGTTAAGATTACTTTGAACATAAGAGTTCTGTGGGGAGGACAATTAGCAGTACAAATAAAATAAGGTAAGAGGATGCAATTCATTCAGGAAATTACACAAAAGGTGTATAAGAAGACAGAAAGTGGTAAAGATGAAAGCCTAGTATTATAATAAGGCTTCAGAGTAAAAAGTACAAATAAACCCTGCTGAGAAATTTGCAGTTCATTTTGACAGTTTTAGGAAAATATTTTGAAAACTATGAAGATATTGTCAATTTGAAAGATTAATTAAATAGAAGAGGACAAAGAAATGAGAAGCTGGTAAAGCGACAAAGGCCTTTCAAGTAGGAGATGTGAGAGCCTAAAACAAAGTCATGGCATTCAGGATTTAGGGAAGGAGAGATCTTTTTAAAAGAGAGGTTATGATTCACTTAACAATATTTCAGTAGCATTTGCTATATGTATGTGGGGAGGCATTGCTGCTTCTGTCCTGAATATCACTGATTCAGTTGCTGCCCTCATGGAACTTACAGTCTAGTGGTGAACAGCAACTGCCAGGTCTGTCAGGTTCCAGGTACGAAGTCACATTCCCACATTATCCAATCTAAATTAATTATCACACCATCCTGTGAGGCAAATGTCACAACTCTAAATATTCAGACGAGGAAAACAGGCTCAGAGAGTTGTGAGGGACTAACCCAAGATCACTAGTGATAATCCGTTTGTACTGATTTAACATAGCTGGGATTTTTGTTTTGTTTTGTTCCTGTTTTGTTTTTGTTTGTATGTTTGTTTTATCACAGACATACATTTGAGAGACATTAAAATAAAGGTTCTATCATCCAAATTTCAGTCAGGTAAAGGAAACTCATTCCCGTTAATGAACCAAAAGCTGGCAAATGGTTTAAAATGCTGTTGAGGAGCTGAGAGGACAAAAATTTAAGGGAGGAAATCTAGAGATTAGTAACTACGCAAAATTGTTACCACTCAGGTCTGGAGATTGGGAAGAGGGAATCTAGCCAAACCTATTTCATCAACAGTAGGAACCACAACTGAGATGAAACCTTTGTTTTGTTTTGTTTTGTTTTTGTTTTTGTTTTTGCCATAGAGCACGTGTGCTCTCTGGAAAGAGACAGATAGAGGGCAAAAGAGAAACCACTGGCATGATTACAATGCCTCAATCCCTTCTCCTTGCTCCACTTTGAATTTTGAGCACGCATGTACACAGGCCTGGCATGATTTTCAAGCTACCAGATCTGGGACTCAAACTGTGGTTGGCCATGTGGATATCCATCTGCCTTAATCACCATGCCACCTACTAGACCTTGTAGCCATTTTTAAAGACAAAAACAGGGTACCTCACCCTTAGTTTCTGCCTCTGTTTTTTTTAAATTATGTAAGAATTCTTAACATAAGATCAAACACATAAAAACTTTTTCCCCTCATAGGATGTGTGTGCTCCCTGGAGAGAGAGAGAGAGAGAGAGAGAGAGAGAGAGAGAGAATTCATCCCCCAGGGGGGATTGCCACAACACAACCAATCCCTTTTCTTCCATTCTCCTCTTGGGATTTTAGGCACACGCACACTCGTACCTGGCATAATTTTCAAGCCACCAGGTCAGGGATGTGAACCATAATTAGCCATATGAGAGTCCAGCACCTTAAACACCATGCCACCTGCTAGCCTTCTATTAAGAATTTTTAAGTGCCCATATAGATTTGTTCACTATAGGCACATATGTGTACAGCAATCAACTACAATTTACTCATTTTCTGTAACTGAAAAACTGAACAGCAACTCCTTGTTTACCCTTTATCTCACCTCCAACTACTATTCTACTCTCTGTTTCTTGGAGTTTGACTCTTTTCACACCTTATAGAAGCAGAGTCATACAGTTTTTGCCCTTCTCTAATAGGTTTATTTAACTTAGTATAATGTTCTCATTCATGCTATCACATATGCCAGGATTTCTTTGGAATGAAAGACTGAATAGTTTTCCATTGTACATACCTACCACATATTGTTTATTCACTCTTTTTTTTTTTTTTTTTTTTTTTTTGGAGAGATTTTCACTATAGGGCTCATGTGCTCACCAGAAAGACAGAGAGAGACATAGAGACAGAAAGCGAGAAATCACCCCCCAGGGGGGATGGTCACGCCACAATCCCTTCTCCTCCATTCTCCTTTCGGGATCTGGGGCACGCACGCACACACGCCCAGCGTGAGTTTTAAGCCACCGGGTCTGGGACGTGAACCGCGGTCGACTACGTGTGAGTCCAGCGACATAGCCATTACACTAACTGCTGATTCACTTCACTCATGTTTTTAATGAACAGTCACATTTTTTCCATAGTTAGGCTATTGTGAACAGTGCTTCAATGAACATGAGAGTGCAGGTATCTCTTCAAGATCCTAATTTTAGGACCAGCAGTTAGCGTAATGGCTATGTCACTGGACTCCCACGTAGTCGACCATGGTTCGAGTCCCGGACCCAGTGGCTTAAACTCACGCCAAGCATGTGTGCTTGCGTGCCCAAGATCCCGAGTGGAGAATGGAGGAGAAGGGATTGCAGCGTGGCCATCCCCCCGGGGGGTGATTTCTCGCTTTCTGTCTCTCTGTCTATCTGGCAAGCACATGCGCCTTATAGAAAAAAAAAAAAAAAAAAAAAAAAAAAAAAAAAAAAACTCTCCAAAAAAAGATCCTAATTTTAATTCTTTTATAAATATAGCTAGAAGTGAGATTACTGACAATTCTAACTCTAATTTTTTGAGGAACCTTCATACTGTTTCCCATAGCAGTTGTACCATTTTACATTCCAACAGTGTACAAAGGTTTCAATTTTTCCAGATCCTTGAAAACACTTACCATTTTTTTTGATAGTCATCCTAAAGAATGTGGGATGATATCTCATTAATTGTGACTTTGGTTTTCATTCCTGATGATTAGGAATACTGAACAACTTCTCATATTTCTGCTAACCATTTTTATATTTCCCTTGGAAAAATGACTATTTAAGTCCTTTGCTTATTTTGAAATCATGTTATTTATAGTTTTTCTATTGAATTGTGTGAGTTCATTATCCATTTTAAATATTAACCCCTTACTAAATGTATGGTTTACAGTTGTTTTCTCCCATTCCATAGGTTGACTTTCCACTCTTGATTTAAATTCCATTTTGTGCAGAAACTTTTTAATTTGATGTAGTCCCACTTGTTTATTTTTGCTTTTTTTATTTCTGATTTTAGTATCCTATCTAATAAATCATTTCCTAAACCAACGTCATAAAGCTTTCCACCTATGATTTTTCTAGGACTCTGTTTGGAATCTTATTCATTTTAATTCTATTGAGTTGATTTGTATGTGCAGTATAAGACAAGGATTATATGTTATTATTTTACCTGTGAACATGGGAAATGCAGTTTTTGAAGCATGATTTATAGTAGACACTAATCTTTCCCAATTTTTCATATTCTTGGCAACCTTTTAAAGATAAGTCTGGGTACATTTCTAGATTCTCTATTCTTTTCAATTCAACACTCTTTCATAATGAAACTTTCAGTAAACAAGACATAAGGAATTTACCTTAACCTATTAAAGGCTATAAATGACAAGCCCACAGCTAGCTTCATACTCAATGATGAAAATCAGAAATCTTTTCCTCTAAGATCAAGGACAAGGCAAGGATCCTCACTTTCACTACTTCTGTTCAACAGAGTTTGGGAAATCCTAGCCAAAGCAATTAGGTAAGAAAAGGAAATAAAAGGCAGTCAAATGAGAAAGTAAGAAACAAAATTATCTGTTTGCAGATGATAGGATCATATATAAACAACCTGAGAACACCAGAAACAAACACATCAATAGAATTAATAAATTAATTCAGTACAGTTACATAATTAAAAATTGACTTAAAAATTGATTGTATGGACACTAAGAATAAACTGCCTGAAGAAGAAATTGAGGAAACAATCTCATTTACAATAACATTAAAAATAAAAAAAAAAATACTTAGGCAGAAACTTAATCAGGAGGTGAAAAACTGGTACACTGAAAACTACAAGACAAAAAATGCATAAAATTAAAGGAGACATAGACACATGGAAAGATACCCTCTGTTTTTGGATTGGAGGGCTTTAATATTGTTAGAATGTCCAAACTGCCCAAAGAAATCTACAGATATAATTTCTATCAAAATTCATGGCAATTTTAACAGAAAGAGAAAAATAATAATACAACTCATATAGAACCATGAAAGACCCCCCAAGTAGCCAAAAAAAAAGAGTTTAAAAAAATAAGAAAACAGGAGGCATACACATACACACACACACACACACACACACACACACACCATATGTACGTACATATATAACATATTTTTATATATATACATAGCATACATATATACACATATAATATACATTCTATATATTTGAAAATATGTCCCAAGATTATAGTAGTGAAAACAGTGTGCTGTCTCTTCTATTTTTCTTTTAATCCTTCAACTCTCTCCAACAATGGCTGGACATAACCCAGAAGCAACAGCAAGCTGCTTAATATATAGGATATATAAGAAATGTATAGAATAGAATAAACAGGGTTGTTCCTCCACGCACCTGAGGCTGAAACTTCTTTGTTCTTCCATGTAACTTGACCTTACCCTTAAGTATTTAGAAATATGTTACTTTTTATAAGATAATGAATTACAAGTTAAGAGCTGTACTTTGAACAAAATCACATATCAGTTAGAGTGTGGATAGTGGAATTGGGGAAGCAAGAGTACCAGAGAAGCCATCTAAGAGACTTTTGCCTTAGTTTAGAAAAGAGAAGACTCAAGCGCAGTGATATACCATCAACCCAGAAAAAGAACAAGTGGGAAGGAGACGATTTGGCTCAGGAGAGAATGCATTGGTTTTCAAAAATATTAAGTTTAATGTGTTCCAAAGTGGACCTACAGTGTAGAGGGTAGTAGCTGAAAAATGGTAAGAAAATAATGTTTATCTCTGAAAGCACTGGTCAGAATGAATAGTAGTTAAAGGGCGTGGATGTGGTTCCGACAATTTAGAGTGAAAACAGTAATATATCTGAATGTCCCCAGAATTATATCATCAATTCTCACTAGTACAAGGAAAATCAAGTAATAAACTTTTTTGTAGCATTTTTGTAAAAATACAGTTTATATGATTAATGGGAAAAGAACAATGGAAGAGAACTAAGTAGTTTGTGAAGAGAACTTTTTTTGTCCATTTAGTGACCTTAATGTGAAGTGAGCCAAGTAAAAGCAGAAAGCCCAAATAAAGTGGATAAAGTCCAGCCTTTTCAGAGACAAGGTAGCTATCAGATACAAAGATTGGGTGAAATAGCTATCTTTATAAATCAGCTCTGCTCTGAAATTTTATATTCTCTTATTTCAACAGATTTGAATTTCTTCAGAAATAGACTAGATAATACTGGTGCTTTGTTCTCTAGATAATTGACACATTGTTCAGTAGGTATAGACACATTTTAAGTCATATCTTTTTTTAAATTATTATTACTTTTCTATAGGGCACATGTGCTCATCAGAAAGAGACAAACACACACACACACACAGAGAGAGAGAGAGAGAGAGAGAGAGAGAGAGAGAGCAAGCTGCCAGGTCCAGGACTTGGACTGCTGTCGTCTGTGTGGGACTCCAGCACCTTAGCCACCATACCACCTGCTAGCCCCTTTAATTAAAATCTCAATAAAATAATATACACTATTAAAGAAATTTGCCTAGAACAATAATAGCTACTGACTTGAAATACCCAGCAATAATACGAAGAAGCTGTGTACCATATGCAAAAAGTTACAGTAAGAATATTTCCCAGTTCTAAAACCTTTTAAACGGCACACATGGGTAACACCTGAAAATTAGTGGAAAATGTAGAAAGCTATATATTTATAATCACAATAGTGAAAACCAGAAATTGATCTGATTACTTGATGAATCATAGAACATTTTTAAAATAACTGGGAAATCATCTGCTGAAGAAAATCCCCTTCACATCAGACCAATTTTAAAATACACTAATATATAAGTTATTTATACACACTTACCCATACATATATTTTAAGAACTACTCGATATCTTCAAAGCAATCACAAAATCAGTCTTTAGCTTACTCTCATCTGCATTTTAATGATTTCAAAATATAGCCACATTATAAGGCTCGAGGTTGCATATTGCTACATTACTAGTTTCATAGCATTGTGGCTTTCCATCTTGGTAGCAGTAAATCCCAGTAAACAGAGCCATTAACAGCATTTTTATAGGGTCAAATGGAGCTATGGCATTAGAAGTGTAATGCTAAGTAAAATTTGAAGGCTACTATGTTATACTCAACTATTTATTAAGGCATTAAAATCAGGTCTTCCCAGGGATAGTTGGATGTTTTTACATGATCTTTTTCTCCCTTTGACTGCTCTAGCTTTTATGTGGCAATTTAGAAAAAAATGATTACCTAAGGTTTCCCAAAGTTTGAAGTTCTCATTAAAATATGAGGTTTATTAAAAAATGCAGCACACTAAATAAAGCAATTAAAAACAGATTAAAAATTATTGTGATTATATTTAGTAATACTTATATTAAAATATGAATAAAGTGTAATTTTGAATATGCATAATATATGGGGCAACTTTAATTAATACAATTCCACAAAATTTCAATTTTTGTCAAGAGTGGAAGAATGATTAGTGTTGTCTTAATAAAATGTAATACCAACATAAAATTACTATAAACCCATCTTTTAGCTCTGACAATTATTCTTTACTCACCTAAGTATTTTTAATTTGTAAAAACATATTATAAGAATTTTATACATATTAAAATATTATAAAACTATATAATAAAATTTATTACATACAAGTTTAATCTGTAAGAGCAAAAAATTTGTGTAAATTAAATTTGTTTTCTTATGTTGAGCACATAAAATGAACTTTGAAATAATAAAGTACATAATTATGGTTTAAATATCTTATAAAATCAATTGTATTTTAACATAATTTGGAAAGACAACTAGTGTTGAGAGTTAAGTCCACTACTGATGTGCCACTTGTGATAAGGGAGATTATTTTAACTTGTTCATAGACAAACACTTTACATAATAAAAATATATTTATTTTAATGCAGATAAAAACAAATGAGCTAAATTTTACACATATTATCTCCATAGTTAATCTTAGTTGAGATGAAGATAAAGTTAAAGATAAAATTTAAAACTTAAGTTTTAAAAAAAATTTTGATTTAAGACAATGCTAAATAGAGTCAGTGACACAAGAATAAAACATAATGCTCTGTGAAGCAACCCTGAATGAGAAGGTTCTTGATTCAAATCCTGACACTTCATTGAATATGCCAAGCATGCATGTGCCCATAATCTGGGGGTGATTGAAGGCTGGAGGTGGACCACAGTATCAAAACCCTGTTGGAGATACTCTGCCTCTCTTTCTCTCTCTCTCTCTCTCTCTCTCTCTCTCTCTCTCTCTCTCTCTCTGCATCTTGCTCAAGGAAGAAAATTAAATAAGCTTTACAAAAATAAAATAATAATATTAAGTATAGCAAAGAGAGCCCATGAGTATGATAAAAATCCTGAAAGTAGTATGTGACTAACTGATATCAGAGAAATACACATGTAATCCATTCCTTCTGTATTATTATGAAAGAAGCTGAAGTCTAAAGAAATTATATGATTCACACAATTTGGCAAAGCTCTTAAATACGAAAGGAACTCTGGATGCCTGCCTCTTGGTACAGCTACTTTTTCCCATGAGAGGATGGATCACTTCCTTCTACAACCTCTTTCACAAGTGCACTAATAAAATGGAATTGAGTGCAGAAATTATCTGATACACACTTATGTATTTTTAAAATTTTTAAAAGAGTTATTTTATTTTACTTTGTTTATTTATTTTAATTTGATCAGAGAGGGACAGAGTGTGAGAGAGAGAGGAGAAAGAGAGAAGGCATGTGGGTCCAAAACACAAAGTGGTCAGCCATGTGGGAGTCTAACACCCTTAATCAACATGCCACCTGCCAGCCCCCATAACTACTTTTTAAGGAAAATCTTAGATACTGTCTCAAGCAATCAACTCAAAATAAACAAAACTACCAATAGATATTTAGATTCATATCCTTGCATTTTCTAGAAACAAAAGCAGGGACATATTGTCTTAAATTGTCGAAGTAGTTTTTCATTATGAAGGTAGGCACTTATGTTGTACTAAATTTTGATTTTTTTTATTAATTGAATTACTAAATTAAATGTTTAAATGAAGTAATTTTCTTAAAAAATAAAATCTGATTTAACTATTTTTTACCTGTTTTGTTCTGGTATCTTTTTTTTTTTTTAATTGTATGCCTCCATAGCACACAACATAGTAAGTCACTCTATACATAAACATTTCAAAAATAGTCAACTTGAACATAATTAATATGTGTTTATTCTTTAAAAGTATCACTTGAGCATTATTATATTATTGATGTGTATTCTCTCCAAAACAAATGTAAGACAAAATATTCAGTAGGCAGATTATAGCTTGTCTTGAGCAGTCTGTAAAAATTTTCCCAATGGGTCCTAAAAATATCCTTTACAATGTAATCTTTAAAGTATTTTGATCTTTGTGTTTTCTTTTGTGGGATTTATAATGAGCTACTCCTACATTAAAGTCTCTCTAATGATATACTAGCCTTTCACATAACAATTTATTACATAAAATTTTTGATAATTTATTTTTATATAAAAGAACTTAGTATTTTTTTAAAGAATTCATTCATTTAACTTAATTTATTTAGTTAGTTTTAATTTTACCAGAGAAGGACAGAGCGAGAGAGAGAGAGAGGAAAAGTGAGAAAGCAAGCTGCCAGGTCCAGGACTCAAATCTTGATCAGCCATGTTGGAATTCAGCACCTTTACCCACAACATCAACTGCTGGCACTGAACATAATAGCTTTTAAATATAAGTTAAGTATTTAAAATGTTCTTCCTTTTAGTCTATAAAAGTAGAAGTTTCTTTTTTTTTTTTTTGGAGAGGTTTTCACTATAGGGCACATGCACTGACCAGACAGCGAGAGACATAGAGACAGAAAGCGAGAAATCACCCCCCAGGGGGGATGGTCACGCCGCAATCCCTTCTCCTCCATTCTCCTCTCGGGATCTTGGGCACACACGCACACACGGTGTGTTTTAAGCCACCGGGTCCGGGACGCAAACTGCGGTCGACCACGTGGAAGTCCAGCGACATAGCCATTACGCTAACTGCTGGTTCCCTAAAAGTAGAAGTTTTTATGGTTGCTTTTTTTTTCTTTTTCTTGGAGAGGTTTTTGCTATAGGGCGCGTGCGCTCGCCAGACAGACAGAGACAGAGAGAAAGCGAGAAATCACCCCCCAGGGGAGATGGCCACACCACAATCCCTTCTCCTCCATTCTCCTCTCAGGATCTTGGGCACGCACGCACACGCACCCGGTGTGAGTTTAAGCCACCGGGTCCGGGACGCGAACCACGGTTGACTACGTGGGAGTCCAGCGACATAGTCATTACGCCAACTGCTGGTCCCTATGGTTGCTTTTATGTGTCTATTTATGAAGTCTGTTCTAAGATCTTTGTCCCTCAGTTTCAGGGAAAAAATCTTCATCTGAATAAGTTATACTTATATGTGTTGAGAGTATAAAGAAAACCTAAAACCTATTTGGTAGTTCCCCAAATATCCAACATATAACTAGGTAAGTTGTTTATTAGGAAAGCCATACTCTGTTTTTTCCTTTCCCTCAGGATTCTAAACATTTTACATGTGACGAAGAAAGAGAAACAGAGAGACAGAGTAAAATTGTAGCCATATTATTTGCATACTGATTACGATAGTAATTAACTAAACTTTCCAAACTGAAGTTAAGGACTTGAGTGGGAGATTTTCTCATATGAGCTGTCCACAGCCTTTTTCAGGATGCCTGTTAAATTGTATTGTAAGTAATTGAAACTATAATGAGATATCACTACACACAAATTAAAATGGCTTTAAAGATAAAAACAGTGACCATACCAACTACTGAGGAAAATGCAAGGCAACTGGAACTCTCATGCAGCAGCCATTTTGAAAAACAATTTTTCAGCCTCTTAACAAGTTAAGCATACAGTTTGCATATGACCCAAAAATACTAATCCTAGGTATGTAACAAATTAAAAAATAAAGCATTTTTTCACACCAAAAAAAAACACATGTGAATGTTTATAGTGTAATATTTCAATTTAGTCATGGACAACACGTGGACAAACATCCAATGATGAAATACATACTTTGCAGTAACAAGGAATACAGTAAATACACCAATACGTGGATGAATATCAAATGTACCAGTTTAAGTGAAAGAAGGCAGCCTCCAAAGGCTCTATATCATATGGTTTAGTTTATATGACCTTCTAGAAAGGCAAACCTTTAGGGACAGAAAACATATCATTGGGGGTCAGCCCCATGTTCCGGGGCTTAAGGGAGCTGAATCGCACATGGCCAACCATAGTCAAATGTTACCATTGGCTTAAAAAACACCCTGGACATGTGTGCATGCATGCCCAAAATCCCAGCAGGATGAAGAAATGTGTGCAGAATCATCTAAAGTTTATTAAATTGCATTAAATACATAAATTCTAAGTAAAGCTTGCAAAGAAAATGAGAAGTGGCAATATGTTGTAAATTAAAACTAACTTACAGGATTTGATTTGTTCTTGTAAAAAGCCTCATTCTATGTTCCCACAGAATTAACACATAATATTTTTATAATATTTAGCATTTTAAACTATAAGTATCCATGTCAGGAAAAAATGTCTAGCAGGCCAGCCCATGGTCTGATTATTAAGGGAGCTGTATCCCTCATAACCCACCAAACAGTCTGAGTCTTAGACCTGATGGCTTGAAAATACAGTGAATGCCTATTTGTGTTCTTCCTGAAAGGAGGGAGGAACAGAGAAGGGATTGGTCTTTACCATCCCCTATATGGGACTCTTTCTCTCTCCCTCTCCCTCTCTCAGATGAGAACACATCCCTCTGGCAAATAAAAAAATAAATAAATAAACTATAATTTAAATAGCAATAGAATAGAAAATTTTAGGGATAAATTTAAGATATGATCAAAGAGTATACAGAAAAAATATATAAAATATTTTGGAGAAAAATTTTAAAAGTCATATTGAAATATATAACAAACATTGATCAATATGGTTAAAATGATAATCTTTCCAATATTATTAATAGATTCATCAAATGCTAACTAAAATCACTTTTTTATAGAGTCCAAACTAGGATTTTATGTGTAAATCCAATAAACATAAAATATATAAAATAATTCTGAAAAACAGAGCAAAGTTGAAGGATTTACACTGTATGATTTTATTTTAAAACTTATTATAAAAGTACAATAATAAAGGCATTGTGGTTTAATTTAAAGAAAGATATAAATCAATAAGACAGAAGGAGTTCATAAATAGACCTGCACATTTAGAGCCAATTGATTTTTAACAAAGGTGCTAAGACAAGGAAAGAATAATCTTTTCAGAATGTAGTGGTGAAACAACTGGATATTCATATGAATATTGATCCTTATCACATATTATGTTAAAAAATTGCTCCACGTAAATGGAGGATCTAAAAGTAACAGGGGAAAACAATACAACTTCTAAAACAGAACACTGGAAAAAAAATCTAAGTGTCTTTAAGGAAGGATTTCTTAACTAGAATACAAAAGAAAATTAAACTTCATCAATTTTAAAACTATATTCCTCAAAAACATAAAACAAATGGCAGATGGGAGAAAGCATTTGCAAATTAAATATGCAGTAAAGGACTTATATCCAAAATATAGAGAAAATCCTTACAATTCATAATAAAAACATAAGAAACCCAGAAGAAAATGAGACACACACATTTCAGGCCCAGTCTACTGTGCAGTTGGTTGTTAGTGGACTAGACTGCAGACCTGGAAGCCACATGATGACCACGACTGGAGTCCCTGCTGGGTTGGCCTGAAGAAATACCAGTTAACCCAAAATTGTATTTTTAAAAGATAAAACCTAGGGAACAAATGACCATCAATTGCAATATGCATAAATGAGTCTTGGTGTATCTAGCAATACAACACTACTTATTAGTAAAATCAACAAATTGCCAGTAGATGCACCATATGAATGAATTTCAAAAGCATTCGAAGTGAAAGCAGCCAAATGCAAAGACTAAACACTATTACTATATGATTTCACTCATATGAAATTCTACAGAAAGCAAGCCAGAGTGATACCAAGTAGATTAATGCTTGCCAAGGGGAACATTGGGAGGAACTTCAGAGGATGATGTAAAGATCCTGTGTCATGTGATGATTACACCGCAACATAAACATTTGTCAAAAATCACTAACTCATATGCTTAAAATTGGTAAGTTTTTAGTTTTGTAAATTATATCTCAATAAAACTGGCAGAAACAAAACCAAAAATTTTTGAGGACCCAAAATATAGTTGTTTACATGGGTTGTATCTGTGGCTGTTTAGCATTATACTGCAAGAAATTTTAAGAGTTTATTAATTAATTAACAAACATTAATTTTTCTGTTAACTTTAAATTACTCTAAAATAATCTACTCATTAATATATGTGAATAATTTATGTATAGATAGGAAAGTGCATTAAAATTTACTTTAAAAAATAAATCTTTTCTACTGTAACATAAAATATGTTTTATAAAAAGAACTGAATTTTTCAAAACAAAATTTATTCAGTGAGAAGAACAGAATTTTTTTTTTTACATTTTTGCAGATCTCTTAACAAGAGACAGCTGGATTCTCATATATATGTCTGTATTAAATTTGTTGTGATATGTTCATGAGAAAAATCGAGTATCATACACATACATTTTGGTTAGGGAGGAATATTTTATAGTCTTTTCAAAGGGATAGTTTCTTAAAATTCATATTCAATGTGGAATATTAAATCCTATAAATCAGCTTTTTTTACTCTTGCATCACACACTTTTTCTTTATAAGAATTATTTATTTAATTTTAAGTATGCTATAGGGCATGTGCACTCACCAGAGAGAGACAGAGAAAGTTAGAGAGAGAGAGAGAGAAAGTGAGAAAGCAAGCCATGAGGTCTGGAACTTGAACCCTAGTAGGCCATGTGGGAGCCCAGCACCTTAACCACCATGCCATCTGCTGGCCCTGTTGCATCACACTTTAAATGGGTATATTGCTCATTCATGCAACCAAACATTGGTCAAGATATCAAGCATGCTGGTGTGAGAAAAAAGTAATACACACACAATGGAAACAATTTGACATTATCTTTTAATGATGAACATGTATATGGAAATTTTTCCTATCTGTGTGCAAACATACAGGTGTAAAAAATTTCACAGAAGTACTGTCAGTAATAAAACTGGGAACCCCAAATATAGACAGAAAATAGTGAATTAGTAAGTTATAAATAGCCACACAATAGAATATAGTGATATAGCATAACTAGAGATGAAACAAAAGCTGCATTCAATATGTCTGAATTTTAGGGAAGTATTATTGACTGAACAAAAATTAAATTGCTTAAAATATATATCATAGGAGAGATCAGCAGTTGGCATAATGGCTATGTCGCTGGACTCCTATATAGTCGACCACGGTTCCAGTTCCAGACCCAGTCACTTAAACTTACACCAGGCCACGTGTGAATGTGCCCAAGATCCCAAGAGGTGAATGGAGGAGAAGGGATTGCAACGAGGCCATCCCCTCAGTGTGTGTGTGGGGGGGTGCATTCTCACTTTCTGTCTCTCTCTCTCTGTGTTTCTGGCGAGCGCATGCACCCTATAGCAAAAACCTCTCAAAAATATATATCATAGGTACAGTTTGTGACACAGAGATAAAATGTGATGATCTCTGAGTCACACCACACGGGAAGGCTGCCAGTTGGCATCCAAAGAGATCCCTGAGTCCATGGCAAACATGTAAGCCCATGAGCCAGGCTGACTGGAGCACTGAAGGTGGAGGGCAATATCCAACTGTGTCAGGGATGCTGTCTGTTTCTGTCTCACTATGTCTCTGATTCTCTCACTGATGACATACACAAATTTTAAAAATGCTTCAAAACATATCATAGAATCTCGCATTAGACACAGGCAAAAATTAAGAAAAATGTGTTTAGAGATGAGTATAGATGTAATGCCTGATAATTATAGTCAATAATTGACAAAGAAACAATTCAAATCACATTTACCTCTCAAGGGAAGGCATAAAGATAAAACTGGGGACAAGAACACAGTATCTTCAACCAAGAGTAATGTTATAAATTGACATCCATTTTACTATTAATTGTGATTTCGATTTGTAGTTATATATAGTCTTTAGGTATGTTATGCAAGGGTTATATATAGTCTTTAGGCATGTTATGCATGGGTTCTAAGTACATATCATATATTTTAATTTGATTATTTGATCTTGAGTTAGCCCTGAGATACTACTATCTGCTTCCAAAGATTTTTGCATTTTCTTTATGGCCTGTATGTTTAAACATTTAAAGCGAGGGATAACATAAAATAGTCACATAGATGGTAAGATTTTCCTGTTAATATAATCAGATAAACATCCATATTTGGATGATGCAGGCAATTGTTTTTCAAAAATTGACATAACATTCCCACATTCTGATCCACACCACACAATTAATTGCCCTATTAATTGCCACTGATTTGGGAAACATACATCTCTTCTTTACCAACACCTCTTTCCGTTGTTTCATTTAGCTTCAATCTGAAGAAAATACAAGCAATGCCTTACATAAAATATGTTCAGAAACTGTACCATGAACCCATTTGTGAGAGAACAAATAAAAATTCGAAGCTAAAGAAATTAAGTTTCTCATTCTATTATTGAACTTCTCTCATTTTGGTTTCTGAGTGGTTCTTTTTTAGATCCATGCAGATCCATTTAAGCTCTGGTGATGCAAGACAGCATTTATTTTCATGACCACCCTATCAAATTTAACAATCAGGCAGTAACAAAAGGCTATATATTTTCATGGCATTCTTTCAGGAAATTGAAATATAATAACTTTGAATTCCAACCTTATTTTCAAGGTCAGATATACAGTTCATGAAAACAGCATATTGATAGTTCTGTAATAAAATTGTTGATGTTATGGAGAAAAAAATTCTCTGTTGTATTTTATATGAAACAATCATGGATATATTTATTTAATAAGATTCATGGTGGGTGCTGAATGATTTCAAGAACAGCCTATGGTTTGATATACAGCATGAGTGGAGTGAGTGATCACAATTGCTATTTGGGTAACATTAGTCACATTCTTTTCCTTTCCGATTATCTAAAGTTATTAATTTCATTTGTTATTGGCTTTAATATCTTTCAAGCTTATAACTTTGTAAAAGTGTTAATACACTATTTTCAATATGTGGTTTTAAAAGTTATACATTTTGATTATAATAATTAGGTTGTGTTGTGTTATGGATAATTATCATTGACAAATTAAACACATTTGGAAGTCAATACAGAACTAGTTTCACATTATTACAAATACTCTAAAACAGGGGTCCCCAACCCTGGTGCTATGAACTCGTGATGGTCTGAGGTCTGTTAGGAACTGAGTCACACAGCAGGAGGTGAGAGATGGGCCAGTGAGCAAAGCTTAGTCTATATTTACAGCTGCGCCCTATTGTTCACATTAACACCTGAGCTCCAGCTCCTGCCATATCATCAGTGCCATTTGATTCTCATGGGAGTGTGACTTCTACTGTGAGCTGTGCATGTGAGAGATCTAGATTGTGCCCCTCATAAAAAATCAAATGTCTCATGATCTGAGGTGGATCTGAGGTGGTCATGTTGGTACTGAGGAGTGGTTGCAAATATCATATTATAGCAAATTGTATAATTATTTTATTACAAATATTGCAATGCAATAACAATAAAAATGAAGAGCACAATAAATGGAATGCTCTTGAATCATCCCTAAATCATCCTCTCTCACCCTGGCTGTGGAAACATTGTCTTCCATAAAACTGATCTCTAGTGTCAAAAAGGTTGCAGATCACTGCTCTAAAAGTAAAAGAACATGTGCTTTTTAACTGATAATAAAGCTTTCATTTCTTGAATATAAATAATTTTGTATTTATATTATGTTTTTACTCAAAAGTCTTTCTTTTTTCTTGTGTCAACAGAATAAACGTATTAACTATGATAAATTTATTCATTATTTGTTATATGTTTTTGAATTTTATATTTTATTTTAATTTTTTTATACAGTCACATACATCACTTAGCTTGTAAAGTGAATGTTCCAACATGAATACATTTCTCACTAGTGCAGTTGGGGATACTGTACACATTATCATCAACCTATAATAACCCATTTCTGTGTCCCATAAATGTCTGGCCTCTCTATTTTTCTCCTAAATGTCTTAGTTATATTTTTATAATCAACATAAAGAAAGTATATATAAAATATTTGTTTTATTGTAAAAACAACACAATACTACATTATTGGGAAATATACCACACTTAACTACATAATGTTCACATTTTTTTATCTTGCATTGATATATGTAGTAATAACAAATGATGAATTACTGTTATGTCATTGATATTCCAATAAATCATCTAAAGGTATAAAAATGTCTTTAGTACCATTTGAAAGCTATTCAACTTATGACCTCTTTAGAATTAACACCCCTAGGTCATAATCTAGAAGTCTACAGTTCTCTGAAGTTTAGGAACTGTATAACCCTGAGTCTTGAGTGATTATTACAGAATAACCTGTCCATGTATTTTGAAATTGCCTCAATAGGGAAAGATAAAAAGCACAACCACATAGATCCAAAACTCTTAAAATAAGAGAGAATAATTGATCTTGTAGTAAAACCTATAAGCTCAGTGTTTTTAAGAAAAGGGTACTTGAAATATGTTCTCCTGTCTCCTCCATGATGTCTCTTTAATTTTTATTATAAATTATTTGTAATCCATGAGTTTGTTGGAATGCTAGACTTAACCTAACTTCTGGTGTTCACCAGTCATATAAATGACAATTTGGAAATTAGAAACTTCATCCCAAAGTTACATAAACTATAATGAAGTTGGGGAAGGATGGAGAAGAAAATTATACCAGCACAACATCAGAAGTTTCAAACCAATGCCTATTGCAAGTACTCTATTCTGGGTCTAAATGAAACATTTGATATCTTTTTCTATGTTACTCAATGGTACCTCAACATACTATAAAAAAATACACTGTTATCTATTAACACAATTAAAAATGTACAATTTGGATGTGTGTTCTTATTGGTATCAATAAGTTGAATAAATAATAGAATAATGTATATCATAACAAGTACAACCTTTTTTTGGTTTCTTTTGGGGGGGTATTTTTTTTTTTTTTTTTTGAGAGGCTTTTGCTATAGGGCGCATGTGCTCGCCAGACAGACAGAGGGAGACAGAGAGACAGAAAGTGAGAAATCACCCCCCGGGGGGATGGCCACAATGCAATCCCTTCTCCATTCTCTTCTCGAGATCTTGGGCATGCACACGCATGCACCCCACGTGAGTTTTAAGCCACCGGGTCCAGGACACGAATCATGGTCGACTACATGGGATTCCAGCAACATAGCCATTACACTAACTGCTGGTCCCCCAAGGGGGGGGGGGTATTTTTTATGTCATAGAGCATGTGCACTTACTGGAGAGAGACAAAGACAGAGAGAAGGAAAATAAGAAAATCTCACAGGGTTGGACAGATTAAAATTCCTTCCTCCTGGGATTTTAGGCATGCATGCACATGCACCTGGCATGATTATAAAGCAGCAGACTCCAAGACTTGAACTGTGGTCAGCCATGTGGGAGTCCAGAGCCTTAACCTCTATACCACCTGACGGTCCACAAGTACAAAGTTTTTTCTGAGATCAATTAAAAATCAAAATGTTTTGGAATAAAGTCAAAAGAAAAACATTTTCCTGGATTTTTAGCTTCTCAAATCTAGTATTTTTAATTCCCTATCTACATTAACCTTGTATATGTCCCAAGTGACAAGATGATCATAAACTTCAAAATTTTCATATGAGCGTCTGATGGAACACCACAATGGCATAAGACTGTGGAAGAAACCACACTCTTTAGCTTGCAATAGTTCTTAGTAACTAGTGGAACAAGCCCAACACCTGGCAGTTTATCTCCGTGAATGCAGAAAATTATTTTTAAAGTAGCTTTATACTTAATTTTAATAAAATTTTGAAGGTCTAATCTCTGAAGGATAACATCCTGGGGAGTATGATATAAAGGTTCTAAAAGAGAGGTCATGGCATAGAGAGGAGAAAAATGGTCTTATTCCAGCTCTCACATTTTATGCTTTTTGTTCTATTTCTTAAAATCGGCACTCATGGGACCAGCAGGTGGCGTGGTGGTTAAGGCGCTGGAATTCCCACATGGCCAACCATGGTTTGAGTCCTGGACCTGCTGGCTTGCTTTCTCACTCTCCCTCTCTCTCTCTCTTTCTCTCTATGTCTTTCTCTGGCAAAACTCATGTGAAAATAATAATAATAATAATAATAATAATAATAATAAACAAATAAAAATAATAACTCTAAAAAAATTGGCACTCATAATTGTATATCTTTTCAGTGTACAAGAGGATGTTTTGAAATAAATATATATACATATGTATATGTATGTGTGTGTGTGTGTGTGTGTGTATATATATATATATATCTAAACTTTATTATACATAGACATATTTATGTATTTATATATGTGTATGTGTGTGTATATATACACAGGTTATATAAAGGTTCAGTTGAAACAGCTGTGTAGCTCTGGCAAGAACCAAACAAAAGCAGGCCTTTAAAGCATAGACAAAATTTCTACTTTCTAAGCCCCTTTAAAACAGAAAATAAGCAGTTTTTTCTCATTATGAATAATAGGATATCCTCACAATAATATATATATATATATATATATATATATATATATATATATATATATATATCAGAATGACTAAATATAGCTAGTTAACATAAGCATCACCTGATATAGTTATCATTTTTGTGGGGAGAGCACTTCACATTCACTCTTTTAGCATTTTTCAGGGATATATTGTTAAATATAACTACCATGTTGTACAATAGATCTCCTGAATTTACTATTTAACTGAAATTCTGTATCTTTCAACTGATATCTTCCCAATTTCCAATTCCCCTCCTCCAACTCCTAGTAACTATCATCCTGTTTTCTAATTTTATGATACCAACTTTTTTCCCATTCTTCATGAGTGAGATCTTGTGGTATTTGTCTTCCTGTGTCTGGTTTATTTTATTAATATAATGGTTTTATATTTTAAGAAGTATTTACATTTCAAAAATTCTACTTAATAAAAAAAGAAATTGAAATTTTAAATTATGTCAAAAAGGACCTGTTTTGTTAACAACTTCCTAAATTCAAAAACTTGTATGATGTTGTCTCATCTCATCTTTGTACAACTTTCATTACTCCTAACTGAAACAAGCCAGGCTATGTAAGAGATTCATTGCATGTCTCCACTGAATATATATCAACTGTCTGCACTCCATGGCAGAAACTAAAAAATTAGAGGATAGAGAGCATGTAAAACGGTTATGATACTGGAGACAATGTAGGATGAAGGTGGGAGAAAAGGAAGAATGTAAGGAAAGAAATTAAGGAGAAAAATAGAGAGGCAAGTCATGTATGGGACACAGAAATGGATTACTATCTATTGATGATAATATGGACAGTATCCTCTACTGGTGTGAAGTATATTCATGTTGGGAAAATTCACTTTACGAGCTAAGAGATATACAGTGATCGAATATATAAAATAAATTAAACTTTTAAAAATAAAAATTATTTTGGACATTTGGTCATAATTTCTTTGCCAAGCATTTTTAATGAAGCTAAATTTTGGCTTAAAAAAGGTATAAACTTGGAAGAGTCTTGATAAAAAGGTACATTCAAATTTTATAGTAAATATATGATTATAAACAATAAACATATATCCAAAAACCTTGTTGGAAAATTAGTGACAATTATCGTTTTTATAAAAAAAAGTCTGGTTCTTCTTATTTTTTCCACATGAATTAATCAAATTCATCCAATAATTACCATCCTCCAATAAGTTTTTTTTTTGGAAGCATATACATAAAACTTGGCATGGAAAGGTTTTCTTTGTCTCAAGACACACTGAAATCAAGTTTAATACATAAGCAGAACAGATTATCCATTGTACTTAACTATATCTCCATTAAGATAATGAACATTTTGGTAGCTGAAATCCAAAAGCTGGGATGAGATCCAGGATGGGAGGATACAGAAAGGCAACATGTAGGACAAATGTCTTTGTAGGTTAATGTCATGCCAGAATCCTACAGAACTGTCTCATGGGCTTTTAATGCATCAGAGTCAGATCTCCTGAAGCTGAAAGAAACCTCTGCAACTCTTAATTGTTACATAATTGTAGGGGGATAATATCACCCTGCTTTGATTTAGCAAATGGAATTTTTTTCTAGCAAACTCTGTATCACGGTGCCGTTGAAACAGCTATGTAGCTCTTGCATGAACCAAACAAAGGCAGACCTTTAAAGTATAGACAAAATCCTGCACTTTCTAAGCCCCTTGGAAGCAGAAAAGAAGTCTCTTCCCAGTGTGCATAATACAATGCCTTCGCAAGGCCATTTTTAATAGAACCAAAAATCAAGTTGCAGGGGGATGTTCCCTCCATTTTTATCTAATATTGATCAGAATATAAGACTACAATTGAGCGGAGAACGATAGTTATCTCTGGGTGTTCAGGTTGCACCCACTCTTCCCTACAGTGCCTGTTGTACTGAAAAGTCGGAAAGCCCTCTGTCAAGCAGCACAGTCCCTAGCAAAGAGAAGGCTTTTATGAAATATGTGATATAAGGAGTATAAAATATATAGCCCTTCTATACCCTACCTAATATCTCAAGCTTAGTATCTTAATATTAAAATTAAGTCTTAAAAATGAGAATTCAGTTGAGCCACAATTTGTAAACTTCTCAGGGTTATAAGTATGGATGTAATGTAGCCTGTAAGCTCAGAGTTTCTTGTGGAAGAAAACGAGTAGATCACAACAAAAGATGAGAAGGCTAGGTGAATTAGTGCAAGGTTGGTCAGCTCATGGGATGTGTCAGACTTCCCAACAAGATACATAGAACACTGGGCTGAAGTATATGAATACATGAAGTGAGAACATGTCAGAACTTACCTAAAACTTACCTACCACAGCCAAGTTATTGCTGTTGAAGGGCTTACTTCTCAATTCTAGAGTGCCCATCCTTTCTTGTTTTGTTTTAATTTTTTTATAGAGCATATGTACTTTCCAAAGAGAGACAGAGACAGAGAAAGAAACAAAGTGAAAAAGCACCCCTCATAGAGTATAACCATGCCACAATCCCTTCTCCATCCTTCTTCTTTTGGCATTTTGAGCATGCACACACACACATGTCCCACATTCTCAAGCCACCATGTCCAAGACTCTATGCAGTTGACCCTGTGAGATCCAGCTGCTTCAACCACTATGCCATTAACTGTTTCTTGCATGAACCTTTTTAAAAGAATGTTGTAAAAAGTTCAGGCAGCAATAGGACAGAATTCAACTGGAGACTACATTTTGAGTCAGGCCTGTCTTTAGATGTGCAATTAGTCTTCAAATATATCTACTTGTTGGGACCAGCAGTTGGCATAATGGCTATGTCACTGGACTCCCATGTAGTCAACTGCGGTTCAAGTCCCAGTCCCAGATCCAGTGGCTTAAACTCACGCCAGGCACGTGTGCATGCATGCCCAAGATCCCAAGAGGAGAATAGCAGAGAAGGGATTGTAGCATGGCCAACCCCCCTGGGAAGTATTTCTCATTTTCTGTCTCTTTGTCTCTCTCTGTCTTTCTGGTGAGCCCATGTGCCCTATGGCAAAACCTTCTCAAAAAAAAAAAAAAAAAAAAAAAAAAAAAAACATATCTACTTGCATGTGAAGATTTGTATGTATGACCACAAGGGTGGCTGAGATGAGGGCATTCTTTATGTAGCTAGGAGAAACAGGAAGTTATAGGAAACTATATGATGAGTCATTTTTTCACTTTTGTACAGAGGACCTTGAAGGATTTAACACACCAACTGAAGTATCACAATGATGTGCCTGGGGAGAAGGGATGCCCACTGAAAGGCAGTAACTTATCTTGCTGAATATCAGAAATTTCTATGAAAAGTTAGCTTGTAAAAAAGAATATGTGAGTATTCTTAGAAATAGTTGGGAGCAGAAATGGGAAGACTACTGTTGCAGTCAGAATACCAGAATTGAGTCGGTTGGGAGGATGAGCCAAGAAGATAATAATATTAGCATTTAATGTAACTGCATATACACCTGCAGGTTAGTGGTAGCTGGGGAAATTCAAGTTATTTTAGAGACAAGTAAAACTTCATTTCTTTTATCAACTTACCCAGGGACTTAATTATGTAAGTTAAAAGTGCAGTAGCCTAAAATGATATCTGAATACTAAAGGGACCACAAGTGATCTTATCTCACTAACTCCATGGAGCTGACAAGAGAATCATTTCCAGAAATAAATATGTGGTACATATCAGCCAAATAACTAACAAAATATTTTTTAAATTAATTTTACCTATTTTTGGTAAACAACACATAACCTTCTACAATTTCAAATGGTGAATCTCAACTTTGTAGCTAAAAGGACATTAATTTATATGTTGTAAGTTCAAACTTTAGGTACTGTAGGTATCATCTTTTCATAGAACAACTTTCTTACAGTATTTTGTTAAAACAGACTTCACAATTTAAAAAATTACACAAATTAGACCTTAAAAGATTTTTTATTTTACTCACGAGTTACATTTGCCATATTTAGAAGGCACCAAGTTAAAATACTTACGAAATTCAAAGTATCATATAAGTTACAGAGGAGGGAATTAAGACAAATTATGATGTAGTATATTCCTAATTGTAAACACAAAAGTCAGTGGCTATTCTCAAACCAGTGCCAGACCTAAGGTGACATCTGCAAGCGATAAAGCAATAGGTACAAAAGTATTTGCAGGGAATCTAAGGTTACACCTCTGAGCCTCTTGACATTTGAGCATCTCTTTGATGGACTGACTATGTGAGAAAATCCTTAAGGTAACTCAGGTAGGAATGTCAGTCCAAATATACTCCCTCTTCCTGCCCACAACCTGCAGCCTGAAGGCACCTTTTAGCAACTCATTCTAAGAAGCTACAGGGACCACTAGGGCTAACATGCTGCCAGGAAAACATTTCACAAGAGAATATACTTTGTTTTATTAGCTAAAAGGTATCAACTTTGCAGTTATAACCCAAAAAAGGGTGTTGCTTGTGGAAAAAATATGAGAAAATATAACACATATGCCATTCTCGCTTACATCCCTTGCAGGTGTGCTAATGAAGAAATGAAATATATTGAATCTTAAAAAGAGAGAAAGAAATATAAACATTTCTTTTTTTTTTTTTTTTTTTTTTTTTTAGAGGTTTTTGCTATAGGGCACGTGCGCTCGCCAGACAGACAGAGAGAGACATAGAGACAGAAAGTGAGAAATCACCCCCCAGGGGGGATGGTCACGCCACAATCCCTTCTCCTCCTTTCTCCTCTCGGGATCTTGGGCACGCACGCACACGTGCCCGGCGTGAGTTTTAAGCCACCGGGTCCGGGACGCGAACCACGGTCGACTACGTGGGAGTCCAGCGACATAGCCATTACGCTAACTGCTGGTTCCCAACATTTCTTGAAAAGGGTAAAAACAAAAGTCTCTTTTCTTCTAAGTAAGTGATCATAATGTTGTACGTATCACATTTGAGACGCAAGATAAACAAGGAAGAACAAACACATTATGATATTGCTGGTAGATTCATTAATATAGTCTCTGCTATTTTTTGTCATGGAAAAAAGTTCCAGCATATTTTTACTGTTCTTCCTTGTAAAGATGACCGCTTCAGAACACCTTTGGAGAACAAAAAAATTATTAAAATTACTGAATATTAAAATTGGGGGAGAATTTCTTGTGTTGTTTTTATCAACTACTCCTCCTTAAGGAAAAAAGAGCAGTACTTATTTAAGTATTATATCTAACAAAGCTATGTCTATAAAAACCATGTCTAACAAAATAGTTTAAGGCTTCTAGTAGCAAATTTACAAAGAAAAAATGTTTTAGTGAAACAAAAAGTCACTGAGAGTCAGTGCAATTTGCCTTTAGGAAAATAAATCACATGTTAAGACTTCCGTTTCTTCAACTCATCTTTGAAGATTCTGATAAGTGCTTCATTGAATCTGACCCAGAGAATTTGTGTGAATGAGAGATGACATCGTTTAATGGCTGTCATTGTATACTTACAAAATAGTAATTGATAACAGTTTATGAAATAAATTTAATAATGTGGAAGAATTATTACTGAGGAGGAACAGTTGCTTATATTGCTGATATAATGAAGAACTGGGAGAAGTTGTGAAAGGATCACCTCCAATAGAGTCCAGTAACATTGGTGAAGTTTTCATCTCTCTATTGTTCTTTCTTTCACATTACCACTGCGGCATGTGCATCAACCAACTACTCTGTCTTAATTGCTCTTATATGGAGTTCTTCTCTTTTTTAATATGCCTATAATTGCTATTGCCAAGTGGTGATCAGAAACTCAAGGAGTAGAGGATTTGTGTTTTAAACTCCACTTTAAACTGGGTGGCTGTGTCCAAGTTACAAGTCCTTTCTGTAGCTTAGCTTCACTATCTGAAAATGGGATAAAAATGGTATACAGGAAATATAAAGCATAACCACAATGAGATATCACATCACAGCCATAAAGATAGTGTGTTACGGGACCAGCAGTTAGCGTAATGGCTATGTCGCTGGACTCCCACGTAGTCGACCGCGGTTCGCGTCCCAGACCCGGCGGCTTAAACTCACGCCGGGCGCGTGTGCGTGCGTGCCCGAGATCCCGAGAGGAGAATGGAGGAGAAGGGATTGCGGCGTGGCCATCCCCCCTGGGGGGTGATTTCCTGCTTTCTATCTCTCTGTCTCTCTCTGTCTGTCTGGCGAGCGCACGCGCCCTATAGCAAAAACCTCTCCAAAAAAAAAGATAGTGTGTTAGAATGTGGAGAAATGTGAACTCTGCACTGTTGGGAGAAATGTAAAATAGTGCAGCCTCTACAGAAAACAACGTGGCACTTTTTAAAGTAAATAAATAAACAAATAAAACCACTATATGATAGGCAATTCCACTTCTGGGTACATATCCAGAAGAATTGAAAGCAGAATCTCAAAGAGATATTTGCAAACCTATTTTCATAATAGCACTATGCACAGTACTGGAAACGTAGAAGCAACCCAAGTGTTCATTGATGGATGAATGGATAAACAAAATGTGATATTCACATACGATGGAATGTGTTCAGCCTTAAAAAGGAAATAAATGATGACTTACGCTGCAACATGGCTGAACCTTGAGGACATTATTCTAAGTGATGCAAATCAGTCACCAAAGACATGTACTACATGACTCCACATATGTGAGGTATCTAGAGTAATCAACTTAATTGAAACAGAAAGTTAAATGGGGTAGCCAAAGGCTAGGGAAAGGGGAAATGACTTGTTTAATGGTACAGTGTTTCAGTTTTGAGACATGAAAAAGTTCTAGATAATGGTTCCATAACAATATAAATATACCTAACACTATTAAACTGTACACTCGGAAATGGTTAAGATGAGCCCAACTGCAATGGCACAGATGGTAAAGTACTGCTAGTGCAGTAGTGGACCGTATGATAAAGGCCTAGGGTTCAGATCCCAGTCAGTACCAGAACATGACAGACGTGTCAACCAGTCCACCTGTGACCCTGGATCACAGCATGGCAAGACCCAGTAAGGGTCCTTGTCTGTCTGTCGGTCTGTCTCTTTTAAAAAACAAATAGACCTAAAGAATAGCTATGATGGGGACCAGCAGTTAGCATAATGGCTATGTCACTGGACTCCCACATAGTCAACCGCGGTTCGAGTCCCGGACCCGGTGGCTTAAACTCACACCGGCTGCGTGTGCGTGTGTGCCCAAGATCCCGAGAGGAGAATGGAGGAGAAGGGATTGCGGTGTGGCCATCCCCTCTGGGGGGTGATTTCTCACTTTCTATCTCTATCTCTCTCTCTCTCTCTCTCTCTCTCTGTCTAGCAAAAATTTCTCAAAAAAAACAAAAAAAGAATAGCTATGATGGTGAATTTTATGTTTTGCTGTTTTTACCTCATGGGACTACTGTATTCAATTATACATATAAACTGCTTACCACAATGCCTGAAACCTAAGTGCTCAAGAACCTGAACCATCATGACTGCTTCAGAACTGGATTTCTGCTATGTCCATCTTTTCCCTTTAGTCAATTCTGTAAGTTGCTGAACACTGCAGAGGCAATGGATGAGTGTTGTACAAATTTGTTGTTATAGTGGAAGAGTGCTTCTGGGTTTACCGCATTCAGGAAATGCACTCATAGTAGGCATAATTCATGGCTCAGTCCCACCATCAGAAACTTCCAGTTCCTCTACACGTAGATTTTGCCCTAAGATTATTTTACTTATATTATGTATAGACTATTAAAATCCAGCTAAACTTAAGAAAAATATAATCATAATACATAAATTCTGTGTGAATTTTGCAAAATCACAAAGTTCAGAATGAAACTTAAACAGGTCATTTTTATATTATTATGGATTTTTTTAGAGCAGTATATGGACGAGAGGTATTTTCCTAATTTGACTCTCCACTGGAATATATATTACTACTTTTGGCCAGCTTTTATAGCTTCAGAAACAAATTATGGGGAGAATCTGGATAATATTAATGTTAAGGCATTTTTCATGTTTCACAAGATTTCTCTTTTTATCATTGCAACTACAAAACACAGCTGTTATTTCTATCGTGATTCACTATTTTTATATGAAATGGTAGAATTTGTAGTTTTGTTTTGTTTGCAAGCTTACCAAGATTGTTTTTTGCATATGACTGAGAATTGCTTTGCAATTCATTCCTGTGCTACTATTTTCATAAAAGTGTGTACTAGCCTGCTGTCACTCTCCAGTCTGTTGCCACAAAATATATACATTGCTATGAGACATAAATCTCCATTTTCAGTAGTGTAATGGGACATAGATGAGTAATCTAAATTTTTAAGATGAAAAAGCAAGTAAAAACCTATTCCATAAAATGTCATAACATGCTATATACCTGAAGAAGAGAACTCTTACGAAACCCCCTTCATCATTGTAGCAGCTGTGATTATAATCATTTTTAAATGATGTGCTTCACTGAAAGGAGTTGATCACATACCTTATGCAAAGTTAGAGTGCCCAAATATATCTCCTTGTCTTGTTTTGTCATCAGATGAATGAAAGCTTATGCGCTGCTCTCTATAAACTCTAAGGAAATTCTGTACACACACCTTATCAATGTAAAACCCTTTTTACTATTGAAGCCTAACCCTGAATTATTCAACTGTGGCCCACATGTTTCATTTTTACCTTAGGGATCACAAACTATATATGCCCATATAAACAATATGTAGCTTTTAAAAAAATAGTGATTTCGGGGCTGGCAGGTGGCGTGCTGGTTAAGGCACTGAACTCCCACATGCCAGACAAAGGTTTGAGTCCCAGACCTGACAGCTTGGTTTCTTGTTTTCCCTGTCTCTCTCTCTCTCTCTCTCTCTGTGTCTCTCTCTGGTCAAATTCAAATGATAAGAATAATGATAATGAATAAATTTAAATAAATAATTCTATAAAAATAGTGATTCTAAAACTTCATTAATTGTGGCACTATTCTGCTATTAATGTCAATTAACATAAATATGTGTTTTTTCCCCTTACAATGTTTCTAAAGAACTATTAGATATTTTTATCTCTTTATTCATAAACCACAATAAATTAAATTATTTTCATTGGGTGAAGACACTGCCCTTGGGCATTTTGGAATATGTCATGGGACCAATAAGGTGATGTGTCCACTATGCATCTATTCTACAGATTTGGAATTTATACCTTCAACAGAAGGTGTTCTTGCTGCAGCCATAGAACCACAAGTTTCTTCTGAAAGTGGTCACACACTTAACACAACCTGGCATCCCAATAAAAATGACACAAAATTTTGCAGTTAGAAAGTTAAGCATGCCTAGTCCTGTGTTTAGCATTTCCTATACTCAATCATATTTTAGCCCTAACTAGATAGGTTAATATCTCTATCTTTAAGCATAGTTCACAAGATACCTAATTCTCTTATCAATACTAAAATACTTTCCCAAAGTACCCAAGACTTACCTTTTTGTCATTCATCATAGCCTGTTTGGTTAGAATATAGATTCAAGGCTACCTTCTCTATGATTTGTATTCTTTTTTTTTTTTTTTTTTTTTTTTGAGAGAGGTTTTTCGCTATAGGGCGCGTGCGCTCGCCAGACAGACAGAGAGAGACATAGAGACAGAAAGCGAGAAATCACCCCCCAGGGGGGATGGTCACGCCGCAATCCCTTCTCCTCCAATCTCCTCTCGGGATCTTGGGCACGCACGCACACACGCCCGGTGTGAGTTGTAAGCCACCGGGTCCAGGACGCGAACCGCGGTCGACTACGTGGGAGTCCAGCGACATAGCCATTACGCTAACTGCTGGTTCCCATGATTTGTATTCTATATCAAATTTACTTTCAATACACTGCATCCAAGATTTCTCATGTGCCAAGAAGTCCTGGTGGAAAAATCTAGAAATTCTATTGTTATCCATCAAGATCTCCGATTTACCTACATAGACTACTAAGCCCTGCTTATCTGCTTTGCAAATCACAGCTCCCTGTATGCTGTATCTCACAGCCTCCCCCTTTTTTTTACTGTGTTTTCAAATATTGTCAGTTATCCCAGTCTGTTCCTAGAGGCAGATTTCACCCTGAGGGAGTTACATTAATATGAATTCTCTACACACTTCACACTTACACCTGTAGGTGGTGTGAGTCATGGGAAGAACACATTAGACTAGACTTGAAATTAATGTGTTTTTTTCTTAAAGAATTATTTACTTAATTGTATTTACCATCATTATCATTATTATTATTATTTTAATTTGCGATGGGGAAAATGTGCTCACCAGAAAGAGAGGGAGAGAATTAAAAAGAGAGAGCTAGAGAAAGAAAGTGAGAAAGTGAGCCACCAGGACTCAAACCACAGTCAGCCATGTGAAAATTCAGCACCTTAATCACCACAGCACCTGCTGGTCCTGAAATTAATGTTTTTAACATATATTTTATGCAAATATTAGTGGTACTTAAGTATAAGTCATATATGTATGTACTTATGCATATATACATGTCAAATTATGCTGCATTTTTTAATAATCACTCAAAAGATATATTAATAAAGTAATCAATAAATAAATTCCCTAATAATAACATGGATGCTTAGTGCTTTTACTTGTAAAACTGCTTAATAAAATGAATATGCCTATTTTTATTTTACTATTTATGAAATCTTTAAGGCCTTTATAGAATAAGTCAGTACTTTTAGCAAAGACTCAGTCAAACTGGCCTAATTTAGATACAAATCCCATTTTGTCCAGTTCAAAATTATCTCTTTTATCTCTATTGTCTCTAACCTCCACAGTATAATTCCTCCTCTTAATATATTTCATCGTTTTTCTTGTAATGTTAGATTGCCTTTTATTAGAATCATAAAAATAGCTATCATTCATTAAATATGAACTTGGTAATACTATAATCTTATTTAATTTCCATGCTTTTAGAAAGTCTTTAAATACTATTTCATAACATGAAGAAGCTATAGAACTGGAGGGAAATTTCCTAAGTCACCAGGTCAGACTGCAAAAGCCTTGCTCTCTTGGCTGTCTTGTCTAATCCTGGGCAGTTTATCCCTTCTTTATCCTGTTCTACACCTATTAAATTTATTCACGGAGTGACAATTACTTGGAATCCTTGTAAAGAGCTTATCTAGTTATTTACATATTAAAGAGCATAAGGGTGGTAATATACTACAGCCAGAGCCAGGAAATACAAATGGAAGATTCTATCTTGCCCTTTCCAATGTATCGCTAATCTTTACGAAAAACTCCTTGCAAAGATCAACACACTTTTTGAAATTTTGATAACACTATTTGCCAAATGAGAAAATGTATAGTCAAAATCAAAATGTATAGTCAATATATATTCCATTATACTCTTAAATGTTTTTTATTGTATTAATCTAACCAAGACACACATACACTAAAAGTCTATATATATTTGTATTTGAATTATATACATTGTAAACATATAAGTACATTATAATTATATATATATTAAATATGAGAATGTAGCATAAATATATAAATTTCATAATTAGTAAACATACTTAAACTCATGTGTGTATATTAAAATGTTTTTTATTCTATTGTCAATGTTAAATTTGTACCACACTGAATACTGTCCTCTGCATTCTCCCCCGCACCCACTTGCTCAACACATACACACATGCACACATACAACGAAGGCAAACTAAAAGTATGTTTTCTCTAAGGATTAACAAGTTTGTTAAGCAGTAGGTATACCTTCTTCAATGATTCATATGTTTCTGTCTTTTGGAGTCCACATTATGTTTTGCCTTTTTGTTAATATTAAATGTAGCATATCATCTGAGATCTTCCAGGTCTAAGAAAATTTCTATTTAAATTGGCTTAAAGACATATTAAATTTCTTTCTCTAAAGCAGCAGGATACTATTCAAAGAAAAATAACAGACTTTAAAATGTCTAGATTATAATATCAATAAACTAGGTTTACAAGGAAACCCCTTCACCATCATTTAAGTCCTCTTTAAGTCTACAACTAGCCTCATTCTCAAATGAAAAACTAAATGGATTCTACCTAAAATCAGGAAAAAGGCAAGCATATCTATTCTCACTTATTCTATTTAAGATCATAGCCAGTGCAATAAAATGCAAAATGATTGGAAAGAAAGAATTTACATGTTCCTTATTTGTAGATGACATGATTGTGCATAGAAAACTGAAAAGGGGGAGCCGCAGTTAGCATAATGGCTATGTCGCTGGACTCCCACGTAGTCGACTACGGTTCGTGTCCCGGACACGGTGGCTTAAAACTCACGCCGGGCGCGTGTGCGTGCGTGCCCAAGATCCTGAGAGGAGAATGGAGGAGAAGGGATTGAGACGTGACCATCCCCCCCGGGGGATGATTTCTCACTTTCTGTCTCTATGTCTCTCTCTGTCTGTCTGGCAAGCGCACGTGCCCTATAGCGAAAAACCTCTCCAAAAAAAAAAACTGAAAAGGATATACAAAAGATTACTGGAACTAATACATGTATTTAACAAGGTTATAGATATAAGATCAATATAAAAACTAATTATATTTTTATACTAATAATTAGAAGATGAAGTGTTCATTCGTCCTCATGTGTAATAACACCAGAAACATTTATGGATATATTTAATGAAAGATATGAATAACTATTCATCAAAAGCTGCAAAACACTCCAAGGAAAAATTGAAGACTTCAAAAGGGTTAGATACGTTGTGTTCATGGATAGGAAGGCTTAATATTATTAAGATAGTAATATTGCTAAGCAACATAGTCAAATACAAAATGAATAAATATCTCATGATTCTAGTCATATAAAATCTTGGAAAAGGCCAAATGATAGCAATGGAAAAGCTGATTGCTGATTGTAAGTGGTTGGTCATAAGAGGAGGAGATCAACTGCAGGACAGACAGAAACAGTGTAGAGTGAGGGAATTGGATCTCTTTATTGTAGTGGTTAGTAAGTCATCCTATAAAGTTACCACATTAAAATAGCTAACCACATTTGAAATAAATTTTATCATAAACTTATTTAATATTTTCCATTGAAATTACAAAACTGGTGCTATACATATAAATAAAATAAATATGATACTTAATATCAAAATTAGTTTGATGTTTTTTAAACTCAAAAGTTATTATATAGTTAATTTTTTTTTTTTTTTTTTTGGAGAGGTTTTTGCTATAGGGCGCATGCGCTCGCCAGACAGACAGAGAGAGACCGAGAGATAGAAAGCGAGAAATCACCCCCCAGGGGGGATGGTCACGCCGCAATCCCTTCTCCTCCATTCTCCTCTTGGGATCATGGGCACGCACGCACACACGCCCAGTGTGAGTTTTAAGCCACCGGGTCCGGGACACGAACTGCGGTCGACTACATGGGAGTCCAGCGACATAGCCATTACGCCAACTGCTGGTCCCAATAATTTTTTTCTTAAGAAGGGTCTCAGGTCCAACAGGTGGTACAGTGGTTAAGGTGCTGGACTCCCACATGGTCAACTGCTGTTCAAGTCCTGGATCTGGTAGCTTAAAAATCATGCCAGGCATGTGTGCATATATGCCCAAACTCCTGGGAGGAGAATGAAAGAGAAGGGAGTGTAGTGTGGCCATCCCTCCTGAGGGATGATTTCCTCACTTTCCCTCTCACTTTATCTCTCTGCCTCTCTCCAGTGAGTGCACATGCCCTATGGAAAAAACTAAAAGTAAATCAATTAAAAAAAATACATAGGGCCTCATTATGTTACACTCTTCCTGCCTCAGCTTCTCAGATGAAAATATAAGTGTGCACAACTCTTCCAGCATTGTTATTTTTTTTAGACTGAGTGCTATGTTGTCCATATCAGCCTCAAAGTCATGATCCTCCTATCTCAGCCTTGTAACTCACAAAGATCACAAGCATATGACAACATGCCTGACTTTTATGAACCAAAGCCTCCTACATAGTCCCAGCCTACAGAGCACAGCATCTTAGCAGTATATGTCATCATAAGTAAGCCTTGATTTTGTTTGTTTCTGTATTTTATTCATGATAGAAAGACTGCGTGCTAAGAGAAAGAAAGAGAGAGAAAGAGAAAGTACCCTCAACAAGATCTTAATATGCCATGATTCCTTTCCATTAGACCTCCAGTTCTTCAGGATCTGGGGCCTTCCCACTGAAGGGTATTTCAGGCTTACTCAGGGAACCCCTAGATGACCAAATGATATCCAGTACTACATTTCAGTTTTGTCATGAAGCATGTCATCAAGCTGGGCCTGAATTTTCTTTTTCAAAAATAACAAAATTTGAGTGGGAAAGGTGCCATTTTCCATAGTCTTAAAATTAACATTGAATCTGGGAAGCTACCTAGGTATAATAAAGAGAAGTGAATATAAACTATTTATTAATGGTAAGTAACATTGGATAAAATTGCATTTAGAGGCAAAATTCATAAGAGAAGCAAAGAAATATAACTGTGTGTGATTATTACTTGAATAAGTTAGTATAGAATATTTATCTGTCTATTCTTTCTGTATTTTTTAATTTTACTTTCTAAAGAACTTTTCTCTTTCTCCTATTTAACTATGTACAAGGGCGCTTCAAAAAGGTCAGAGAAATCCACAATTAAAATACAAGTTTATTTTGGTGCAAAAAAATTGAAATCTGTACATAGTTTTTCATAAACTTTCTAAAGTTTTTTTCTTGTAGTTTCACATGAATTTTAGAATTGTTTGTTCTATTTCTATAAAAAATGACATTGAAATTTTGATTGAATTGAATTTGTAGATCACTCTAAGTAGTATGGACATTTAAACAGTATTAATCATTCCAATCCATGAACATATTTTTCCATTTATTTGTGTCTTTTAAATTTCTTCCATTAATCTCTTTTAAAAAAATAAATAAAAGTTAAATAAAATCAAAAATAAAACAGGAGCCATTGCAATTAAGAGCACATACATACAAATGATCATGAGACTATGAATAATTATATGACAAAAACTGGGAAGCCCAGGAAAAATGGATAACTAGACACATGCAACCTACCAAGACTGAATCATAAAAAAATAGAAAACCTGAACAGAACAATGAGTAAGGAGAGTGAATCAGTAATAAAATTACTTCTACCAAAGAAAATTCCGGAAATTTATAGTTTCATTTTGCTAAAATTTAAGATTTAAAGAAGACAAATATTAATTATTTACTAACTCTCCCAAAAAATTGAACAAGAGATAATATTTCCAAGTTATTTTCATAAAGTAAGTCCAATCTTGATATCAAAGACAAACCAGGACATCACAAGAAAAAAAAAAAAACACAAACTAACACGCTTAATGAACACGCATGTGAACACGCATGCAAAAATTCTCAAGAAGGTACTAGCAAACTTAATTCAACAAAATGTCAAAAAGATCATTCATCATGATCAAGTGGGATTTATCCCTAGGAAGCAAGGATGACTTGATATACACAAATCAAAAAATGTGATGCACCATATTAACAAATTAAGAACAAAAATAATATAATCATCTAATTACATGCAGAAAGTACAATAACAAAATTCAAGATTCTTTCACAGTAAAAATTCTCAATGAGTTAGATAAATATAGCTCAGCATAATAAAGTTGAATGCAAAGGGACTTGACAACATCCATGGAAAAATGGAGTTAAAGTCTGAGTTTATTTTGGTGCAAAAAATTTTCAAATTCACATTTTTTGGTGATATGTATTTTTCATGAACTCTTCATATGATAACCTACATCCATCTAACATTATAATCAATGGTTAATAATTGGAACTCTTTCCTCTAAGATCTGTAAAGAAAAGAGGATTGTGCGTTTGCCACTCCTATTTAACACAGTTATTAGAGGACCTTACTGGAGCAATTAAGCAAGAGAAAGAATAAAAAGATATCCAGGTAAGAAAGGAATACATGAAATCATCACCATTTGCTGACAGCCAGTGGTGTGATGGTTAAGGAGGCTGGATCCTACATGGCCTTCTGTATAGACTGAGTCCTGGAACTGGCCACTTCAAAAATATTACAGGTGTATCTGTGTCCCTGATCCCTAGAGCTCAAAATCCTGAGGGAAAAAAGAAGAGATAGTGGGTTGTGGCCATCCTCCTTGGAAGTCCTTTCTCAGTCTCTCTCACTCTATGGAGCATATATCTCCTACAACAAAAAAGGAGGAGGAGTATCAGGTGACGCAGTGACTATAGCACCAGACTCCAACAAGGCTGACCACAGTTTGAGTCCCAAACCTGGATGCTTGAAAAATCATGCCAGCTGCATGTGTGTGCATGCCTCAAAATCCCAAAGGTAAATAGAGGGGAAGGAACTGAAGTATTATCTTCCTCCCTGTGGGTGGGGGAGTATTATTTCTTACTTATTCTCTCTCTCTCTCTCTCTCTCTCTCTCTCTCTCTCTCTCTCTCTCTCTTCACTCTGTTTGGTGAGCACATGTGTTGTATGGCAAAAACCTAAAACAAAAGAAGAAAGGAAAAATAAACAGTATTGTAAATGGCATTGTTTTCCTGATCTTGTTTTTTTTTGGGGAGAAGTTTGTTGATAGTTTTTAGTAGTGTTTCTAATTTTCAGAACCAGCAGATGGCATAATGGTTACGTCACTGGACTCCCATGTGGTTGACCAGGGTTTGTGTCCCAGACGCGGTGTCTTAAAACTTCTGCTGGGTATGTGTGCATGTTCCCAATATCCAGAGAGGAGATTGGAGGAGAGAGAATTGTGGTGTGACCATCTCCCCTGGGTGGTGATTTCTCATTTTCTTTCTGTCTTTTCAGCATGTTCACATGTCCTTTAGCAAAAATCTCTCTCAAAAAAAATAAAATAAAATAAAAAGGAAAAAAAGAAATGCTTCTAATTTTCATGTGTTCATGTGTTCATACTGTATCCTGTTTTGTATTCATGTTTCATTTCTAACAGTACTTCGGTGAAATTTTTAGGGTTTTCCCTATTTGTTTCCCAACAGATGAATATTTGTGTTGTGTCTAATTTTTGGCTACTATTGATTAGGCTTAAATGAACATTCTTGTAAAAGATTTTTTTGAGGACATACATTACCATTTGTCTTGGATAAACACATAGAAGTAGAATTAGATGGATATGTAAGGGTGATTGTATTGCAGAATTAAATTTATTTACAAAGAACTGTCAATTTTCCAAAATAGGCCTTTTGCTTTTTAAAGTGTTTTGTTTGTTTTTTTGTTTGTTTGTTTGTTTGTTTGTTTTTTGTTGTTTTTTTTTGTTTGTTTGTTTTTTTTTGCAATAGGGCATGTGTGCTCCACAGAGAGACAGTGAGAGGAAAAGTGAGAAGTCACTCCCTATCCCCAGAGGGCATGGCCACGCCACAATCCCTTCTCCACTCTCCTCCTGGGAGATTTTCAAGCTGCAAGGTCTGAGACTTGAACCACAGTCATCTATGTGGGAGTCCAACACCTCAACCACTATGCCACCTGCTGGCCCTCATGGTGAATCATTTTATACCCAGCAGGGTATAACTGTTTTAAGTGCTCTGCATTTTTTGTCAATATTTGTTATTGACAGTTTTTAATTTTAGTGTATTTTTAATTTAGTTTTCTTAACAACTAATAGTGATAAATGCTTTTCTTCGTGTGCCTATTGACTTTTTATGTATCTCTTTTTTGAAACAGCTATATAAATCTTATGCCATTTTTATTGGGTAATTTTCCTTTTTATTGTTATCTGTAGGTGTTTATTTCATTGACTAGACACAAATTCTTCACCAAATAAATCTAATGTGAATATTTTTTTCCAGTCTGTGGTTTGTCTATTTGTTTTCTTAATGGTGTCTTTTAATTCAATCACTTGCTTTATCTCTGAAAGCCTGGTTTAAATTTCTCTCATGGAGTATTACATTGTACAGAGATCTTGGCAGTTTCTCAAAAAATAGAAGGGCAGGTGAGGGCAGCCTGAGCATGAGTTCACTCCTGATTGATCCTGGCAATGTAGAATCACTTACATTCAGACTGCCATGGCCGTGAAGTAAGTGCTGACTCCCCAGAACTGCCCAAGAGACCCTCAGCGTGACAGAGAAACACAGATACATTTTCTCACTGTTGAATTACTAAAATTAACTTTCTGGTTTTAAAGAACCACTATGAACTTGCACTATTTTGTGGTAATTGATTATTGTGGCCATGCTTAATCTATCATCAAAAATAAATTAAATGATATGCACATTTATATTTCAGTGGGTCTCTTTTTTTCGAGTACCCAAACAAAATAAAAGAGTTTTTAAGTGTATACTAGTAAGCCACTAGGTTTCTATGGAATTAGCTTCAGCCATAGGAGTGACTATTTTTTTTAATCATCAAACTTTTTCTTATATATAACCCTGGTCACAGCTGGATTTGCCCTTTGTGTCCTCCAAGCTGGACTACTGTGAGGAATTCTAATCAAGGGTTTCTTGAAGAACTACTCTAAGTTTCCAGAGTTGCAACCCAGGAAGAACACAGCAGGAAGCTTGTTAACTGCCTCTGATTACTAACAATGTGTGCCCTCAGAGAACAGTGAGTAGTATTGTCTCTGAATAATGCCTCCAGCTATGTAAACCTCCCAAGGTGCTTCATTTGATATTAATGGCTGAATCAAAACTTACTGAAAATTCTCTTTCAGTCACTTAAAGATAGAGGATTTTAAAACTTTTTTTTAGAAAGCACCTATTATATTTGGATTTTCCCTCCATTTTTCTATCCTTTATCAATTTTGGTTTGAAAATCAGGATTGGTCAGCCTGGGGAGAAGAGTCTACATATTTTTCTCTACACTCTTTTTTTCTTAACCACAGCAACTGCTCCATATCTATGTGTAGTCTCACACACACACACACACACACACACACACACACAAATGCATATATTCTTTGTACAATCGTCTTAAATATCTCTCTTTGAAATACTTCCAGATATACTTATGCATAGATAAATATATTTAATATGTACATATAAATGGCAATGATTTAAGAGTCAAAATTATAGCCCCACATGGCAGAAATTAATGATGTAATTTATAGCACCATATAGCATAGCTATCCCTTCGAAGCCATTTGATATCATAGTGTATAGTTAGGTATTTATAGCTGATGCCTTACTTAAAGTAGCCTTGAATCATGAAAGAATAAATGCAAAAATAAAGCCTTTTTCTTAACAAATATTTTACAGGGCTGCTAACAAGAAGTCTCACCATGTAGAACATTGTCTTGCTCCCATACCTTCCTCTGGCTCATACTCTGATGCTAATGAGCACCACAATGGCCAGAGGTCAGCAGCAAAAGGCAGTAGCATGAGAACCCAGGGTCCCAGAAGATATGGGAGAATCTAAATAAGTGGTTCTAACACTCGGGTTATTATTTTAGGTCACTGTGCATGAACATGCCCATAATCTGTCTGCAAGAAAGAATGCAGCTCAGTTTACTAAGGCAATTATTGATCTCAATCCATAAGGTTGTGAATCTTTTTGTGTTTTTGCAGTAAACTAAGCATTCTAGCCCATTGCTAGATTACTAACTACAATAAACACTACATTTATGATACTTTGTATTTGTAAAATACATTCATATGTAGAATGCCATTTAATGCACATTGTAATTTTTATTGTTATAATTAAGAAAACTTAATTTTCAAGAAGTTTTGTAGATCTAAATTTCACACAAGTAGTAAATATCAGGTTATTGATTCAAATATGCTTTGTTTCTTTGTTTATTTGTTCTAGGACACCTGTATTCATCAAAAAATGATAGCGAGAGAGACAGTGAGAAATCATCTGCCAGCAGCGTTGGCCATGCCACAATCCCTTCTCCTCCATTCTCTTCTCAAGATTCTGGGCACACAGGCACATGTACCTGGTGTATTTTTCTTTCTTTCTTTCTTTCTTTCTTTCTTTCTTTCTTTCTTTCTTTCTTTCTTTCTTCTTCTTTTTTTTTTTTTTTGAGAGCTCTTTTGTTTGTTTGTTTGTTTGTTGTTTGTTTTTGCTATAGGACGTGTGTGCTCGCCAGACAGAGAGAGACAGAGAGACAGAAAGCAAGAAATCACCCCCCAGGGGGGATGGCCATGCCACAATCCCTTCTCCTCCATTCTCCTTTCGAGATCTTGGGCATGCACGCACATGCGCCCAGTGTGAGTTTTAAGCCACCAGGTCTGGGACGTGAGCCACAGTCGACTACACGGGAGTGCAGCGACATAGCCATTACGCTAACTGCTGGTCCCCTCCTGGTGTATTTTTCAAACTGTGGGTCTGCAACGCAAACCTCTCAGTCGGCCATAAGGAATCCAGCCACTTTAACCTCTGTGCCACCTACTGGCCCTAAACATGCTTTTACATCTGTATTTATAGCATTTGCTATTTATTTATATAAATAAACTCTATTTGTAATAACCATATCATAATAATAGTGAAAACTGAGTCATTAACAGTTAAGATATTGGCAACCGGAAAGTAACAGATCAGTGGGTTGGAGATTGAGAACTGGCCATACAATTGCACTGAAAAACCATGATAAATGTGCTAAAATTCCTAAATCTAGACTGGCAGAAAGTAAAGAGCTAGAACTTCTAAGAAATGCAGATCATAAGGTTAACTGAGGGGTGAGGCTCTCCGGCAAGACAGATTTCTCTTGTGTTAATGTTAATCGAAAGGAAAAACAAACAAACTCAGAAGCCAATTTGTATGAGAGTTGAGGGAAAGTATCTGTTGAGAGTTAAGGGAAAGTATCCCAGATGCTTAGGGTAGAGTTGGGAAATGAGAAAGGTTAGAATTTCAAATATACCGACATGGTAGAGATATATCATATAGACACTTAACTCTCAATTATTGACCTCCCAGTAAGGTCACCCATAAACCTGTTGATCAAACAAAGTTAGATTTAACAAGAGTTACTGCAGTAAGGAAAATTACAATCCTGACAGAGTCTTCATAGTTTCTTGAAATTAATCTGAATTTAGTAACATTTCAGATATTGTAGCTTTGGATTGGTGGACACATAAAGCCAGTTTTGAAGCAAGTCTTGATCAGGAAGGTGTTAGCCTTGATAAGCAATCCATTTAGTTGGTTCATATTCTTATCTTCTAGAAGCAGATATATCTTGGAGCAGACAGCTAAATTATTTTTCTTGGTTCCAGCACCGTTTAACACAGGGACAGGAAATTATCTTAAGTTCAGTTCCCATAGCATTGAAGAAATGAATTCTAATGGCCTTGTGTGTAAATGTTTGTGTGAGAGAGACAGAGATAGAGAGACAGAGAGAGGAAAACTGAAAACAATATTGAGAGAAAATTCTAATAACAAGTATAGATGGTCATCATTCCTCTAAATGTTCCTGAAGGTTCCTAAAATGCAAAATACATTTTCATATGCTGTCAGTTATGTCAATCCTACATACTAAGCATTTGATTCACATATTTAAAGTACATTTATTATGTTTTTAGAGTATATTTTAATAAAATGAGTTTTAAACCCAAAAAGATGTATCTGATGTTCAAATGGATAAATGGAAATATCTTTCAATTCTGGAAAATTTAGAGAATTTTCAAAGGTCATTTGCTTATTCATGGTTTTCATCTTAGATTTTGATCAAGAACCCCATCCTGCTGTAGTTATCACTCATTCTTCCTAAGCATGTGTCACGAGGGTCCAACATTTTGCCCACTGTGGTTAAGGGAAGCCCAGGAATCAGCAGGCATGAGCTTCCAGGTATCTAATCTTAGGGACTTCAGCTAATGGGATGGAGGGGAAGTTGGCATCTTCATATTTGTTACAATGACTAAGTATTTGTGAAGAGACAGAGTGTGGTAAGGAGAAAAATGCTTCAAAAGTAAGCACATTTAACTGTATATAAAACAGAAGTTTTTAGGCACATTGACACAACAATATGTTCTCATGATCTTACATATTTTCCTACCTTTCTTTGTTTGCTACCTAAAAATATATGACGGAAATTTACTGGAAAGTGTTACAAACACCAGCAGAGCATTTAGCTGATGACTATGATGATCCAACACCTTTATCAACTATTTTGACACATAAATGCTAGTTGGTTAGGTTCCATATATTATCCACAGCCCAAGGGGAAAAGGAATCAAGCATTGTAAGCATTGCAAAAAAGTTTTTATAAAAATTACTTCACAATTATCCAAAATACATATTACCAGACTACTTATTTTACAAAAATTAGTTCTGTAAATATGCTCTCCAACTAAGAAAACCAGTAACTGGTGGGACCAGCAGATGGCCTAACGGTTACATCGTTCGATTTCCACAGTCTATCGTGGTTCAAGTCAGGAAAGAGGGGCTTAACACTCATACCAAGCACGTGCACATGCATGCCCAAAATCCCATGAGGAGAATAGAGAAGGGATCGTAACTTGGCCATTCCCACTGATGAGTGACTTCTCACTTTCTGTCTCTCTGGCTCTCAGGCAAGCGCATGTGCCCCATAGTAAAAATCTCTCTAAAAATAAAAGAAAACCAGTAATTGGTAAGATAGTAATTTTATTCTAAAAATAAGTCTGGATTACTTTACTATATTGTTTTTGCATAATTTCCAATGGAATAGTCAACATATATGGTTTCTTGTCAGAAAAAGCCTTTATATTTAGAAAACAATAATGCAGTTTCTTTTAAAATGAGAATTGTGCAAAGATGCAATAACTGCTTTATGAAATAATAACTTTAGCTGTCATAGAATTAAAAAAGAATTTTGTAAATGATTAACTTTCAAAATCAACCAAAAGGGAATTATGCTAACATTAAGCAAAAGGTTGCAACAGGTGACATTTAAAGTGAGACTTTCCTAAAGATGGTTTAATAGAAGAAAGTGCACTAAAACCTTGTTAGATACCTTGCTATAACGGTACCATTTCATATTGACTAAGATTGGTTTAAGGTTTTCCTCAACTTGACCAAAGTAAATTTAGATAGGCTTCTTCCTGCCTCTTCCCTCCCTTTAGAGTATTTACTTTAGAAAGTTTGTTACTGTAAATTCTGCCCCTTTGAGATGTAAATTTTTAAAAAGACTCTGCCTGTTTTACAATCCAGAGCTATCTTTTTGATGGACCTGCAAGCATTCCCTTTGAAATGTAATCCTCAAGGAAGATAGGTTCTTACCTTACAGTCTTGTTGGGAAGGTAGAAGCCTAACTTCAGTAGGAGCCTAGCTTGAGTAGATCCCTTTGGTCTAAGTTGTAAAACTACCTTATGTCATGAATATACAAGAAAGTTCTCTTTTCCTTTTCCTTTGAGTAAGGCCAATTAGCAAACAGGTGGACTAAAATCCTCCCACCCCAGCTCTTCAGAAACTCTCTAGCTCTTTGCTTCTTTTTTTTTTATACAATACAATTTTTATCATATATTCACTCTTTTAAAAATTCATTTATTTAATTCCATTTGTTATTATCATTATTATTTTTAATTTGACCAGAAAGAGAAGGAGAGAGAGAAAGAGAAAGCAAGAAAGCAAGGTACCAGGTCTGGGACTCGAACCACGATCGGTCACCACATCACCTGTCAGCCCCCAAATATTCACTCTTTTATTCATTCAACAAATGTTGACTTAAGATTCCTTTGAGAAGACACTAGGGAAATACTTAGATGAGTAAACTGCTTTCTTACATAGGGATTCCCAATTAGCAGATATAAACACTGAAATAAAAAAATAAAACAAAAAAATTTTAAATAAATTAAAATAAAATACTCCAAAAGATTTTTTTTTTTTAATGAGATGCTTTCCATCTGAGAGATGAGGAGAAAATGTATAGGAGGGATTCTTAAAAAGTTCTGGAAAACTAGTATTATGAGAAAGAAAGAATGAAAAAAAAAAAAAAAACTAGACTGGGTTTCTTTCTTTCTTTTTCTTTTTTTTTTTTTTTTTGGTCCCAAAATAAACTTATACTTAATTCCATTTATTTATTGAGCTTTTTGAATTCCTGTTGTACGAATAGGAATTCCATAGAAGAGCAGGCCTTGAACAATAGTAGGAGCTGGCTTTGGATGCTTTGGATGAGCAAAGAGGATTATATGTGCATGAGGCTTTTAAGGCAAAGCCAGGACAGGCAGAGCAGTAAGACTCCTCAGAGCAATGTAGCTAAAACAAAGATTTGTTAAAGGGAATAAAACCAGAAAATTTGTGATCAAGATCTTAATGAGTCTATCACACCATGCCAAGAATTTTGGCTTTTGTTCTACGACTAACGAGAAGCTGTTAAATTATTACAACTAACAAGTAAAGTGACCAAATTTGTATGCAAGGAAACACACTTGGCAATAATGTGGCAATTGTTAAAAACTGTGGTCCCACAGTCCCTAAATATGTTAGAGGGTATGTAGCAACTCATTATGAAGATGGTTTCCAAGACCAATGTTTGGAATTGAGTTGAAGGACTGAGAAGAACCATCATGAAGCCTTGATCATGGAAGCATTCATCCTCAGCCAAGTCTGTTTAGAAAGGGGAACCCAAGGAATTTGAGGGTCTAGAAATTAAAATGACATTATCTTATATGTTTCTTTGAAAACGTGTAATATTCCCAGAGATATGGACACAGCATTCTGAAAACTGCTGAGAACAATGCAGCGGTGAATAGGAAGACAGGAAATAGGAATCAGTAGAATATTTTTATAATTGTTCATGCAAGTTATTTAGGGCTTGGAAGAGGGCAGTGGAATATGTCTGAGTTAGTTTTTGTTTGTTTTAGAGAGAGATTTTTGCTATAGGGCATATGCAGTCACCGGAAATCACCCCCAGCACGCATGGCCACACCATAATTCCTTCTCCACCACTCTCCTCTGAGATTCTTGGGCACTTAGGCCCAGCGTGAGTTTTAAGTCACTGGGTCTGAACCCCTTCCTCTCACCATTGACAAAAATCAACTCAAAGTGGATCAAAAATCTAAACCTAAGACATCAAACTATAAAATTACTGCTGGGAAATGCTGGTGAGACTCTGGGAGATATTGGAGTAAGCAATGACTTCTTAAATAAGATCCCCAAAGCACTGTCAGTAATCCTAAAAATAGACAGGTGGGACTACATCAGATTAAGAAGTTTCTGCATGGCAAAAGATACAGTAATTAGCGTGAATTGATAGCCCACAGAATGGGAAAATATTTTTGTAAACTATGCCTCAGATGAGGGACTGATAACCAGAATATACAGGGAATTCAAGTGGTTTACCCCCCCCCAAAAAAAAATGGTCAACCCAATTAAAAGATGGGAAATAAACTGAATAAACAACTCTCTGAGGAAAACATAAAGACATATGAAAAGCCAAAAGGCATATGAAGAAATACTCAACATCCCTCATCATAAGGGAGATGTAGATCAAAATTACCATGAGATATCACTTAACCCCAGTCAAAATGACTAAGATAAAAAAATATATAATAAATGCTGATGGAGATATGGTGAAAGGGGGACTCTCCTATACTGCTGGTGGGAATGTAAATTGGAGAACAATATGGAGATTCCTCAAAGATCTACAAATAGAACTACCATACTTTCCAACAATCACACTCCTTGGTATCTACCCAAAGGACAGAAGAACACTTAGCTGGAAAAGTGCTTGCACATCTATGTTTATTGTGGCATTATTCACAATTGCTAAGACATGGAAGCAATCCAAATGTCCATGAACAGAAGAATGGATTGAAAAAGTGTGGCACATATACTCCATGGGACACTAGTCAGCCATGAAAAAACAAGACCCTGGCTTTTGACAGAAAGTGTATGAATATGGAAGATTTACTGCTAAGTGAAGCAAGCCAGGCTGTGAAGAAGAGACATTGTTTCACTCAGCAGTAAGTCTTCCATATTCATCCACTTCCTTTCAAAAGCCAGGGTTTTGTTGTTTTTTATGGATGAATAGTATTCCATTGAGTATATGTGCCACAGTTTTTCTAACTATTCATCAGTTCGTGGGCATTTAGGTTGTTTCCATGACTTAGCAATCGTGAAAAGTGCCGCAATAAACTTCGATGTGCAAGCACTTTTTCTATTAAGTATTCTTCTGTCCTTCGGGTAGATACCAAGGAGTGGGATTGCTGGATCATATGGTAGTTCTATTTGTAGATTTTGAAGGAATCTCCAAATTGTTATCCACAGTGGTTGTACCAATTTACAATCCCACCAGCAGTGTAAGAGAGTTCCCTTTTCACCACACCCCCTCCAGCACTTATCATTTTTTGTTTTTTTAATCTTAGACATTCTGACTGGGGTTAGGTGACATCTCATTGTTGTTTTGATCTGCATTTCTCTTACAATGAGGGATGTTGAGCATTTTTTCATATGCCTTTTAGCTATTCGTATGTCATCTTTAGAGAGTGGTTTTTTCAACTCATTCTCCCATCTTTTAAAAGGATTGATTATCTTTTTCCGGAACAGCTGCTTGAGTTCCTTGTGAATTCTGGTTATCAGTCCCTTGTCTGATGCATAGTTTACAAAAATATTTTCCCATTCTGA